>CM038676.1:17621695-18110461 GCA_021605205.1 Aegilops longissima | reverse complement strand
ACTACTCCGCTGAGTGTTTTTTCCTTTGCTAATTAAGTTGCACACTAGCTAGTAGCTGCTGTAGATGAATCAAGCTGACAGCTTGTGTGCTTGGTTGAGTCTAGTTGTGCACGTACGAACGTCTTGATCATCCTGGTTTTGATTTTCAAATCTACCATGCTTGGAATCCAACAAATCTCAGTGTGCATGGTTCTAGTAGTAGTAACTTCTTTTCTCTATTATTGTTTGATCAATGTAATTGGTTCTACTTTCATTTCCATTGATGAGTGATGACTTTAGTGACTTTTGACAAGCAGCTGGAAACTGTCTTCCCTTTGTACGTACCAGTAGCACCTATCAATCATTTTGTTCAGGCTCGGTGACTTAACTTGAGTTTCTCTAAATTAACTCAGAGCCCCCTTCACTATTTTTACTCTACGTATGACGAGTGAGCAAATAAACAAAGAAACAACGCCTTGGCTGCTAATGAGTTGTGCTAGCTGCGTCCACATACGGTCCCTTTTGAAACAAATAGGCTACTACTAGCTAGCTAGAAACAATTCCGTGGGAAATAAATAAAGATTCAGCAAGACAAGACGCATGGCATAGAAGGCATGCATGGCCGTGGAGGAGCGATTTGATTAGGGCGTGCGGCCTTTGTGCATGCATGCGCGCGTGTTGCGATCCTTGGTTCCCAAGAAAAAGACGCGTTATGCTGCCGAAATTTCGGGTGAAAGATGTCCCGACTTGTCGAAGTTTTGGACTTGTTTGTAAGGAAATGGGGGCTTGAGGGTGCTTGTTGTAAATTGCCAGGGACTTGGCTGCGAGGTTATGTCGTGTGTGAGGACGTTTTTGTAAGTAGAGGATTATTTACTAGTACTGGATAGATAGATAGTTTGTGCATGTACCCAGAATCACAATCAGAATTAGAATTAGAATGAAATAAAAGAAAGAAGACGGTGCACAGCATGCATGCGTCGCGAGGGAGGCTGCACGGACGGACGGTACGGTACGGTACGGTACAGAGTCGATCAATCATCTCAATCATGAATCAACAAGATGATGAATTAAGCGTGCCTGCGTGCGAGGACCTGCTGCTGGATGTTGCTTCCACCGACCGATCCACGGACCACCTACCAACGCTGCCGTACGTGTACGGGAGGCGATCCACGTCACGCATGCACTGACCTCAAATACGTTGGTCCCAGTTTGTTAGCGCCGGTGATGAACGGGGTTGGCCGCTATGTACATGGAGGAGATGTTGTCGCAGAAAACCACCATGGCCTTGGGCAGCGGGTTGCGGAGCTCGCCAAGGAGTTGCCGGAGCCAGCAGCACTCCGCGACCGCGTTGGCGACACCGCGGTACTCGGCTTCCGCACTGGAGCGTGAGACCGTGTCCTGGCGTTTGCTCGACCAGGAGACCAGCGAGTCATAGAGAAACACGGCGTGGCCGGAAGTAGAGCGCCGCGTGTCGGGGCAGCCGGCCCAGTCGGCATCCGAGTACGCAACCAGGTCGAGCGACGTCGTTGTTCAACTTCTAAATCGTGCAGACTGGTCCATGGATGTAGATTTGTTATTTTTCTTGTTGGGTAGTAGTACGTGGTGTTGCTCCTCACCTAGTTAAGCTGGCCACGTAGGCATGCATGTACCAAAAAGCAGTAGTGCCCAGAAGGATCCTCCATGCTCACTTGTTTACGATTTATCCATTTTACTTGATCGCTAAGTGAATTGTTCTAGTCGCAAGGTATGTACTTGGATCACGTGAGGCTGAGAGAGCGAGCTGGGTCATCTCTCAAACTGCAAGCAAACGACTTTACCGAACTGAACTGTTCTAGATTGGTTAATATTCAGCCGTACATACCTTAGCTAGGTCATACCTCCAACAAAACTAAGTTATCTTGGGCATGTGCTTAACCCAAAACGTATCATCGCATAATTAAGCCATTGTTTAGCAGTGAAATTAAGAACAATCCATGGACTAAGTTAGTGTTGGAGAAGGCCGGTTATTAGGACCGGGTCGGTCTCCGCGTCGGTGGTGACACACTAATGCAGCGCATTACTTGTCAACGCTTCTCTGGATGGATGTTGAGACAGCCATTTAACAGGGGATCGATTGATCGATCGTGACAGCAAAGTAATACCCAATTTTCCGTTCATGGATTTGCTAACGTCAAGTTGTCCGAAAAGGACAAACACCCTTTTTTTTTTTTTTGCGCGTGGGCTATATCACTATTTCAAAAACCGCAATTACTGAGTACATCACCCTTTGCCAAGTACACTACCACGGGATCACAGCAAAAGAAATGTAAGCCGATTGTGGCTCTCGGCAAACAATAGAACACGGCACATGGGAAGCTCTGCCGAGCCCCGCAAGGTATATACTCGGCAAATATAAAGGAACTCAGCTTATGCATGGTATTCTCGATCGCGCTCGTCCCGTGTGGTTCAGTCGCCGCAGCTAGCCCTCCCCTCCGGCACCGGGCCTATACGTACCCATGGGCTGCCGCCGTGCGAGCCACCGGTCGGATACGGCGTCGCCCGAGGCCGCTCGCAACCTCCTCCAGTGGCGGAGCTTCATGGAGTGCAACCTGGGCCACCGCCCCCCAGCCCATGAAGAAATCTATCACTACCCCTAGGTATTTGGGCCATAAGTACAGGAAAATAAGGTCAAGCCTCATAATTTAGCCCTCCCTTAGCCCATTGCCCCTCCAGAATTTTGGCCCAAGCTCCGCCACTGCCCTCCTCGCTTCACGGCTCCGGCCCCAAGCTCGCCGCCGTCCGCCACCACAACCTTGTCGTCGACACATTTTGCTGCCGGCCAACCACCCCTCCCACCTCGACGTTAACAACCCCAAGGTGAGCTACCTATAGGGCGGCTTTTGTCTCTGTACATTTTCTTCATGGCAATTTTAATATACATGCTTTTTGGAAATGTAATAAACCTTGGCAAATTGATTTTCTTTTTGTGCAACTCATGGTACTGCCTACGGCACATGTCATTTCATGAATTTTCTGTATTGTATATTCAATAGTTTTGGAAACGTTAACTTTTTTGGGAGAGAAATGTATTTTGGTTGGGCCAGGAGGCCAGCTAAGGGCCTGCCTTGACTGGGGTTCGGGAGGGGGGGGGGGGTCCGTTTGCCATGAACGAAAGTCATTCGTGTCGAGGGATCCTTCACAGCGAATCTTTTCTTCCGATCTGGGAAGGGCTCCCACCGAATGTTCGGGTGATATTTAGGTCCTTTCGAGAAACACCGAGGCATAGCATAATGCATGAGGTTTTCAATGACTTCGATTTTGACATGTGGTTGACTGCGAACCAACCTGTGGTTGGTTGGTTAGAGGAACAGTGGTATCCTTAGCCCATCAGGATTCAAGTCCTGGTGCTCGCATTACTCATTGATTTATTTCAGGATTTCCTGCGGTGCGCTTTCAGTGTGAAGAGACATTCCCGTCGACGACAAGGCGCTTACGGTGACTTCGTAAATCTCAAGATGATATGCCGGCCCAGTCTTTCGATGGTGCTCATAGAAGCAGGGTGTGTGTGTTCATAGGGGTGAGTGTACGGCGCGTATATATGAGCGCTTCAATCTGTGACGTGTTCAAAAAAAGATTTCGACCAATGCAACAATTTTTTAGATGACGGATGCTGATGAGGCTTTGTTGGGCTACTGGAGCCGCGGGCACAGGCTGAGGCTTAGTTGGGCTACTGGAGCCGCGGGCACAGGCTGAGGCCCAGCTGAGCGACAATATTTTCACTAATTGCGAGCGAAGGCCCAAGTTAACCTGGCCGAGCCACGGACGCAACGGACGACCTCCGAACGAAACTGACCCGCTGCGGGGCGGGATGCAACCTGATGAACTTCAAACACGTTGATTGACTTGGGAAAAAGCTTACCTTCAGCCGGCCGATCGCGAGGGCGCGTCCGCCGGCTCCGTGTCCGTCAGATCCTCTGTTGATCAGATGGACAAGAGCACCCCCGTGTACTTGTGTTTCTGCAACCGAGCCTTTGTTTTGAAAAAGAGAGTTTTGCAGTTGCCTGGCTTTTTGCAGCGGCGGTGACTCGTCCAACTAGGAGGGCGATGGCGGCGAGGAATCTCGCCGGATCCGAAAAGGATGGCACATGGGCAGGAGGCAGGGACGTCCGTGAGCCGCGGGGGCGGAGACTCGTGCAGATAGGAGTGCGACGACGGCGAGAATTCTAGCTGAATCTCGTCGGGTCCGATGAGGATAACCCGCGGGCAGGAGGTGGGGATGCCCGGGAGCGGCGGGAGCTCGTCTCGACGAGGTCTGGCGGGGTTGACAGCAAGCTTCACAACAAGGACCCATGATGATAACGGCGAACGGCGCTCCTGCGGCGAGAGATACAGAGAGATGGAGAAAACAGAAGAAAGAGGACGATGGTGACGAGGTGACTTTGGTCGGAGGTCCAGTGCTCGCCGGCGGCGGCGTGAAGGCGGGGACGGGCGGCGTCGATCCTCCCTCACCACCATCCGGCGAAGCTCGCGGTGAACGACGATTTCAAGAGACCATGTTTCTGAATAAAGCTATTGTTGCAATAGTTAGGGTGTTTATGGTTGCGTTCTCGTCTCAGCATAATTGTTCCCTCTTCATGCATGCTCAACTCAACACCCCTCTTCATGCATGCTCTCTTCATGCATGCTTCTAGTGTATTTGTGCTAAACTAGTGTGGACTCATGCATCCTTCATACACTCTACCAAACACCCAAAAGTGGGTCGAGAAGGGAACTCTTGGGCTCATGCACCCTTCATACACCCTACCAAACACACCCTTAGTGTTTTTCTGAAACAAAGCTCTTGCAGCAAAGAGACCATATGCACAAATCTTTAAAACTCTGCAATAAGACCTTTGTTGTAAAAAAAAATCTGAAGCAAGATGTCTGTTGCAGAAAATAAAGAAAAAAACACGCACATGCGATCTTTAAAATTTCTGCAACAAGATCTCTGTTGCGAAAAATTTCTGCAATAAGATATCTGTTGCGAAAAAATAAAAAATACATGCTCGAGTGATTGCAACAAGCAGACTGTTGCACAAACACCACTCCTGTTGCAAAGGGTGGTTGTGGCTGCTTACGTTACGTTGGTAGATCGGACGGTTATTAATAAGTCAATCCAATGGTCAGCAAGGGGGCGGATCTTTTTGAATTTCTGCCCGCGGACGCGTAGCGTCGCCCAAAGCTACTATACTATTAGTTGTGAGAAGAATAGATTTCGAAACCAAAACAAATACTAGTTGGAGCCGGATTCATCTACATGGTAATATCTGCACGTACGTGCGCCCATAAATACAAGGAAAAGATCACGCCCAACGCATGCCATAGATCAACGGATGCGAGCATGGCACGAGGGGTGGATGTGGGCGCGCCATGAAGAGGATAAAGATTGCCCGTGCTATTGTACCGGGCGAGGACCGCCTCCGTTGTCAGATTCTTCACAGACAAACCAAAAGGGTCAAAGGCCAGGATAACTTTGTTGTCAATGCAAAATTGTCTAACAGAAATAAGATTTTTGATGATGGAAGGAACCACAAGAATATTGCGGAGAAGAAAATTGGCATGAGAGGACGGGATGTAAGAGTGACCGGTGCATGAAACAGGGATGGTGGAGCCATTGCCAGTGGTGATAGTGAAAAAAGCAGAAGGAAAACAAGCTGACAATAAATTCATATTTGAAGACATATGCATTGATGCACCAGAATCGAAAATCCAATCCGTACCTGCGTCGTTGAGGACAAAATTATTCATGGCGTTGATGAAGGCGGCTTGGTCCCAAGCCGGCTGTTGGGGAGGAGCAGAGGGGCCAGGAGCTTGCATGTTGACGTAAGGGATAGCGGATGGGTAGTATGCGATTGGGGCCTGCATGTTGTCGTAGAAGACCAGCATGGTGTTGGAGGGCGACGGCGGTCCTGGCGTGCTGGTAGGCGGAGTGGGAGTGGCGGTGTAGACGTGCGCCGGCGGCCTGGGTCCAAGGAGCCCGGAGAGCCGGTGGCTGGACGAAGACCGGGGCTCCACGTGCCCGTGTACGTAGGAGGGGCACCATACGGCGAGGGGGCCGACCAAGGCATCGACCAAGCTCGGACGAGGCCATCCAAGGATCATCTTGAGGAGGCCATGACGACGGAGCTGGTGGCGCGAGGCGGTGGATGACGGGTTTGGGGGGGGGAGGTGTTTGGGTAGTTGTAGAGGAAGAGGTAGGGGATGGGCCGGCGGCGCGGAACTCGGCCATGGAGAAGAGGGGCCGAATCGGCCGGGGCGGCGGCGCGGGTGGTGGAGCCATACCAGGTGCGAAAAACCTAGGCGTCAGATACCATGATAGATTAAGATATTGGAGAAGTAATTGTTGTATTGATTGGGGCCTTAAGGGCTGTTTATATAGATTACAAAGCTTGGGCTCTAAGACTAAACTAATAGAGATAGATTACAATACAAATAGACTTTATACTCTAAGACCCTACGGTAGGAACGACAACATGAGAGTGGATTTTCTCCCATGCACGCGGGAGGTCTCGTGCATAAATTAGTGCATTGATCATTTTGGATGGGCCCCTGCATGTAGCTTTTTGCAACCTTTTGCAGCTCCACCCGTCCCACCTCCCATTCTTTTTCTTTTGACATTTAATTTTCAATCTATACTATATATTTTGAATGATAAGTCCAATTTAAATTTTTTTAAGGTTTCTGTTGCATAAGATGAAGGCTTTCAAATAAGATTCATTTTGAATATATTTTGATGAGTTTCTAAATCCACTAAGTTTCAGCCTGTTGAAACTTGGTACGAGCGCACGACAAAATAGCAAGTTTCGAACACTGAAACTTAAAACTTGATGTGCCCATGTGCGGAATCCAACGACTTTGCGGACCGCGAGGTAAATCGGGTGGTCGAGCAAGTTTCAACTACTAAAGCTAGATAGAAACAACGATAAATTTAGCAGGTTTCAAACTAAAATTTAAACACTAAACCCTAATCCCTAAAGCCCTAAGCCCTAAGCACAGAACCCTAAAACTTTAAGAAGCATATAAAAATTGGTAACACATGAGGAAACTTGGCAAAAAAAAAGATATGTTTATCAAGTTTCATTATTTAAGTTGTCGAAATGTATTCAAAATTGATCTTGTTCGAAAGTGCACCTCGCGAGGAACACGAATATGCAAACGAAATTAATTTTTGATTTTCGGTTCAAAACATATAGTAAATTAAAATTAGAAAAAGAAATGAAAAAAAATATGAGAGATTGGATGGATGGCACATGCGATTCTCTCACAACCGCATGCATACATGCATGGGGGCCTCCAAAATTTATTAATGGCTAAGCCATGCAGATAAAGAAGATAAGCACTCCAACCAAATGGACGACTGAGACATGCACGGAACCTCATGGTGCATGGGAGAATCTCTTTTCTCACGGCAACGTGTATTGGAACCAATACCGGTTCGGACTCCTACCCATGTGCACGTCCATGCACAACCATGGATTTCACTATACCCGGTGCTATATATAAGACATCAGGGACACCGTAGAACGTGGGGTCCTCTTTTAGCCTTGTTTCAACCATTACACCATGTAAAGATTTTGGCGCTTATTTTTTATGTCTACACCAAAACTCGCCAAGTAACCCCCCCAATCCTCCCCGCACGTTCTATCTGTCAAGGTGCCGAGATGCAGAGTGAGAAACTAGATGTTGCATGCACTACTGCTGATGATGGTACCAATGTTGCAAAGACATGACTGTGCTCCCGAGAGCCCCTCGGCATTTACCAGCTAAAAGCAGCGCGCGCGAGAGAGAGAGAGAGAGAGGGAGAGAGGGAGAGAGAGAGAGAGAGAGAGAGAGAGAGAGAGAGAGAGAGAGAGAGAGAGAGAGATCATTCTTATACTTTTAGTACACCTTTTGAGTTTATTGGCAACATGTGTTTATCCTTGGATTGCATATTAGTGGAGAGCATATCTAAATAAATGTATTCTCTGTGCACATCAACTAGATCCATGTGACATAGAAAAGTTTTTGGGTTATGCTCGTCTTAAGCCTAAGCTTTTTTAGAGGGTCATGTGGTTACTGTGTTTTTTTAGCGGCTACTACTCGATTTACGCAAGAAATCTTAAAAAGAAAGCAAATAGGGAGCTTAGATCCAAGCAGACACAGAAAATGAGTGTCTGTCCTATTCGGGCAACTTAACATTAACAAATTCATGAACAGAAAATTGGGTAGTATTACTTGGTTGCCCGCCACAGCAAGGCGACGACCTAAGTTTGTTTGCATGCATGGGCTCGTGGGTGCGCATGAGATTCTTATAGAGTGGTCTGTGCTTGGTCCATGGCTGATGGCTCCATGTTACTACTAGACTAGATGCAATACATGTGCAGCCATAACTGAGGAGCTCCATGTCTCCTGTATCTTAATGGTTGGAGACTGTGTGCATGTCATATGTGGCGGCACTGCTTGATCCTGGCAACTTCTAGATCGCGCAGACTGGTCCATGGATGTGGATTATTATTCTTGTTGGGAACATAATTAAGCCATTAATCGTCTAGCAGTGAAATTAGGAACAATCCATGGACTACTTAGTGTTGGAGATGTCCGGTTATTAGGACCGGGTCGGCTCTGCGTCGGTGGTGACACACTAATGCAGCGCATTACTGGTAAACGCTTCTCTGGATGGATGTGGAGACAGCCATTCAACCGGGGATCCATCGATTATGACAGCAAAGTTAGGTCGTCGTCTCGCTGTGACGGCCACCCAAGTAATACCCAATTTTCCGTTCATGGATTTGCTAACGTCAAGGTGTCCGAATAGGACATGCACCCATTTTTTTGTGCGCTTGGGATATATCACCATTGGAAAAATCGTCGTTACCGAGTACATTACCCTTTGCCGAGTACACTACCACAGGATCACCGCAAAAGAAAACCGTGCCTCTGGCGTGAGGAATAGCATTATGCATGATGTTTTCAATGACTTCGACTTTGACCAACACAACAATTTTTATTTATTTAGGTTTTTTTGGGTAAACCACACTTTATTCAATGTTTGGAGTACGGTTTACAGGAATTACAAATGGGTCGTGGGGAGATCCCATCCACAAGTACCGACGCACATCCATACGTAAGAACAACAACATGAGAGTGGATTTTCTCCCGTGCATGGAGGTCTCGTGCAAAAATCAGTGTATTGATCATTTGGAACACAGCCAGCTCCATCCATCCCACCTCCCATCCTTTATCTTCTGACGTTTAATTTTCAATCTACTATATATTTTGCATGATAAGTCCAATTTAATTTTGTTTTTAGCTTCGTGTTGCTTAAGACGAAGGGTTTCAAAATAAGATTCATTTTGAATATATTTTGATGATTTTTTAAATCATTAAGTTTCAACTATTGAAACTTGGTACGAGCGAACGACAAAATTGCAAGTTTCAAAAACTGGAACTTATAATTTGATATGCCCTTGTGCGGAATCCAACGAGTTTGCGGATCGCAAGGTAAATCGGGTGGTCGAGCAAGTTTTTAGAAACAATGATAAAATACCAAGTTTCAAAACTAAAACATATACCCTGAACTCTAATCACTAAACCTTAAGCCCTAAAGCCCTAAGCACAAAACCCTAAAACCCTAAAAGCATGTAAAAATTGATAACACTTGATGAAACTTGGCAAAAAAGTAATGTTATGATTATCAAGTTTCAATATTTGATTTTTTTTAGTTGTCGAAATGTATTCAAAATTGATCTTGTTCGCAAGTACACGTCGCAAGGAACACAAATATGCAAACGAAACTTAATTTAAATTTTGGGTTCAAAAGATATAGTAAATTATAATTAGAAGAAGAAATAAAAAAAATCGTAGGAGGTGAGATAGATGGCACATGCAACTCTCTCACAACCGCATGCATGCATGGGGCATCCAAAATTTATTAATGGCTAGGCTACGCAGATAAAGAAGATAAGCATGCATGTATGTGGATCTCCGGTGCACGGGAGCATCTCTTTTCTTGGGACAACATGTATTGGAACCAATACTGGTTCGGACTGCTACCCATGCATGTCCATGCACAACCATGGATTTCAATACCGGTTCGGACACCATAGAAGGGGATCCTCTTTTGACCTTTTTTTAACCTTTACACCATGTAAAGAATTTGGCATGTTGAAAGTGCATGTTCATCCTTCTTTGGATTTTGGTAATCAATATCAACATATCTCGAGTGGCTAATGATTTATCAAGTCTATTCATATTAGGTCCCAAATGTGCAACAAGGTAAATGGTTGGTCATCCCCACTTCAGAATGGCAAGTCTTTTTTTTGCGAGAATTCAAAATGGTAAGTCTTGACAAGACTCCTTACTTAGATTTTATATTTTGGTTATCCAATATCACATTGAGTCCACAGGTACGTCGATACTATCAAAAGTGGATCAAAGTTGCTAACCTGTGTTACTTTCTCAAGTGTGCTTAAAGAGCAAATTCAAGAAGCCTCAAAAGCCACGTGTCCACCCCCAAAATCAGCGTCGTCCATCCCGGACGGGTGTGGAACATGTTCATCATGGTGGAGCAGGCGACGGCGGCTGCGAGATGGACGGATGGCTGCGGTGCAATGAAGATGCGCTACAATCAGGGAAGAGACTGGCAGTCGGCGAGCTTTGGGGAGGGGGGGTATCTCATGCAGGCAGAGAGGTTGAGCTGGAGGAGGGCTAGGGTTATGTGTGGGCTTATAATGGGAAGACAAAGGGGCCATGGCGCGAAAAATATAAACAACTAAGTTGAGTACTTTATATCAGACAATCGGCTTACGTGTTTGGTACTCCCTCCGTAAACTAATATAAAAGCGTTTAGATTACTATTTTAGTTATCTAAACACTCTTATATTAGTTTACAGAGGGAGTATTTTCTAAAAAAGAGAAGGCATATATAAGCCGAGTATGACATTAGAGGGAACTCCGTTTATAGAGCTCATTGTTATAGAGTCGTCAAGTGCGGTGAGGATAGCCATGTGGAAGGTGCTTCCCGAGCCTCGCGTGTAAGGCAAGTGTTTTTCGCATAATATGTCGAGTTCTTTTTTGAAAGCCGTGCGTTTTTTGGGTTGTGCTCGGCTTAAGCCTAAGCATTTTTAGAAGGTCATGTGGTTACCGTGTTTTTAGCGGCTACTACTCGGTTTACACTAGACGAAACTTAGCGCCCGCAAAATAACACTCGACTTATGGCAAAACACTAAGGAACTTGTGTTTTCACGGTAGTGCATACACGAATTATTATGAATAATAGTAATATAGAGAAAAGAGGGATTAAAGTTCTGATTCTTTTACTTAGAATCACGACGACCTAACTTTGCTGTCACGATCGATTGATGGATCACCGTTGAATGCATCACCGAGCGCCCAGGGCCCAGGCCTTTGGTCGCGGTTCACCTCCAGAACCGCGACTAAAGGTCCCATTAGTCGCGGTTCCTACAGCTTCGCGACTTATGGGCTGGACGGAAAGCCTGTTTTTCCACTAGTGATGGTTGTCTCCACATCACATCCAGAAAAGCGTTGACCAGTAATGCGCTGCGTTAGTGTGTCACCACCGACGCGGAGACCGACCCGGCAGGTCCTAATAACCGGCCTTCTCCAACACTAACTTAGTCAAAGGATTGTTCTTAATTTCACTGCTAAACAATGGCTTAATTATGCGAGGATACGTTTTGGGTTAAGCACATGGCTCAGATAACTTAGTTTTGTTGGTGGTATATATGACATGCGTAGCTAAGTTGTGTACGGCTAATTTTAAGGGATCTACAGGAACAGGTCAGTTCGATATCAGTCGTTTGCTTGCAGTTTAAGAGATGACCCAGCTCGCTCAGCTAGCTCATCCATCTTGCGGCTAGAACCCTTCACTCCATCGGTTTCCGAGCGATTAATTAAGATGCATGGAGGAGATTTTTGGGTACGTGCATGCCTAAGACTAGCCACAGTGGGAGTAACTTCAGTAGTAACATCGAGTCCAACTCAGCAACTTTGCTTATGTGGCAATGAGTTAATGAGGAGAGAGGTAGTTACAGTAACTTAGCTAGTTACTGTAACATCATATGTCCCAATGCAATATGAGTCTATAACCTAATAAATGAATCTTTACATGTTACCACACTTATGTTACTACCCACTATGAAGGTAGTAACATAGTCTAGGGATTTGTGTATGTTAATAGTGATGTTACTATGCATTGTGGCTAGTCTAAGTGGCAGGCTTAGGCCATGCTTGGATCCAAGGGACTATTTTTAGTCTGACTAAAACTAGTCTCTTTTAGAGGCTAAAGTTCCAATCACCCCTGACTAAAGAGAGGCTAGAACTAGTCTTGAGACTAAAACTTTTAGTCATGGGAACCCTACTAAAATATGAATTAGTCCTCTCTCCTCATTTAACTCCTCTTCTTTAACACATGCGAGTTCGGGATTGGAGGGTTTGGAGGATAATAAATGCTCATTGACTCATTTTAGTCTATTTAGTATTTGTATCCAAGCATGGGTGAGGCTAGCAAGTTTTAGTCCCACTACTTTTAGCCATGGGACTAAAACGTATCCAAGCACCCTCTTAATTAGTTGAGCAGCTAATTAACACCACGTACTACTACCCAACAAGAGAATAATAATCCACATCCATGGACCAGTCCGCACGATCTAGAAGTTGACAGGATCAAGTGCCGCCACATACACAGTCTCCAACCATTAAAACACAAGAGACATGCAGCTCGTCAAGTATGGCTGCGCATGTAGTAGCATGGAGGCATCAGCGATGGACCAAGCACCCATAACTCACTGCCCGCTCTCTCTATAAGAATCTCCCACGCACCAGCATGCAAACAAACTGCTAGTAGCGCACACATCACATCATCAAAGCAGGCGCGCAATGGCGTCCTCCTCCTCGTCTCCACTGCTCATGCTACTGCTGCTCCCGCTCCTGATCGCCATGGCGCGCCCGTGCTCCGCCGTGGACGCCATCGGCACCTACTGCGCCAAGAACGGCACCAGCGCGGAGACGCAGGCCAGCATCGACCAGCTCCTCGCGGCGCTCGTCCCGCGCGCCTCCGCCGCCTACTACGCCACGGCCACCGCCGGCCGCTCCTCGTCCGCGGTCTGGGGCCTCGCGCAGTGCCGCGGCGACGTCCCGCGCCAGGACTGCTCGCTCTGCCTCGCCGCCGCGGCCAAGGAGGTGGCGTCGTCCTGCCGCGGCAGCTCGGACGGGCGGGTCTTCTACGACTACTGCCTCCTCCGGTACTCCACCTCCAACTTCATCGGCCTCGCGGACACCGGCTACACGCTCATCCTCCTCAACACCCAGAACGCCACCGGCGTCGACCTGGCCGCGTTCGACCGGGCGCAGGGGAAGCTCATGTCCCGCGTCGCGTCGGAGGCCGGTGACGCCGAGAACAAGGGGCTGGCGACGGACACGACGCGGCTGGGTGGGGACGGCGGCGGAGCCAAGACGACCATCTACGGGCTCGGGTGGTGCACCAGGGACATCACGGCGGCGGACTGCGGGCTGTGCGTGGCGCAGGCGGTGGCGGAGCTACCCAACTACTGCCGGTACCGGCGCGGGTGCCGCGTGATCTACAGCAGCTGCATGGCGCGCTACGAGGTGTACCCCTTCTTCTTCCCGCTCGACGGCGCCGGCGAGTCGGCCGACGAGGTCGCACAGTGCGACAAGATCGTCTTGAACTACCCGTGATGGGTGGAGTACAGCTAGTCAACCACAGTGCTATCTACATAGCACTCTAGCTCGTTGTGCGTACCTGGTGGTGGCGAATCCATTTGTAGTGTATGGCTAGCTCGTAGCTAGCCTTGAATCCAAGCGGGGTCCAAATAATTTTCGTCAAGTGCAAAATAATAAGCGAAATAATAGCCTCGTGTTTGTTTGTGTACATGTTTGCTTGTGAAAATAAATTTCGTGCAAACTACCCTCATGTAATTTCCATATTTGCAAAACTATTACCCACCAAAAGTTAATTAATTTCATATTTGCCTGTGGTGACTTCATCAATCTTAAAATATTATGTCGGCTCAGTCTCTCGGAGGTGCTCATAGATATAGAATGTGTGTGTGCGTGCGTTCACAGGGATGAGTTTATGATCGTGTGTATGAGCGACTTTGATTGCATTATGTGCAAAGAAAAGTTAATTAAATAATTCTTTTAAAAGTAGTTGATTGGAATTTTGATTTATCAACCACCTTGCTCGTTATAGAGCTGTTAGGCTAGTTCTTTCCTAAATCCCAGCTGACCAAACTTCAACAATGTCGTCTTTGTCGAGAGCACAAGCCCTTACTCTTTCTATACCGAAATCGCCGTCCCAAAACTGATCCACGACACACCGGCCATTCGTTTCGCGCGCGGGAAGACAACGAAGTTCAGTATAAAAGACCGCAGCGGAGTGGAGTAGCCGTGACGCGAAGTTGTCTCTAGTGTGTCTAACCTAAGTAAAGTGTGAGTGGTCGGCGAGGAAAAGTTCAGTAAGATTCGTAACCCAGATCCATTTTGCTTTGAGTTTAGCATGTATGCTAGTTTTTTTTTTCCTGAGAATCCGCAGGCTAGTTGGGGGACCTCATACTCAGTATGTGGGGTGGGACCAGCGCTACCGAGCCAGCCCCATAGGGTAGCAAGACTAGCCTACACCTATTCTCTGTATTTTTATTTTAAAATGATTTATATTTCGATTGGTATCCTGTCAAAAATAGATTCTATTTTTCTAAAAGTGTTCGACAATTTCCAAGAGGTTGACAAAATTTTAGAAGATGTTCGCAAACTTCAAAGATGTACATCAATTTATAAAATTCTCTCAATTTTTTTTCTGGATTTCAAATTTTCTATGAATTCAAAAAATATTCTATGATTTCAAAATGATCCAAAATTTAAAAAAAATTTACAAGTTCATAAAGTTTCATGCAGTCTCAAAAAATGTTGCCAAATTCAAAACAATGTTCACAATTTCTAAAAATCCAAATTTTCCAAAATTCTATCGAAATATCCAAAATCAATAATTATAAAATCAAAAAAGCGAAAAAATGCTTAAAACACACACAAAAATAATCCAAGAATATTCTATTATCTTCCAAAACTGGCATGAAAGGGCACATGACGGCTTAATGGGCTAGCGCACTATCATGCGGGTGCGTGTTTGGTCGCTACCTAGAGGTAAACGTGGACTAGGTTCCACCCTGATTGGGCGCGATGGATATATGACGCTGACTGCGAGATGTATCCTTAGTAGGCCAGCCGATTAGAGATGTATCCTGTTGTGCGGGTATTTTATTTTTATTTTATGTGTTTTTATCGGTTTTTTCTTCTTTCTTTTCTCTTCATCTTTTATTTTGTTGGTTTCCTTCTAGGTTTTTCTATCCTCTGTTTATTTGTTTTAAATTTTAAATTTTTGTGTTCTTCCATTTCTTTTCAAATACTATATCAAATGTTTGGAAATATACGTTCAACATTTTCCTTATGTTGGTTGAACATTTTCAGATAAATGTTGCACATTTTTCAGCTACACGTTGAACATTTGTGCAAAATATGCATTGTATATTCTATGAATGTGTGGCTGAATATTATTTTTAAAATATTGAGTTCCTTTTCATAAAGACAATGAACAATGTTTTAAAACGTACAAACGTTTGTGAAGTGTTAGAACTTTTTTTAAATGCCACAATTTTATTTAATGATATGATTTTTTTTTAAATTATACAAAAAATGTTTTACATTGAAAAAATATTTAAAATGTTTTGAACATATTTTTGGTACATCTGAACATGTTTTTAAAAAGTCATAAACATTTTTAGATGGTACAAACATTTTATGAAAATCACATGGACAATTGTTTTTACCTTGGAGGCAATTCATCGACCACTTGGTGTGCATGGACCCTTGTAGTGAGCAGCTGCGGCCGCACACGCCGATGTAGGAGCCGTAGGGGTGGTCAGAGATGGTGTCCGAGGCACTGGAGGGGTGGCCTTCTTGTTCTTATTCTTCGTTGCTTCCTCGACGAACGCTGATGCAGCTATCGTTAGTTTCCTTGTCTGCTTGCCGGCAGCAGTAGTATTGGGAGGGTGGCCTGTCGCGCCGAGGACGTAGTGTCCTTGGCACCAACCAAGCCGTCGGCGGTAGTTGCCGGTGAGGTGGACTTTTGTGCCATTTTTCGGGGGGGGACGGCAGCGAAACGAGGTCATTTTCGATGGTGACACGCCAGCGGAGGTAGCGGACGGGTTTTGACTTGACATACCAGCCGGAATTGGGGGCGTCAGCCAGTGGCGAATCTACAGAGAAAATGGAGGGTGGGCTGGGCTGCCTACGTCATGTGAATATATGTTGTGGTGGCTTGGCAAATGGCTGGATTGGGCCTTTAAGCTAGTAGTAAAAAATAATTTTGCAAAGGTGAGGGAGGGCTTGAGCTTGTTAAAGCCCCCATAGTAGATTTGCCATTGGTATTAGCAGTGGCTCTGGCGACTAGGGACGGTGGCGGCGGGAAGGGGTGGTTGCCTGGGCGGGAGAAGGAGGAGCGAATTTTTTATTCAGCATGGTCGATGTCGAGTATATTTAGAAGAGTTTGGACAAGTTTTGAATAGGAGGAGGATAATTTTTACTATACTAACGGTTTGGGAGCCAAAAAAGAAAGAAATAGGAGGAGAACCAGGTTGGGTGGGCCGGCCCATTTAAGCGACGTAATAAGCGGGGCTCCCTGTCACAAATCATCCAAGCAAAAAAAAAAAACAAATACAGCCCACCGGACCCGCGCCAGCCTCGCCGGCGCCGCAGCCGTCGCCTGTCAGCGCCGACTCTCGGAAGAAAGAAGGCGCCGCGCCTCCTCCTCCTCCTTCGGCCCTCCCCTCCCCAGCGACGGCGCGGACTCAGCATCCTCGCTTGGGCGCACCACCGCCAGGTTTGCATCTCTCGCGAGCTGATTGTCACTCCGTCCGAAAATCGAGAGCTCGACGACGTTCGAGTCCCGCTTCATTGGTTGCTCCTTTAGTTTCTGCGATCTAGCCACGTCGCGTTTCCTTGTGAAGCCCAGGTTTCTGCTTATACGCTCAGTAGATGAAGGATATGCTCTGATACGTAGGCAAGGTGTTCGGTCAAATGCTTCCGTGCACATGTTACCTTGATATGTTTTTTCTAAACCATTACGAATCTGGAGCCCAAACTGTGGGAGCAGATATGAATTGCTTCAACAGGTTTTATTGCCTCCCCGGCGCGGATTAATTCCTAATCAATAAACTTCAAGAATCTGCTGTGTATTAATAATGAAGAGTGTGCATATATTCACAAATGGTAAAATCGGCACGGCCAAAAAACTGGCTGCCGGGGGAGGAGCCCGGACAGAATTACATAAATCAAGTCTGGCTCACGAGGTCCTTACATTGCTAGGCCGTCATTTCTTCTTTATTTTCTGCAATAAACAACCGATGGCCAGGATGAGGATTTGTTCTGTAAAAGCACTTGGCTGGCTCGAGCATAGCATCTTCATGTGAATCATGAGACTGATCATCTTCTTTTTTCCTTCTGCAAGAACTGTTGTATTTGGAAGGCAGAATTGTTTCTCTTCAGAGCATGCCAAACAGTGTTCCAAAATGATCTATTTATCAAACCTACTCCCTCTTCCTCGCCCATCTCCCCCCTAGCCCTGCTCTGCCACCCAAGACCCGACAGCGGCAGCGGTGGTTCGTTTCGTACCCCCCCCTCCTGGTCCTGACCACTGGCCCAAAAGCTCGCCGTCTGCAAGCTTCATGCTTCTTTCTCTTGTTTTAGCTGCACCCACTGCATGCTTTTTGTGATTGGTGACTGCTGCTTGGAATGTCAATCAGTGTTGGAGAAGGTGCGGGAGAGAGTAGCTGCCAGCGATGGAGAAGAGTATCCACAGGGAAACAGGGAGAGGGGATTAGGGGACAGCAACTTATTAATTAACTTGACTTCAGTTTAACTTTCTGCGATCCACACCAATCTTAATGCAGTTTCACCTTAACTAAACTAAAAAATGTTGTTTGACTCATATGTCTAATTATCCAGGGCTTGCTTGACTAGGAAAGGTTGGATCTTGTGTGCTTCAGTTTCCCCATCTTGGAGTTGATTCATTGGCTCTGTCTAAGCACCGGAGATGAACAATTGTACGCTGCTAGTTTTGTAATCCTGCAGTTTTTTAATTCAGGCTGGGATTAGTTGCCACGCAGACAGCCCTCTCCCACTTGAACCCTGATTCATACCATCCCACTCCCCCGAAAAGGCTCAGATGACCTTCACCGTCACTGCTCCTCCCCTCCTGCCAAATCGCCTCCCACTCGCTGGACGTCGACTCTGGGCTCTGGGGGTGTCACCAAGGGCGACGGTGCCTCTAGGACTCAAGTGACCTTCTTTCTAAGCTTACTTCCCGAGCAGTTCTCTGTCCAGGAACTGAGCCTACACTTCCAGTCTGATTGTTTCATGCAGTATGGATTTATATTCACGTCGTATGGGTTTGTTATCTTCTGTATAAGTGGTACGTGGTATGGGTTTGTCCATTCTAGCTGAACTTATAGCCTGATGAGTGGTTTGCTTGCTTAACGCTTAGCTAAATCCGTGGGCTCTCTTTACTTTGCTTATGTAGGCAAGGTGTTTGATAACGTGCCTCTGTGATGCACACACCGAATGGGTGCTTTGTTGTTTGCAGGACATCCAGTTAATTACTTTAAACTCGCACATGGTTTCCAAAAAATCTCCTGCCACATCACATCCTTAGTTCAGGCTTACAATTTGCAGCAACTTCACTGTGTTCTGTCTTATTGTCTTTTCTTTGATATTCCTAATCCAAAATGTTGGAGAGAAAAAATCAAAAGGCTTAACACACTATGTTCTTCTTACAGCTGTGCAGGTTAATTAATCGTCGATCCCCATAAGGAGGTTGCTGTAGGAGCAATCAAGTAGCATGAAGTTCAGAGTTGTTTGCAGGAAGCTGTATGATTACGTGAGGTATGATCTTAAAGAGATCGCCTTCCCATCTTCTCTGCCAGACCCTCCGGGCACCAAGAGGCGTCCTAAGCTCACACTGAAAGAGAAATGGTGTATCCTCAAGGAGGCAACCAGGCTCTATGGGGCTTCCTGGGTCAGGGACATCGGTCCCGAGCTCAGGCCAAATGATTACAAGAAGGTCAAAGAGGAATCTGAGCCTAACAGCAGCAAGGAGGGGAAAACTACAAGCGAGCCTAGTTTGCTTGAGGATCTCGCGGTGGCAGCAAAGGGCGGGGCGGAGACCCTGAAGCCTGCGCTGCGGCGCATATACATGACCCGCGCCTCTACCTACACGAGTGCAGTGAAGAACTATGTGGAGACCTATCAGGAAGGGCTGAAGGATGTCTTGGACGAGAAGGCTGCTGGGAAGGATCACCAGCAAGGCAATGAGCCAAGGGGACCATCGACGCCACCTCCACCACCGCCCCCGCCATCATCGTCATGAGCTTGTTCATTTTGTGGGGAAATGTTATCATTAGAACCCGCAGCTTCTCGTTTATATATTCTTATCCGACCTTGTCCTGTGTTATGTGACCTACACTGCTATGAAGATTGTTCTTCAGCTTGTCTCGGCTGCAGTCATTCCCTTCTCCATCGACATCGAAATCGACGCCTTCTAGTCAGTGTGCTCTTGCCTTGTTGCTAGTAATAACAGAAACAAAGGCCCATCCTGTCATTTTCTTCGATGTAACACTGCAATGTGCGCCCTCGATCGTCGTTGGTACTTTGTTTGTAGGGTGACAAGCACAGTATTTGAACGAGACGCCATTCACTGTTGCCGGCTTATTTGTATGTCTGCTTGCTTGTGATGGTGGGTCTCTGATCTTGTTCATGTGCTGCTGGGCCTCGAGTTAGGTGAGCTGTACTGCAGGCTTTGTGCACTTGCCTTGCTGCAGAGTACAGAGGTCTGCCATATAATGTCGTATAATTTTATGCAATTCTGCACCCTTTTTTGTGTGTGTAGGGTACCAAGCACAGCATGCTTGCTGCTCATGGCTTATTATATGTCTGCCTGGTCGCCATATAGTCCCCAAATCTATCTACATATGTAGCAGTACATGTTACTGATTGATGCAGGCTTAGTCGCGGTTGCTGTAAACGGTAGGTCTAACGAGCTCGTCTCTGCAGTGCCTGGCAAACGACAAGCCACCGGGCGGCAACGTGTCGAAACTGTACCACAACCGCAACGCAGTCTAATCTCTGTGCCTAGAGCATGCCATTTGTCGCCGCGGCAGGCGGTCTGGGGGTCTAGACTTGTAACCTAGAAGAAGGTTGGAAATAATGTAGACGGCGGGTGCCGCGTCATTTCGGCACGTGGATGGATGTCACGTCTCGGATGCAGACAAAACCCCCCGGGCCTTGGCGTGAGGGCGAGTGTTGGGTAGTATGATCGACCCGTTGGACTGAATCGTGTTGTTATTGTCGGGTCGCGATGGTTTTGTCGAGGGTCCTTGATTTTTGAGACATTTAATGGGAATGGAGCGTCTGATGATAATGCTCTTTTCGTTGCGGAAATTCCTGAAACAAATATGAAAAACAAAATGATAGGGAAGAAGAAAAAAAAGAAAAGATCCTGAGCATTTAGCTCCTCTGTGGTTCGGTTATGCATCGTTAAGCAGCATGAGAAGTTTATTCACACACACACACAAAAAAAAGCAGCATGAGAAGTTGAAGTTGAGTCGTGACAGTGGCCATGCCTGAGCCTGAAGCGACAGGCAGGAGAGGCTGACGTCATGGGTGGGACCAGGCCGGTCTGGTACAGCACGTGTTCCCGTGGGCCGAAGCCAGCCCAGGGCGCTCCATGGGCCCGTGCATGATTACTCACTACTGTAATCGGCTGGCCGGGCCGACGTGAGCTTTATATCCTCCAAGACGACAACCCTACTGCCCATGCATATAAAAAAGCTCTACCCCTCAAAATGATTTTTTTAAAAAACTTTGCCTCGTTTTCTAATAAAATGGGCGGGGGAAAACCCCTTTTCGTACAAAAAATAAAATAAAAAAGCTCTGCTATTCATCAAAGAAAAAAACTCTGCTGCCCATATATTAAAATAAGACTCAGATCGACAGATGAAGAACTGTAAGGATATAGAGAAATATATTATCCCCTCTACCTCAAAAAAAATTATCACCTCAAAAAGAAGAAAAAATGGGAAAATATATTAGTATTCCTCAAGGAAAAGGTAGGGAAATATTCTTGTGCGAAAAAGAAGTAGAGAAGTGTGGCATGTATGGTGTTCATGTTGACGAAAATAAATGGAGGACAGTAGGTCACCACTGGGATTCCATTACCAAATACTCCCTCCGTTTCTTTTTTACTACGCGTATAAAATCTGGTCAAAGTCAAACTACATAAAGTTTGACCAAATTTATATCAAAAAATACGAACATCCACAGTACTTAAACTATATAGTACAAAAATACATTTGATGGTGCATCTGATAATATTGATTTCATATTGTGAATGTTGATATTTTTTAATATACAGTTGGTTAAATTTTCATTAAGTTTGACTTTGACCAAACCTTATATGCAGACTAAAAAAGAAACGGAAGGAGTACCAAACGATACCAATATGACTCGTCTGGTTTCTCAAGTTTCGGCAAAGTAATAACGAAAATAAAGGAATAGCGGGCGTTCCGTTTGCAGCTACTGCTGCTAACAGTACCAAATGCTTTTTTTAAGGCAAAAGTAACAAATGCTTATTCCACAAAAAAAGTACCAAATGCTTAACCCATACAACAGCCACCCCTGTGTGCTCCAAATCTCATCTGGACTTCTAGAGAATATCTCGACACACCACCACGTCATGCGTTCGTGTTCTCTTGTACCCCCTCCATTCCATAATGTAGTGCATATAGATTTTTTATAAAGTCAAACTTTACAAACTTTCACCTAGGTTAAAGACAAAACTATTTATATCTGCAATTCCAAATATATACAATATGAAAGTATTTCTCTTGATGTATCAAAGGGTATGTATTTTGTATTCTAGATGTATGTGTTTTTCTTTACAAACTTGGTCAAAATTTATAAAATTTGACTTCTCAAAAAAAAAAAAAATCTATAGACACTACATTGTGGAACTGGGGAGTATGTAACAGTTGGTATGTCTAGGTGCACACAATATTAGTTACGCGAAAACAACTGGCTGTTGTAGCTCAACTAGAGTGGTACACACCTGGTGGCATTGGTCAAGGTAAAAAAACAGCACGTCATGATAGATCGTACTTCTGTTACTGTCACTGCGGTCACATTTGGCACATGTCAATATTACGGTCACTGTTGGAATGTCCCTGGACCCTGGTAGATCTACTACAGAGGGTCTACAGCAATCAAAAGCATAGGGCATGGTTTCTTATAGGTATATTTTACAAATAAAGATTTTCTATAAGTAGATCTAAACGGCTGAAATATAACTCGTGATGAATGAGTTACTTATTACACAGGAACATCCATCAATAACTAAGCAAGCATTATTTTTCTTTACATGGATATATTAGTTATTATTTTCATTTTGCTTTACACTACATGCAGGTATGCTATTTTTTCTTTCTTTCTTTTTGTGGGTGAAAACTTGTACTGCTCAACTCATAGTAGTCTTACAATCATCTAACACGTGGATACTATTTTTTTTCTTGCTTTACCCTACATGCGTAACAAGTGCATATGTCCCCATGCTATTTGTATCTTCTTTCGTTCGCCGCACATAACATTGTGTTTGTCTATGCCCTATTTTTCAACGATAGCAAAATACCCATAAAAAAGATGATAACCAAAAAAGTGGAACTAACAGCTAAGGTGAAGCTGCATGCTTTGCATCAAAAGATAAAGATGATACAAGAATTATATGCCTTGTTTTGAAAAGAAAGAAGCATGTCCATATCACCGGCTACCGATACCACACCCTAGTCTTAAAGTTACCAATAAATTTGTAAACTCCTCTAAAAATTTGTAAACCACTATCTATGTTATTTCAAAATGATAACTATTTATGTAAAACTGTCAGTAACAATTATAGAGTTTATAGGTGAAAAAAAATTGATTGTCAAAAATCTAAAACTTCTTATATTTTGAACATAGGAGTAATAAATAATTTGAATTTTTGCTCTGCACATGTATATGCTATTTGAATTCTTTTTGAAGATTTTTTTGAAGATTTCAATTTTAATGCAACATCAAGTTATGTTATGATCTAAAATGTGGGCTTGCAACTTCTTTCTCCTAATAAAGTGATTTATGTATTATGTTCCAGCCTCTCCTAAAAACTATGCTTATTTACATGTTTTTCAATACTTCCTTCCAAAACGATATTTACATGTTCTTCTAGGAGAATTTTGCTGGGACAAGCAGGGGTGCGCGCATGCATTCCATAGACCGCACATCTGCTCCGCAATTCAAAACTTTTGTTTAGCACATCCCGCACCAACTTCTTGGTTACCTTAAGTTTTTGTACAACGAAACTTTAACAAGGTATGAATCAATCAACTATAATCGCCTACCATTAACTTCAAAAAAAAAATCGCCTACCGTTGTAAGTTCCACTACCGTTGTCAAACGTCTTTGTTTCTTGTACGTAACAGTTGACATGTTGTAACGCCCCGGATTCGATGCGCCAGGTGTCTGCCAGTTATTCGTTGTCTTTGCCATGTCATGTGCTTACGTGTCTCTCTTTGCCATGTCATCATCTGCATTTTATATCATGTCATCATGTGCATCGCGTTGGCATACGTGTTCGTCTCATGCATCCGAGCATTTTCCCCGTTATCCGTTTTGCAATCCAGCACTCCTATGTCTCCCGGCGCCCCCTTTTACCTCTTTTCATGTGCGGGTGTTAAACGGTCTCGGAATGGACCGAGGTTTGTCAAGCGGCCTTGGTATAGCACCGGTAGACCGTCTGTCAAGTTTCGGATCATTTGGAGGTCGTTTGGTACTCCAACGGTTAACCGGGTAACCGCAAAAGCCTCTTTTGTTGCAGCCTAACACCCCCTCCAAAGTGGCCCAAAACCCAGCAAACTCCCCTCCATGTTCTCGGTCGTTCGATCACGATCGCGTGGCCGAAAACCGCACCTCATTTGGAGTCTCCTAGCTCCCTCTACCTATAAATATGTGTGCCTCTCCCGGATTTTCGCGCAGTCCAAACCGTAGCAAACTCCTCTCCGCGCCGCCGGACATGTCCGCCCGGCGGCCGGACGCGTCCACCGCCGCCGCCACGTCGCTCCAGCCAATCGACGGCCGCCACGTCAGCCCCGCCGCCGCTCCCAGCCAACCACGGCGCGCCAAGTGTCGCGCCGCCGCCCAACTCCTCACATTGCCGCCCGCCGCCCATCCCATCAGAGCCCGCCCGGCCGCCTGGGCGAAGGCCGCCGCCATGCCCCGTCTCCCGCCGCCTCGCGCCTCGCCGCCGCCGCCCGGCACCGCCCATGCGCCGCCGCCACCTCCGCCTCCCTCTCCAGCCCGGCCATGCTGCCGCCGCTGGCG
Source organism: Aegilops longissima (assembly GCA_021605205.1). NCBI lineage: Eukaryota > Viridiplantae > Streptophyta > Magnoliopsida > Poales > Poaceae > Aegilops > Aegilops longissima. The sequence continues at coordinate 18,085,993 of CM038676.1, read as the reverse complement.
GTCGTCCTCCGTCTCCCGCGCCCGCCGCCTCCTCCCTCACCGGCGGCGGCACCGGCCTCGCCTCCGCCGCCCGCCTCTCCTCCGGCCGCGGCCGTCGCCCCAACCCGCGCCGTAGTGCCCCACCGCCCTCCTCCTCACCCGGCCTCCGCGCCCCGGCCTCCGCCGGTCTGCGGATCCGGCGAGGCGGCGGATCCATCCTCCTGCTCCCCCTCGTCCTCCGGCTGCCTCCCTCGTCTCCGGCGACACATCTCCGGCGAGATCCCGACGTGCATCGTAAACCGTGCCAAGGGTTGACTTCCCCCCTCTAAAATTCATCCAAGTCCCGAGCATTTTTGATATTTTGTGCCATTTTCATCGCATTGTAACTCTGTGCATGTAGCTCCGTTTTGCGCGTGTAATATGTCAAAATGTTCTTCTCGAAGAGTAGATCATTTCATCTCATTGCATCATTTTCATTTGAGCTCATCTTGATGCCCGAAATGCTGTTGGAAGAGTGCTATGTGATGTTAGTTTCTGATTTTTATCAGAACTTGCACTTTTGTCATTTTTTCCATGATTGATGTGTGCATCCTATGAACTTGAGTCCTACATGTGTTTTGTAATATGCCATGTCTTCTTTCCAGTGGTGCTTGCTATGTATTTTTGTGATCTATGTGGTGACTAGCACAAGCATGCAAACTAGGTGTCTTGTTGTTGCTGATTTCAGCCCTGTTTTGCTGATATTTTGATGCCATGTTAACTTGATGCTACCGAGAGATCCATGCATATTTTGAGATACTTCAGTAAGGATGTTTTGTTAACCATGTCTTGCTCTATCCATCCATGCCCTTGTTTGCAATTATGGAGTGCCATAGCTTGAGTCAATCGAGCTCTACTTTTACTATCAAATGTTTCCTGGCAGATTGTATACATGTTATTCAATTTTGCCAAGCTTGTTGTGGTTGATCCGTATATGCTATGTTTTTGTTCTTTCCATGTATGTCTTCTATGCCATGTCTTCTTGATGTATGTATGCTTAGTTTTTCATATAAGGCTCTGTAGTGAGTGCATTGAGCTTGTAAACATGCCCACTTGTTATCAGTTTTTGACATGCCATGTTTCTGAATCTGTTAACGAAACTTTCGATATTGACATGGGTGCAATCATATTTTCTGATCCTTTTTGGCTTATGGTCACTAAAGTACTTTTGTTCTATGCAATTAGTAGATTCATGCCATGCCTTTGTTTGCCATGATAAGTTCCTGTAACATGTTGTTTCATAGCTCTAAACATTGCAACCTGATGTTATTTTCTGCAAAGTCTGAAACTGGTATTACTTGCAATCTTGCCATGTGTTTTTGAGCATGTTCTAGTGATTTCTGGAGATAGCTCAGTGTTCATGTTTTGCAATGCTTTACCTGTAGATCATACCCATGCCTTTTGTTTTCATATTGTGGTGCTGTAGCATGTTGTTTTGATGCTTGCAATATGCCTAGTTGCTGTTTTGGACAGATTGTTGTCATATCTAGTATTGGGTGTATGTGTTGAACCGTTGCTCCGTTTTGAGTGTGTTCTATATGAAACTTGCTTGATTTTGCTTGTAGTTTCATATTATCATGTTGGATCCTTGTTTTGAGGTGTTTGCTTGATGTTTGTATGCATTTTTTCATCAATGCCATGCTTATCTTGTTTTGCTCATATCTTCTAGGCCGTAGCTCCGAATCTAATGAACTTTATATGTAACTTGACTAGAATTCCGTGTAGGTCATCGTGGTGCAACTTAACTTGCTGTTTAACAACTTGAACATAAAGTTATTCAGATCTGGACCAATTTCGAAATTTGCATGTGAGGACTTACCGGAATGGTTCTATGTTGTTTCCGGCCTCATTTAAACTTGCCTTGATGTGTTGTTCTTGTTTGCATCATCTCTTGCCATGAGTAGCTTCATGTAGCTTTGTCATGCATCATGCTTGTTTATGCATCATGCCTTGTTCATGTGTGGTGTGTTTACTATGTTTTGTGCTTCTTCTTGTTAGTTCCCGTTTCGTTGCGATCGTGAGGATTCGTTCGTCTACGCTTGGTTCGGCTTCATCCGTTCATCTTCTTCATGGACTCGTTCTTCTTCCTTGCGGGATTTCAGGCAAGATGACCGCTACCCTGGATCTCACTACTATCATTGCTATGCTAGTTGCTTCGTTCTATCGCTATGCTGCGCTACCTATTACCTGTTTATCAAGCCATCCCAAATTGCTATGTCAGCCTCTAACCTTTTGCACCCTTCCTAGCAAACCGTTGTTTGGCTATGTTACTGCTTTGCTCAACCCCTCTTATAGCGTTGTTAGTTGCAGGTGAAGATGAAGTTTGTTCCTTGTTGGAACATGGAGATGTTGTTCCTTGTTGGAACATGTTTACTTGTTGGGATATCACAATATATCTTATTTAATTAATGCATCTATATACTTGGTAAAGGGTGGAAGGCTCGGCCTCATGCCTGGTGTTTTGTTCCACTCTTGCCGCCCTAGTTTCCGTCATATCGGTATTATGTTCCCGGATTTTGCGTCCCTAACACGGTCGGGTGATTTATGGGACCCCCTTGACAGTTCGCTTTGAATAAGACTTTTCCAGCAAGGCCCAACATTGGTTTTACCATTTGCCTCACCACCACCTACTTTTGCCCTTGGGAGTCGCTCTCTCGAGGGTCATCTTTATTTAGCCCCCGGACCAGTGCTTCTCTAAGTGCTGGCCCGAACCGAGTAGATCATGGCCCCTCGTGGCAACTCGAGGTTTGGTTTTACTCGTAGGATGTCTCATCCGGTGTTGCCCTGAGAACGAGATATGTGCAGCTCCTATCGGGATTGTCGGCGCATCGGGCGGCTTTGCTGGTCTTGTTTTATTACTGTGAAATGTCTTGTAGCCGGGATTCCGAGACTGATCGGTCTTCCGGGAGAAGGAATATCCTTCGTTGATCGCGAGAGCTTATCATGGGCTAAGTTGGGACACCCCTGCAGGGTATAAACTTTCGAAAGCCGTGCCCGCGGTTATGTGGCAGATGGGAATTTGTTAATATCCGGTTGTAGAAAACCCGAAGTTGATCTTAATTAAAATACACCAACCGTGTGCGTAACCGTGAGTGTCTCTTTTCGGGGTTGATCGAGAGGAGAATACGGTTGCTGGGTTATGTCTGACGTAAGTAGGTGTTCAGGATCACTTCTTGATCATTACTAGTTGACGACCGTTCCTTTGTTTCTCTTCTCGCTCTCATTTGCGTATATTAGCCACCATATATGCTTAGCCGCTGCTGCAACCTCACCACTTTACCCCTTCCTTTCCCATTAAGCTTTGCTAGTCTTGATACCCATGGTAATGGGATTGCTGAGTCCTCGTGGCTCACAGATTACTACACCACCAGTTGCAGGTACAGGTTTGCGATGCTCATGACGTGAGAGCGATGTTTGTTCGTGTTGGAGTTCTTCTTCTGCTTCTTCTTCGATCAGGGGATAGGTTCCAGGTCGGCAGCCTGGGCTAGCAGGGTGGATGTCGTTTGAGCTTCTGTTTATGTTTCATCCGTAGTCGGATGTTGCTCTTGTATGATGTTGATGTATTATTGTGGCATTTGTACCTTATGTATGTATCCCTATGTATTATGTAATGTTGATGTAATGATATCCACCTTGCAAAAGCGTTTCAATATGCGGGTCTATCCTTGGTGGGACCGTCGAGTTCCTTTTGGATAGGGTCGCATATTGGGCGTCGTCAAGTTGGTATCAGAGCCTCGACCGACCCTAGGAGCCCCCTTGATTGATCGTGTAGTTTGGCCGCAGTTGAGTCTAGAAGAAAACTGATTTCTGAGTCTAGTTATATCGGAGAGTAGGAATTCTTTTTACTCCTCAGCCTCCTTCGTCGTTCTGGTGAGGAATCTTGACGTAGGTGTTTTGAATTACTCCTCTTCCACTTCAAAATTTTTCTTTAGGTTCACGCAGTTGTTTTTTTCGGTAGTTGTTCCTCAGCTCTTTTCATCCGGTGCATTTCTCGTCAAGTTGACTCGACCATCTTCATCTTTGCCAAGTTCAATCCTCAGTTCTTCCTCCGACGTCGTTGTTTTTCCTTGTCCGAAGTTGTCCTTGTTTTTCCCACCTTCCCTCCCTTCTTCTTCTCGGAACCGGAGTCTGTAATCGAGTATCCATCCTACTCGAGTGAAGTCTTTCTTTTCTTTCCTCAATGATTTCAACCGGTGTTCCCTCTTCAAGATATTCGTCGGTTTCCCCTTCCAAGTTGCCTTTGTTTTTCCCGCCCTCCACCCTATTATTCCCGGAGTTCGAGTTTCTTCCGAGCATCAATTTCATTCGTGCGGAGCCTCTTCAGTCTTTCATAAATTATTTCAACCGGTGAATTCTCGTCTTGTTCGTCATTCTTCATCCCTTTCTTTTTCCGGTGGATCCAATTCAAATTCTTCGTTGTCGATCATATTCTTTCCCTCAGCTCAAATATTTCCATTCGCTCGTTCGTCTCTCGCTAGTTTATCATTCCGGAGTTCCGAAGACATCTCAAGAGATTCGTCTGTGTTTCCAATTAATTCGAGGCTGTCACCTCATTCAAATATTCCATTTGTTCCGGTGCATCATCTATCTGTTCAACATCCCTTTTCCCAACGGTGTTTTCTTTTAGTGGGCCCTAACCCACAGGTCTTTTCCCAGGATCTTACCTGACTCTTCTAATTTCCGGAGCTATTCTCAAATCCTTTTGAAGTTGACATAAGAATGAATTTCATCAGTCACATGCCTTTTCCAAGATCAATTTCAAATCATTTCATTGTTGACTCAACCCTTTGCTTTTCATTCTACCGGAGTACCTCAGTTATTTTGGTGTTGTTTCTCATCGTCATTCTTAACATTTGAAGACCGAAGAAGAGTTTTCCTCTAAATCTTGTCCGTTCCCCGGAGGTTCATGGTGCTAGCTCGATGTTATCCTATCTAGTTGTTTCCAGTTGTGCTATTCTTTTCATCCATCCGGAGTATTTAAGGAGTTGTTTTGCCGTCTCGATCATCCGGAGGTCATCTTTTCGGAATATTTCTTCGTCCCAAGTTTTCAGCTTCGTTCTCTCAATTATTCTATATTCGTGCCCTTTCGTTCGCCTCAATTTTATCCCGGTGCTTCGTTCGAGTATTCGTCAATCAGCTCATGATCTCTTTGCTCTTTTGCATCTAAATCCCCTCTAACATATTTGTTCTTCTAATTCTTCCCGGTGATTCATTCTCTTTACTTGATCATTTCAATTCTTATGGTGGTTCGTTCAAGATTCTTTTTCCTTGACTATCACTTTCATTCATTCGTTCTTTCGAATCCTACCAGTGGTTCATGAAGACCTTCTCAAGTTTGCGATATGTCACTTCTCAATTCTTTTTCAAGAAGAATAAGTAGTTTGCAAAAATTCATTGTTGGTCATCAATTTAATTTGATGAAGGATAAGCATACAATAAATCTTATTCTTATTTCATCCAAGTGTTTAATCTTTCTTCAGAGTTTGTTCTTGAGGAATAGATTCTAGTTCCAAGTGGTTTCATCTTTTCCTTTCTGGAGTTCAATTATTTACTCGGCCATCTCGTCGGAACCTCCATCTAAATCATCGCAAGGCTCATCTTATTCTTTCATCTTTTCATTCTATCTCATCATCCTTTTGTCAACGGAGTTCTTCATGGTGGTTCTTCATGATTTAATTCATTCTTCAAGAGTTCATCAAGATTCTTGTTGGTGGAGTTCAAGTATCCTTCTTCTTGCGTCTCGAAGTGCAATTAACTCTCCGTATTCTTTTGAAGTGGAGTTTTGCATTCCTTCGTTCTTCTCAGCTATTTAATCTTTTTCGTTTGTGGTCAGTGATCAGCTCATAATTTTGACATGTTTTCCATAAGTCCACATCAAGCTTATTCTTTCGTTGTTGATTTTCTCAACAACTCCGTTTAAACCTTCCTTCTAAATTCTTTTCATACCATTATTTCAATTCTTCCGGAGGCATTGTGTTGTTCCTCTCGTCAACTATCGTTCCATCTTGTCAAACTCAGTTCCAACTCCTTCCATGTTCAGCCGGAGTGCTACCTAAATCCTTTCAGTCTTATTCGTTTCTTTTCTCATTCTAACCACTCCGATTAGAACGAGTGCTTTCAGAGTCTATCTGATTCCGTGAGCCTTCAATTCTCGTCATTCTCGTCGTTTCTCTCTTCTTCTCGAGTGCTCTCGATTCTTTGCTTCTTATCTTGAGTTCTTGTTTCACCTCATCCTTTTCTTTTCCGTCTCGGTCCTAAGATCTCGGGACGAGATCTCTTGTTAGTGGAGGAGTGTTGTAACGCCCCGGATTCGATGCACCAGGTGTCTGCCAGTTATTCGTTGTCTTTGCCATGTCATGTGCTTGCGTGTCTCTCTTTTCCATGTCATCATCTGCATTTTATATCATGTCATCATGTGCATCGCATTGGCATACGTGTTCGTCTCATGCATCCGAGCATTTTCCCCGTTGTCCGTTTTGCAATCCGGCACTCCTATGTCTCCCGGCGCCCCCTTCTACCTCTTTTCATGTGCGGGTGTTAAACGGTCTCGGAATGGACCGAGGTTTGTCAAGCGGCCTTGGTATAGCACCGGTAGACCGCCTGTCAAGTTTCGGATCATTTGGAGGTCGTTTGGTACTCCAACGGTTAACCGGTAACCGCAAAGCCTCTTTGTTGCAGCCCAACACCCTCCAAAGTGGCCCAAAACCCAGCAAACTCCCTCCATGTTCTCGGTCGTTCGATCACGATCGCGTGGCAAAACCGCACCTCATTTGGAGTCTCCTAGCTCCTCTACCTATAAATATGTGTGCCTCTCCGGATTTTCGCGCAGTCAAACCCTAGCAAACTCCTCTCCGCGCCCGGACATGTCCGCCGCGGACATATCCGCCCGGCGGCGGACGCGTCCACCGCCGCCGCCACGCCGCTCCAGCCAATCGGCGGCGCCCGTCAGCCCGCCGCCGCTCCTCAGCCAACCACGGCGCGCCAAGTGTCGCGCCGCCGCCCAGCTCCTCCTCACTGCCGCCGCCGCTGCCCCCACACGAGCCCGCCCGGGCCGCCTCGGGCCAGCGCCGCCGCCAGCCAACCCGTCTCCCGCCGCCTCGCGCCTCGCCGCCCGCCGCCGGCACCGCCGCCACAGCGCCGCCTTGCCGCCTCCTCGCAGCGGCCAGCTGCCTGCCGCCGCTGGCGTCGTCCCGTCTCCCGCGCCCGCGGCCGCCGCCTCCTCCCCTCACCGGCAGCAACTGCCTCGCCTCCGCCGCCCGCCTCTCCTCCGGCCGCCGGCCGCCGCCCCAACCCGGCGCCGAGTGCCCGCCGCCGTCCTCCTCACCCGGCCTCCGCATTGCCCGGCCTCGCCGGTGCCGGATCCGGCGAGGCGGCCGGATCCATCCTCCCGGGCTCCCCCTCGTCCTCCGGCTGCCTCCCTCGTCTCCGGCGACACATCTCCGGCGAGATCCCGATGTGCATCGTAAACCGTGCCAAGGGTTGACTCCCCCCCCCTCTAAAATTCATCCAAGTCCCGAGCATTTTTGATATTTTGTGCCATTTTCATCGCATCGTAACTCTGTGCATGTAGCTCCGTTTTGCGCGTGTAATATGTCAAAATGTTCGCCTCGAAGAGTAGATCATTTCATCTCATTGCATCATTTTCATTTGAGCTCATCTTGATGTCCGAAATGCTGTTGGAAGAGTGCTATGTGATGTTAGTTTCTGATTTTTATCAGAACTTGCACTTTTGTCATTTTTTCCATGATTGATGTGTGCATCCTATGAACTTGAGTCCTACATGTGTTTTGTAATATGCCATGTCTTCTTTCCAGTGGTGCTTGCTATGTATTTTTGTGATCTATGTGGTGACTAGCACAAGCATGCAAACTAGGTGTCTTGTTGTTGCTGATTTCAGCCCTGTTTTGCTGATATTTTGATGCCATGTTAACTTGATGCTACCGAGAGATCCATGCATATTTTGAGATACTTCAGTAAGGATGTTTTGTTAACCATGTCTTGCTCTATCCATCCATGCCCTTGTTTGCAATTATGGAGTGCCATAGCTTGAGTCAATCGAGCTCTACTTTTACTATCAAATGTTTCCTGGCAGATTGTATACATGTTATTCAATTTTGCCAAGCTTGTTGTGGTTGATCCGTATATGCTATGTTTTTGTTCTTTCCATGTATGTCTTCTATGCCATGTCTTCTTGATGTATGTATGCTTAGTTTTTCATATAAGGCTCTGTAGTGAGTGCATTGAGCTTGTAAACATGCCCACTTGTTATCACTTTTTGACATGCCATGTTTCTGAATCTGTTAACGAAACTTTCGATATTGACATGGGTGCAATCATATTTTCTGATCCTTTTTGGCTTATGGTCACTAAAGTACTTTTGTTCTATGCAATTAGTAGATTCATGCCATGCCTTTGTTTGCCATGATAAGTTCCTGTAACATGTTGTTTCATAGCTCTAAACATTGCAACCTGATGTTATTTTCTGCAAAGTCTGAAACTGGTATTACTTGCAATCTTGCCATGTGTTTTTGAGCATGTTCTAGTGATTTCTGGAGATAGCTCAGTGTTCATGTTTTGCAATGCTTTACCTGTAGATCATACCCATGCCTTTTGTTTTCATATTGTGGTGCTGTAGCATGTTGTTTTGATGCTTGCAATATGCCTAGTTGCTGTTTTGGACAGATTGTTGTCATATCTAGTATTGGGTGTAAGTGTTGAACCGTTGCTCCGTTTTGAGTGTGTTCTATATGAAACTTGCTTGATTTTGCTTGTAGTTTCATATTATCATGTTGGATCCTTGTTTTGAGGTGTTTGCTTGATGTTTGTATGCATTTTTCATCAATGCCATGCTTATCTTGTTTTGCTCATATCTTCTAGGCCGTAGCTCCGAATCTAATGAACTTTATATGTAACTTGACTAGAATTCCGTGCAGGTCATCGTGGTGCATCTTAACTTGCTGTTTAACAACTTGAACATAAAGTTATTCAGATCTGGACCAATTTCGAAATTTGCATGTGAGGACTTACCGGAATGGTTCTATGTTGTTTCCGGCCTCATTTAAACTTGCCTTGATGTGTTGTTCTTGTTTGCATCATCTCTTGCCATGAGTAGCTTCATGTAGCTTTGTCATGCATCATGCTTGTTTATGCATCATGCCTTGTTCATGTGTGGTGTGTTTACTATGTTGTGTGCTTCTTCTTGTTAGTTCCGCTTGCTTGCGATCGTGAGGATTCGTTCGTCTACGCTTGGTTCGGCTTCATCCGTTCATCTTCTTCATGGACTCGTTCTTCTTCCTTGCGGGATTTCAGGCAAGATGACCGCTACCCTGGATCTCACTACTATCATTGCTATGCTAGTTGCTTCGTTCTATCGCTATGCTGCGCTACCTATTACCTGTTTATCAAGCCATCCCAAATTGCCATGTCAGCCTCTAACCTTTTGCACCCTTCCTAGCAAACCGTTGTTTGGCTATGTTACCGCTTTGCTCAGCCCCTCTTATAGCGTTGTTAGTTGCAGGTGAAGATGAAGTTTGTTCCTTGTTGGAACATGGAGATGTTGTTCCTTGTTGGAACATGTTTACTTGTTGGGATATCACAATATATCTTATTTAATTAATGCATCTATATACTTGGTAAAGGGTGGAAGGCTCGGCCTCATGCCTGGTGTTTTGTTCCACTCTTGCCGCCCTAGTTTCCGTCATATCGGTATTATGTTCCCGGATTTTGCGTCCCTAACGCGGTCGGGTGATTTATGGGACCCCCTTGACAGTTCGCTTTGAATAAGACTTTTCCAAAGAAGGCCCAACATTGGTTTTACCATTTGCCTCACCACCACCTACTTTTGCCCTTGGGAGTCGCTCTCTCGAGGGTCATCTTTATTTAGCCCCCGGACCAAAGCTTCTCTAAGTGCTGGCCCGAACCGAGTAGATCATGGGCCCCTCGTGGCAACTCGAGGTTTGGTTTTACTCGTAGGATGTCTCATCCGGTGTTGCCCTGAGAACGAGATATGTGCAGCTCCTATCGGGATTGTCGGCGCATCGGGCGGCTTTGCTGGTCTTGTTTTATTACTGTGAAATGTCTTGTAGCCGGGATTCCGAGACTGATCGGGTCTTCCCGGGGAGAAGAAATATCCTTCGTTGATCGCGAGAGCTTATCATGGCCTAAGTTGGGACACCCCTGCAGGGTATAAACTTTCGAAAGCCGTGCCCGCGGTTATGTGGCAGATGGGAATTTGTTAATATCCGGTTGTAGAAAACCCGAAGTTGATCTTAACTAAAATACACCAACCGTGTGCGCAACCGTGAGTGTCTCTTTTCGGGGTTGATCGAGAGGAGAACACGGTTGCTGGGTTATGTCTGACGTAAGTAGGTGTTCAGGATCACTTCTTGATCATTACTAGTTGACGACCGTTCCTTTGTTTCTCTTCTCGCTCTCATTTGCGTATGTTAGCCACCATATATGCTTAGCCGCTGCTGCAACCTCACCACTTTACCCCTTCCTTTCCCATTAAGCTTTGCTAGTCTTGATACCCATGGTAATGGGATTGCTGAGTCCTCGTGGCTCACGGATTACTACACCACCAGTTGCAGGTACAGGTTTGCGATGCTCATGACGTGAGAGCGATGTTTGTTCGTGTTGGAGTTCTTCTTCTGCTTCTTCTTCGATCAGGGGATAGGTTCCAGGTCGGCAGCCTGGGCTAGCAGGGTGGATGTCGTTTGAGCTTCTGTTTATGTTTCATCCGTAGTCGGATGTTGCTCTTGTATGATGTTGATGTATTATTGTGGCATTTGTACCTTATGTATGTATCCCTATGTATTATGTAATGTTGATGTAATGATATCCACCTTGCAAAAGCGTTTCAATATGCGGGTCTATCCTTGATGGGACCGTCGAGTTCCTTTTGGATAGGGTCGCATATTGGGCGTCGTCACATGTCTTAGTTAACTACACAATATTAGTCGTCTAAAAATAGTACTCCCTCCGTCCGGGATTACTTGTCGCATAAATGGATAAAAATGGATATATCTAGAACTAAAATACGTCTAGATATATTCATTTCTCAGACAAGTATTTCCGGACGAAGGGAGTACACAATACTAGTTACGTGAAAACTAGCTGTTGTTCCTCAACTGGAATGGTATACACGTGGTCTAATTCATTTATTGGCATGGGTCAAGGTACAAGCGCACATCATGATCGATTGTACTCTCCTTGTTGTCATTGTGGTTACAAGAATGTCCCCGGCAGATCTAATGCACATGGTATACAATAATCAATAGCATATCGTGGTTCCTTATAGGTAGATCTTACAAGTAAAGATTTCCTACATGTAAGGGCATCTCCAACGTGGACCCTCAAAACGTCCGCATACCATTGAACGTAGATGTCTGGATGTAGTTTGCCATCCAACATGGTACACCGTCGGTCTGCCGACTGATCCGAACATCTGTTTTTCCGCAAACCATACACAAACTAGAGGGGCTTTGCAGGTGTTCGGACCGCTGCCACGTACGCGTCTGCCACCCCCGTGTCGGCACCCTTTACCGCGCAAGGAGATTGCCGTGCAGTCATGCCGGTTAGCGCCACTCCAAAGCGCTAGTGCCGCATTCATGCCGCCCAAGAACGGACACGATCGCTCACTTGAGCCGGCATTGAAGCGGCACGTTGATCGAAAGCACCGCCATGTCTCCACGCATGTTTCAATGCCGGAGACGCGTGACCGGACAAGACTAAAAGACTATGTACTGCATTCAAACTGGCTCCCGTCTGTCGGCTTTAAACAAGTGTGGCGGCTGAGAAACCTGCATTGACACATCTCGTTGATTGGCCTGGCCGGCACCCACTATTTAAACGCTGCCTCCTCGCCCCGCACGACCAACACTGCACCATATCCCGTCATGTGGGTGCCGTGTCATTTCCGCATGTGGCGGTCACATCTCAAACTTGAACCCCTAGGGACTCAGCATGACGGGGAGTGTCGAGTGTGATTAACCCCAAGGAATTGTGTCGTTATAGGGTTACAATAGTTTTGTCGAGGACCCTAGGTTTTTGAGACGCCGTAGAAATTGCTGAAGTAAAAAAAAAGATGCAACATTGAGCATTTAGCTCCTTTGTAGTTCAATCATGCATCGTTAAGCAAGATGTGACGTTTTCTGAACCTAGCTTTTTTTTGAGTTGATTTTTTGAACCTAGCTAGATGAGAAGTTAGACTCGTGACAGTGGAGATGCCTGAGCCTGAAGGGACATGCAGAAGAGGCTGGCGTCATGGGTGGGACAGGCCGGTCTGGTACAGCACGTGTACCGTGGGCCGAAGCCAGCCCAGGCGCTCCATGGGCCCGCAGAATGATTACTCAGTACTGTAATCGGTTGGCCAGGCCGACGTGAGCTTTATATCCTCCAAGGACGACAACCCTACTGCCCATGCACCCCTAAATTAAAAGCTCTGCATAAATTTTAAAAAAGCATATAAAAAAGCTCTACTATTCCTCAAAGACAAAACTCTGCTGCCCATATTAAAATAAAAATCAGACCGACAGATAAAAAACCTTAAGAATATACAGAAATATATTATTCCCTCAAGAAGAAGAAAAATTGTGGAAATATATTATTCCCCAGGAAAAAAAGTAGAGAAATACATTTGTGCAAAAAAGAAGTAGAGAAATGTGGCATGTATGGTGTTCATGTAGAAGAAAATAAATGGGGGACACAACTGGGATTCCATTACCAAACGGTAGAAGAACAAAAGACTTGTCTAGTTTTTCATGTTTTGGAAAACTAAAAAGTGGGATTCCAATCTGCCGCTACTGCTGCTAACAGTACCTAACGCTTAACCCATACAACAACACAGAGCCTCAGGCCTCAGACCCCTGCGTGCTCCAAACTCCTCTAGAATCACCAGCAAAAAAACGAAAAAAAAAACTCTGGACAATGTCTTTTTTAAGTACACAATATTAGTTATCTCGCAAAAAAAAGTACACAATATAAGTTACGCGAAAACTACTGGCTGCTGTAGCTCACCTAGAGTGGTACACACCTGGTGGCATTGGTCAAGGTACCAGCGCACATCATGATGATCGTACTCTTGTTACTGTCACTGTGGTCACTAGAATGTCCCAGGCAGATCTACTACAGATGGCCTACAACAATCAAAAGCATAGGTCATGGTTCCTTATAGGTATATCTTACAAATAAAGACTTCCTATACATGTAAACGGCCGAAATAAAATTCATGATGAATGAGCTAATTAGAAGGAACACCCATCAATAATTAGGCCTCCTTTTGATTTACATGGATGTATTAATTATTATTTTCATTTTTCTTTACACTACATGAATGGATACTATTTATTTTTTGCGTTACCCTACATTTGTACCAAGTGCATTTGTCCGTGTGTTATTTGTATCTTCTTTCATTCGCCGCACATTCCGTTGCACATAACGATGTGTTTGTCAGTAGGCCCTATATTTCAAGAAGATACAAGAAAATGCTCGTAAAAAACGATAACAAAAAAATAAGAAAAAGAAAGTAACAACTAAGGTGAAGTTGCATGCTTTGCATTAAAAGAAAGGATGACACATGAATTACATACCTTGTTTTGAAAAGAAAGAAGCATGTCCACATCGCCGGCTACATCCACCTAAGTTTACCACACACTATAGTATGACTTATTATTAATAACGAGTAGAAGTTGTATGATGATGCATGATTAGTAGGACTTGTTATTATATATGATGATGTATGATGCGAGCATGCATGAGCATGTTATATCAGCGGGTGAAATGAACATAGCAGCAGCGTTGATAAACCAAGGACGAAGATATAAGAGAGGACACTTCTCTCTATTAGCTAGCTAATAACAACCTAAAAATAACCCTCAAAACCCCTAAAGCAGCCACTTTTCTATAAAAAAAACATGGACTTTTGGTCCAGGTTGGTGCCACCAACCGGGACCAAAGGCCCCCCTGACTGGGCTCGGCGGACCGGCCACGTGGAGGCACATCTGTCCCGGTTCGTGTTTGAACCGGGACTAATGGGTGGAGGTATTTGTAACGACCCACTAGTCCCGGTTCATGAACCGGGACTAAAGGCCCTTACGAACAGGGACTAATAGGTGTTTTTCTACTAGTGCTAGTCTTAAATAAGTTCCCAATAAATTTGTAAACTCCTCTCAAAGAAATTGTAAATCACTATGTTTGTTATTTCCAAATGAGAATTATGTATTATGAAAAAAAAACTGTAAATAACAATTATAGAGTTCATACAACAAATATTATTTTTATACCACTGGTGGAACAAAGAAAATTCTCCTGCCCACATTAAATAGACTGACAGATAAAAAACCTAAAGAATATAGAGAAATACATTATCCTCTCAAGACGAAGAAAAATTGGGGAAATATAATATTCCTTGAGAAAAAAATGTACAGAAATATGTTTGTGTGGAAATGAAGTAGAGAAATGTAGTATGTATGATGTTCATGTTGAAAGATAAATAAACGGGAGACAGTAGGACAGCACACTGGCATTCCACGCCAAACGGTAGCAGAACAAAACACTTGTCTAGTTTGTCAAGTTCTGGCAAACTGAAAACAAATAGCAAATTTAAGCAGCGTCCCGTCTGCCAATAGTGCTGCTAACAGTATCAAACGCTTAACCCATACAACAACACAGAGCCTCAGCCACCCTCTTTAGCATGTGTTGGTCAACACAGAGCCTCAGCCACCCCTGCGTTCTCTAAATCTCCTCTGGGCTTCTAGAGAATATCTCCACACATAAATCATGCGTTTGTGTCTTTTGCATCTAACAGTTTTTTCTTTTATTTTTTTTTTATTTTGAGATGGCTTGCATGTAACAGTTGGTATGTCTCTAGTGAAGTACACAATATTAGTTACCCGAAAACTACTGGCTGCTGTAGCTCAACTAGAGTGGTGCAAACCTAGTGGCATTGGTCAAGGTACAAGCGCACATCACAATTACTGTTCACTGTGCTCACTAGAATGTCCCTGCAGGCAGACCTACAACAGATGGTCTACAATAATCAAAAGCAGAGGTCATGGTTACTTATAGGTATATATCTTACAAATAAAGATTTCCTATACATGTACATAAAACACATGATGAATGAGTTAATTAGAAAAGGAACATCCATCAATAATTAAGCCTCCTTTTGCTTTACATGGATATATTAATTATTATTTTCGTTCTTCTTTACAGTTGATGCATCGCTGCTATTTTTTTCTTGCTTTGCACTGCATGTCTAGCAAATGCATTTGTGCTCGTGTTATTTATAATCTTCTATCATTCCTTGCACATTTCCATTGTAATGATGTGTTTGTCAGCAGGCCCTATTTCTCAAGAAGATAAAAAAACTAATACCTGTAAAAAGAGACGATAACAAAAAAGAAGTACAAGAAATTACTCCCTCCATTCCAAAATATAATGCCTATAGATTTTCGTAAAAGTCAAACGTTGTCAACTTTGACCAAGTGTATAGAGAAAACTACCTACATCTACAATACCAAACATGTATATTCTGAAAATATAACTCACGATGTATCCAGTGAGGAGCATTTCGTATTCTAGATGTACCTATTTTTCTCTATAAACATGGTCAAAGTTTATAATGTTTGACTTTTGTAAAAATCTATAGGCACTAGAACGGAGGGAGTAACAACTAAGGTGAAGCTACGTGTTTTGCATTGAAAGAAAAAGACTATGCATGCATCCACATCGCTAGGCTAATGCCACCTGAGTTTACCACACCCTACTCTTGAAGAAGTTTCCAATAAATTTGTTAACTCCTATTGTTTTGTTTTGTAAACCACTATGCATGTTATTTCAAAATGATAATTATGTAGTATGAAAACACTGTAAATAAGAATTATAGAGTTTATACAATATATATTATTTTTATACCAATGGTGAAACAAAAAAATCTTTGATTGTCAAAAACTCTAAAACTTCTTATATGTTGAACATAGGAGTAATAAATAATTTGTATTTTTTCTCTAGACACGTACATGCTATTTGAATTCCTTTTGGAGATTTTAAAAGATTTTTAGTTTAAGGCAACATCAAATCATATTGTGATCTAAAATGTGGGCTTGCACACTACTAGGAAAAGGCCTACTAATGGCGCACCGGTTTTGCCTACTAATGGCGCACTACCGGTGCGTCATTAGTAGCACGCCATTAGAATTTTTTACTAATGGCGCACCACTGGTGCGCCATTAGTATCTGGTATACTAATGGCGCACCTGGCAGTGCGCCATTAGTATGTAACTCCATGCGCCATTAGTATGCCTCCCGAGGGGCCATATGTAACCATGTGCTTTGTCACACTAATGGCGCACTCTGCCCGTATGCGCCATTAGTATCCTTTGGCATACTAATGGCGCACTCTGCCTTGATGCGCTATTAGTATGAATATTTGGTTTTTTTTTTTTGCTTTTCTGATTTTTGCACAGGTTACAAAATATATTATTGGACAGAATATAGAAAGCAGCACACAATAACATCAGATTCATCGAATACAATAGAAGATTAGTCTCCGAATACAATTCATCATATTAGTCTCCGAATTCAAAAGACCGAACAAAGATAAAACATTACAAGTCTCAAGACCGCGAGTATCGAGTTTGTCTTCACATTACAAGTCGATATCGATCATCTAAACTACCATCACATAAAAGAGAGTTGTGGTAATCACGATGAGCATCATCGCGATCAAACTGGTCCTCATCCGGTTCCTCCAACGCTCCCTCCTCTCTCCCGCTAGATAGCTGGCATATCTAGATTCGGCCTCCGCCCTAGTGGTGTACCCTTTGTAACTGTTACCGCTGAAACGGTGAACCTGTCTCCGACACTCCTCCCAGTCGTCGTAGACTCCGGGAACCTTACCCTTGTACTTGAGTGAATTCCTCCTTGACGGTGCGGAGCGCATTCGGACGCCGGTCCTTCCTTTGCTTCTTCGATTGGCTGCCATCTGTGTGTGCGCCGCCATCATCAGTGGTGGCATCCTCGGCGGCACCATCAGTGGTGTCATCCCCGACGCCACTAGGGGTTGTGTAATCAGGATCGGTGTCTTCTGCGGCGTCCTCATAGCGGTGAGGTTGTTCCTCCATCTCCGGGACAGCTCCCAGAATTGCTTGCCGCCAACCACCGGCCTCATCGCTAGGGCCATGTTTCGCTCTAAATAGGAAAAAGTTGGTTATTGTCAAGGAACAAGATCATGGTCTCATCATTTAGGGTTTGTCGACACCGAGGCACCCTAAAAGCCTAAGCTTTCATCATTTAGGGTTTGTCGACGCCGAGGCACCCTAAAAGCCTAAGCGTACATCATTTAGGTTCTCATCGACACCGAGGCATCCGGGGCAGCCAAGTTAAGTTTTCATCATTTAGGGTTTATCGATGCCGAGGCACCCTAGGTTGGGCCTAATCACTTGGCACTAATCACTTGGCTCTATTGCCACCTATGTTGGGTTTATCATCTAGGGTTTATCGATGCTAAGGAGAATTCTAAGTTGGGCCTAATCACTTGGCTCTATTGCCACCTATGGTTTAATGCAGCAAGAATGGTGGGGCAGTTGATCCTACTTAACTAAGTACTAAGATACCCCGGCCCATGCATTAGTCGCAAGTACCCCATATGTCCTATTTTTAGCAAAGTCATGCTAAAATTCACGGAAAATTTCAGCATGACCTTTGCTGAAAATAGGACCTATGGATTACCCGAATTTGCCGGAACGGAAGTTAATCAACATTCCGACAAACTCAAGGGCCTCTCGGGGTACCTGCAAATTCATCACGACACGATGGTCGGAGACATGACCTTTGCAAAATGGTTAGAGACACGATGGTCTTTTTCAATGTGATCAATTGATGGATCAACACATAAAACATGTCCAATAAGTATGATTTATAGAGTCAACATCAGTATGAATATATATAAAGTTTTTCTTCATCAGCCAGGCCCATGCAAGTAACTGCATCCAGCAACTATTTCTGCTACTCTGTAACTAACTACACTCTGTATTTATAGATTCATTTCAGATGAGATCAGATTGAGCTCCAACTGTAGCTGCAGCTGAGGGATCCATGAGCCATCATGCCAGCCAGCCAGGAAATAAACTTTACTTTCCAAAGGAAATAAAAATACAATGCATACATACATACTTAAGCAGGTAGATAGATAGATAGATAGATAGATGAGCATGTTCAGTTTACAAGAATGAATATAAACAAGCAAAGAATGCATGCAAGTTTAAAGTAAAACGTTTCAGTTAATGCAAGTATTCCTCTTGCTCTCTACTTTCTCTCTTCTCTTCTTCAGTTAATTAACTGAATTTTACTGATGTTGTTGTTAACTGAATTTTAATCAGCTGCTGAAGAACACCTTCAGTTTCATCAGATATAGGTGTAGTTTTCAGTCTCTGTCAGTTTCATCAGAGAAGTTTGCTTTCAGTTTCAAATAATCCGAGCTGCGCCTCGGTCGTAGTTTGTTAGGTTTCTCCGCGGCCCTGACCCGACCATGGGATGGCACGAACTAGACGGTCATGGCTGCATCACGGGTGACGCGCGGGGAGCGCTGGGATGGCAGTGCTCACGACCCGGAAGTGGCCTAGTTTCTTGTTTTCTGTTAGCTGTGTAATCGCTGAATAAGAAGAGAAATAGAGAGCAGAAAAGCTGCGAAGTTGAACGCGAGACAAACACATTATAACTGAATTTTACCACGTCTCCCCTCCTGGACGTTTCAGAAACAGGAGGGCCCACGTCTCCCCTCCAGAGTTTTCGAGGGCCCACGTCTCCCCTCCAAAGGGCAGGACGTTTGAGTTTTCGAGGCAACTCCCACGTCTCCCCTCCACTGGCAACTCCCCACGACGCAGAGGGGGTTTTCTTCCCATGTCCAGGTAACTCCCCTCCTATTCCATTGCCGCTCCATCTTCCTCCCTCTGCCTCCCTCTTCATTCCATTGCCGCCCATCTTCCTCCTCTACCTCCCTCGCCTCCAAAGATCAAGCAACTCCCTCTGCCTCCACCATCGCTGGCCAGAGGGCAATGGCGGAGGAATCGTGGAGCAACTCCCGTCCGTCTGCCAAGAGAATGGCGGAGGCATCGTGGAGCAACTCCCCTCCGTCTGCCAAGCATCACCGTGGTGAGGCGTCTGGCAAGGAGCCGCTGGTGGTCGACGACGACGTTCCGGTCCCCGGGCAGAAGCGGGACTACACCGTGCCGCTCAAGGTTGATATCCACCAAGGAGCCATTTGGATGTCGATGCACCAAAGAATCCGCATAAAGCCGACAAGATGATCCGCAAGATGAGGAGGAGGCTCGTCGGCATGCTTTCTCGGAATATCGGCGTTGATGTCTGTTGGGGAACGTAGTAATTTCAAAAATTCCTACGCACACGCAAGACCATGGTGATGGCATAGCAACGAGAGGGAGAGTGTCCGTCCACGCACCCTGAGACCGAAAGCGAAGCGTTATAACAACGCTGTTGATGTAGTCGTGCGCCTTCATGATCCGACCGATCCAAGCACCGAACGTCACGGCACCTCCGAGTTCTACACACGCTCAGCTCGATGACGATCCCGGACTCCGATCCAGCAAAGTGTCGGGATGAGTTCCACAAGACGACGGCGTGGTGGCGATGATGATGCTCCACCGACGCAGGGCTTCGCTTAAGCTCCGCGATGATATGACTTCTCCGCGCAGGGCTTCGCCTAAGCTCCGCGACGATATGACCGAGTGGAATATGGTGGAAGGGGCACCGCACACGGCTAAGGAACGATCCGTAGATCAACTTGTGTGTTCTAGGGTGCCCCTGCCCCGTATATAAAGGAGCCAAGGGAGGGGGCCGCCGGCCAAGAGGAGGCGCGCCAGGAGTCCTACTCCTCCGGAGTAGGATTCCCCTCAATCCTAGTTGGAATAGGATTCACCGGAGGGGAAAGAGAGAGAGGGGCGCCCACCTTTCCTAGTCCTAGTAGGACTAGGGGAAGGGGAGGCGCCACGCCCACCTAGGGCTGGCCCTTTCTCCTTTCCACCAAGGCCCACTATGGCCCATATAGTTCCGGGGGTTCCGTAACCTCCGGTACTCGATAATTTCGATTTCACTCGGAACATTTCCGATGTCCAAATGTAGGCTTCAATATATCAATCTTTATGTCTCGACCATTTGAGACTCCTCGTCATGTCCGTGATCACATCCGGGACTCGAACTACCTTTGGTACATCAATACTTATAAACTCATAATGAACTGTCATCGAACGTTAAGTGTGCGGACCCTACGGGTTCGAGAACTATGTAGACATGACCTAGAACCATTCTCGGTCAATAACCAATAGCGGAACCTGGATGCCCATATTGGTTCCTACATATTCTACGAAGATCTTTATCGGTCAAACCGCATAACGATATCGTTGTTCCTTTTGTCATCGGTATGTTACTTACCCGAGATTCGATCGTCGGTATCCAATACCTAGTTCAATCTCGTTACTGGTAAGTCTCTTTACTCGTTCCGTAATACATCATCTCACAACTAACTCATTAGTTGCAATGCTTGCAAGGCTTATGTGATGTGTATTACCGAGAAGGCCAGAGATACCTCTCCGACAATCGGAGTGACAAAACCTAATCTCGATTCATGCCAACTCAACATATACTTTTGGAGACACCTGAGAGTACCTTTATAATCACCCAGATTCGCCAGACGTTTGGTAGCACACAAAGTGTTCCTCCGTAAACGGAGTTGCATAATCTCATAGTTTCGGAACTTTGTATAAGTCATGAAGAAAGCATAAGCAACATACTAAACGATCAAGTGCTAAGCTAACGAAATGGGTCATGTCAATCACATCATTCTCCTAATGATGTGATCCCATTAATCAAATGACAACACATGTCTATGGTTAGGAAACATAACCATCTTCGATTAATGAGCTAGTCTAGTAGAGGCATACTAGTGACTATCTGTTTGTCTATGTATTCACACATGTATTATGTTTCCGTAAATACAATTCTAGCATGAATAATAAACATTTATCATGATATAAGGAAATAAATAATAACTTTATTATTGCCTCTAGGGCATATTTCCTTCAGTCTCCCACTTGCACTAGAGTCAATAATCTAGATTACACAAGAATGATTCTAACACCCATGGAGTCTTGGTGCTGATCATGTTTTGCTCGTGGAAGAGGCTTAGTCAACGGTCTGCAACATTCAGATCCGTATGTATTTTGCAAATCTCTATGTCTCCCACTTGGACTTGGTCCCGAATGGAATTGAAGTGTCTCTTGATATGCTTGGTCCTCTTGTGAAATCTGGATTCCTTTGCCAAGGCAATTGCACCAGATTGTCACGTAAGATCTTCATTGGTCCCGATGCACTAGGTATAACACCTAGATCGAAATGAACTCTTTCATCCAGACTCCTTCATTTGCTGCTTCCAAGCAGCTATGTACTCCGCTTCACATGTAGATCCCGCCACGACGCTTTGTTTAGAACTGCACCAACCGACAGCTCCACCGCTTAATAAAAATACGATCCGGTTTGCGATTTAGAATCGTCCGGATCAGTGTCAAAGCTTGCATCGACGTAACCATTTACGACTAGCTCTTTGTCACCTCCATATCGAGAAACATATCCTTAGTCCTTTTCGGTATTTCAGGATGTTCTTGACCGCTGTCCATGATCCACTCTGGATTACTTTGGTACCTTCCTGCCAAGCTTACAGCTAAGCATACGTCAGTCTGGTACACAGCATTGCATACATGATAGAGCCTATGGCTGAAGCATAGGGAACATTTTTCATTTTCTCTCTATCTTCTGCTGTGGTCGGGCATTGAGTCTGACTCAATCTTACACCTTGTAATACAGGTAAAAAACCTTTCTTTGCCTGATCCATTTTGAACTTCTTCAAAACTTTATCAAGGTATGTGCTTTGTGAAAGTCCAATTAAGCGTCTAGATCTATCTCTATAGATCTTGATGCCCAATATGTAAGCAGCTTCACCGAGGTCTTTCATTGAAAAACTTTTATTCAAGTATCCTTTTATGCTATCCAGAAATTCTATATCATTTCCAATCAACAATATGTCGTCCACATATAATATCAGAAATGCTACAGAGCTCCCACTCACTTTCTTGTAAATACAGGCTTCTCCAAAAGTCTCAGATAAAACCATATGCTTTGATCACACTATCAAAGCGTTTATTCCAACTCCGAGAGGCTTGCACTGCACCATAAATTGATCGTTGGAGCTTGCACACTTTGTTAGCACCCTTTGGATCAACAAAACCTTCTGGTTGCATCATATACAACTCTTCTTCTAGAAATCCATTCAAGAATGCAGTTTTTACATCCATTTGCCAAATTTCATAATCATAAAATGCGGCAATTGCTAGCATGATTCGGACCGACTTAAGCATCGCTACGGGTGAGAAAGTCTCATCGTAGTCAACCCCTTGAACTTGTCGAAAACCTTTTGCAACAAGTCGAGCTTTGTAGACAGCTACATTACCATCGGCGCGGTCTTCTTCTTAAAGATCCATTTATTCTCAATAGCTTGCCGATCATCGAGCAAGTCTACCAAAGTCCATACTTTGTTCTCATACATGGATCCCATCTCAGATTTCATGGCTTCAAGCCATTTTGTGGAATTTGGGCTCACCATCGCTTCTTCATAGTTCGTAGGTTCACCATGATCTAGTAGCATGACTTCCGAATAGGATTACTGTACCACTCAGTGCGGATTTTATTCTGGTTGATCTCTGTTCAAGGACAACTTGATCTGAAGTTTCATGATCATTATCATTATCTTCCTCGCTAATCTGGTGTAGGTGTTACGAAACTGATTTCGTGATGAACTACTTTCCAATAAGGGAGCTGGTACTATTACCTCATCAAGTTCCACTTTCCTCCCACTCACTTCTTTCGAGAGAAACTCCTTCTCTAGAAAGGATCCATTCTTAGCAACGAATGTCTTGCCTTCGGATCTGTGATAGAAGGTATACCCAATTGTCTCCTTTGGGTATCCTATGAAGACACATTTTCCGATTTGGGTTCAAGCTTATCAGGTTGAAGTTTTTCACATAAGCATCGCAACCCCAAACTTTCAGAAGCGACAACTTTGGTTTCTTGCTAAACCATAGTTCATAAGGCGTCGTCTCAACGGATTTTGACGGTGTCCTATTTAACGTGAATGCGGCCGCCTCTAAAGCATAACCCCAAAACGATAGCGGTAAATCGAAATAGACATCATAGATCGCACCATATCTAGTAAAGTACGATTCTGACGCTCGACACACCATTACGCTGTGGTGTTCCGGTGGCGTGAGTTGCGAAACTATTCCGCATTGCTTCAAATGTAGACCAAACTCGAACTCAAATATTCTCCTCCACGATCAGATCGTAGAAACTTTATTTTCTTGTTACGATGATTTTCAACTTCACTCTGAAATTCTTTGAACTTTTCAAATGTTTCAGATTTATGCTTCATCAAGTAGATATACCCGTATCTGCTTAAATCATCTGTGAAGGTGAGAAAATAACGATATCCGCCACGAGCTTCAACATTCATCGGACCACATACATCTGTATGTATGATTTCCAATAAGTCTGTTGCTCTCTCCATACAACCGGAGAACGGTGTTTTAGTCATCTTGCCCATGAGGCACGGTTCGCAAGTACCAAGTGATTCATAATCAAGTGATTCCAAAAGTCCATCTGTATGGAGTTTCTTCATGCGTTTTACACCGATATGACCTAAACGGCATTGCCACAAATAAGTTGCACTATCATTATCAACTCTGCATCTTTTGGCTTCGACATTATGAATATGTGTATCACTACTGTCGAGATTCAACAAGAATAGACCATTTTCAAGGGTGCATGACCATAAAAGATATTACTCATATAAATAGAACAACCATTATTCTCTGATTTAAATGAATAACCGTCTCGCATCAAACAAGATCCAGATATAATGTTCATGCTCAACGCTGGCACCAAATAACAATTATTTAGGTCTAAAACTAATCCCGAAGGTAGATGTAGAGGTAGCATGCCGACCGCGATCACATTGACTTTGGAACCATTTCCCACGCGCGCCGTCACCTCGTCCTTTGCCGGTGCTCGTCTATTCCGTAGTCCCTGCTTGAGTTGCAAATATTAGCAATGAACCAGTATCAAATACCAGTGTGCTACTACGAGCTCTAGTAAGGTACACATCAATAACATGTATATCACATATACCTTTGTTCACCTTGCCATCCTTCTTATCCGCCAAATACTTGGGGCAGTTCCGCTTCCAAAGGTCGGTCGCTTGCGGTAAAACACTCGTTTCAGGCTTAGGTCCAGACTTGGGTTTCTTCTCTTGATCAGCAACTTTCTTGCTGTTCTTTTGAAGTTTCCTTCTTCTTCCCTTTGCCCTTTTCTTGAAACTAGTGGTCTTGTTGACCATCAACACTTGATGCTCTTTCTTGATTTCTACCTCCGCTGCTTTTAGCATTGCGAAGAGCTCAGAATTGTCTTAGTCATCCCTTGCATATTATAGTTCATCACGAAGCTCTTGTAGCTTGGTGGCAGTGATTGGAGAATTCATCAATGACACTATCATCCGGAAGATTAACTCCCAGCTGAATTAAGTGATTATTATACCCGGACATTTTGAGTATGTGCTCACCGACGAACTATTCTCCTCCATCTTGCAGCTATAGAACTTATTGGAGACTTCATATCTCTCAATCCGGCATTTGCTTGAAATATTAACTTCAACTCTGGAACATCTCATATGCTCCATGACGCTCAAAACGTCGTTGAAGACCCGGTTCTAAGCCGTAAAGCATGGCACACTGAACTATAGAGTAGTCATCACTTTGCTCGCCAGACGTTCACAACTTCGGCGTTGTTCTCAGCAGGCTGGCACCCAGCGGTGCTTCCAGGGCGTAATTCTTCCAGTGCAGCAATGAGGATAATCCTCAAATTACGGACCCAGTCCGTGTAATTGCTACCATCATCTTTCAACTTTGCTTTCAAGGAACGCATTAAAATTCAACGGAACAACAGCACGAGCCATCTATCTACAGAAACATAGACAAGCAAAATACTATCAGTACTAAGTTCATGATAAATTTAAGTTCAATTAATCATATTAAAAACTCCCACTTAGACAGACATCTCTCTAGTCATCTAAGTGATTACGTGATCCAAATCAACTAAACCATGTCCGATCATCACGTGAGATGGAGTAGTTTCAATGGTGAACATCACTATGTTGATCATATCTACTATATGATTCACGCCGACCTTCGGTCTCCGTGTTCCGAGGCCATATCTGCATATGCTAGGCTCGTCAAGTTTAACCTGAGTATTTTGCGTGTGCAAAACTGGCTTGCACCGTTGTAGATGGACGAGAACTTATCACACCCGATCATCACGTGGTGTCCGGGTACTACTGAACTTTTAGCAACGGTGCATACTCGTGGAGAACACTTCTTGATAATTTTAGTGAGAGATCATCTTATAATGCTACCGTCAATCAAAGCAAGATAAGATGCATAAAGGATAAACATCACATGCAATCAATATAAGTGATATGATATGGTCATCATCATCTTGTGCTTGTGATCTCCATCTCCAAGCACCGCCATGATCACCATCGCCACCGGCGCGACACCTTGATCTCCATCGTAGCATCGTTGTCGCCTCGCCAACTATTGCTTCTACGACTATCGCTATGCTTAGTGATAAAGTAAAGCAATTACATGGCTTTTGCATTTCATACAATAAAGCGACAACCATATGGCTCCTGCCAGATTGCCGATAACTCGGTTACAAAACATGATCATCTCATACAATAAAATATGGCATCACGCCTTGACCACATCACATCACAACATGCCCTGCAAAAACAAGTTAGACGTCCTCTACTTTGTTGTTGCAAGTTTTACGTGGCTGCTACGGGCTGAGCAAGAACCGTTCTTACCTCGCATCAAAACCACAACGATAGTTTGTCAAGTTGGTGCTGTTTTAACCTTCGCAAGGACCGGGCGAGCCACACCGGTTCAACTAAAGTGAGAGAGACAGACACCGCCGGTCACCTTTAAGCAACTAGTGCTCAAGCGGTGAAACTAGTCTCGCGTAAGCGTCGCGTAATGTCGGTCCGGGCCGCTTCATCTCACAATGCCGCTGAACCAAAGTATGACATGCTGGTAAGCGGTATGACTTATATCGCCCACAACTCACTTGTGTTCTACTCGTGCATATGACATCAACGCATAAAACCAGGCTCGATACCATCTGTTGGGGAACGAGTAATTTCAAAAATTTCCTACGCACACGCAAGACCATGGTGATGGCATAGCAACGAGAGGGAGAGTCGTCCGCCCACGCACTCGTGACCGAAAGCGAAGCGTTATAACAACGCTGTTCATGTAGTCGTCGTCTTCACGATCCGACCGATCCAAGCACCGAACGACGGCACCTCCGAGTTCTGCACACGTTCAGCTCGATGACGATCCCGGACTCGATCCAGAAAGTGTCGGGATGAGTTCCACAAGACGACAGCGTGGTGGACGATGATGATGCTCCACCGACGCAGGGCTTCGCTTAAGCTCCGCGACGATATGACTTCTCCGGCGCAGGCTTCGCTTAAGCTCCATGACGATATGACCGAAGTGGAATATGGTGGAAGGGGCACCGACACGGCTAAGGAACGATCCGTAGATCAACTTGTGTGTTCTAGGGTGCCCCTGCCCCGTATATAAAAGGAGCCAAGGGGAGGGGCCGGCCGGCCAAGAGGAGGCGCCAGGAGTCCTACTCCTCGGGAGTAGGATTCCCTCCAATCCTAGTTGGAATAGGATTCACCGGAGGGGAAAGAGAGAGAGGGGCGCCCACCTTTCCTAGTCCTAGTAGGACTAGGGAAGGGGAAGGCCTTGCCACCTAGGGCTGGCCCTTTCTCCTTTCCACCAAGGCCCACTATGGCCCATATAGTTCCCGGGGGGTTCCGGTAACCTCCCGGTACTCCGGTAAATTCCCGATTTCACTCGGAACATTTCCGATGTCCAAATGTAGGCTTCCAATATATCAATCTTTATGTCTCGACCATTTCGAGACTCCTCGTCATGTCCGTGATCACATCTGGGACTCCGAACTACCTTCGGTACATCAATACTTATAAACTCATAATGAACTGTCATCGAAACGTTAAGCGTGCGGACCCTACGGGTTCGAGAACTATGTAGACATGACCTAGAACCATTCTCGGTCAATAACCAATAGCGGAACCTGGATGCCCATATTGGTTCCTACATATTCTACGAAGATCTTTATCGGTCAAACCGCATAACGATATCGTTGTTCCTTTTGTCATCGGTATGTTACTTACCCGGATTCGATCGTTGGTATCCAATACCTAGTTCAATCTCGTTACGTAAGTCTCTTTACTCGTTCCGTAATACATCATCTCACAACTAACTCATTAGTTGCAATGCTTGCAAGGCTTATGTGATGTGTATTACCGAGAAGGCCCAGAGATACCTCTCCGACAATCGGAGTGACAAAACCTAATCTCGATTCATGTCAACTCAACATATACTTTTGGAGACACCTGAGAGTACCTTTATAATCACCCGATTACGTTGTGACGTTTGGTAGCACACAAAGTGTTCCTCCGTAAACGGAGTTGCATAATCTCATAGTTTCGGGAACTTTGTATAAGTCATGAAGAAAGCATAAGCAACATACTAAACGATCAAGTGCTAAGCTAACGAAATGGGTCATGTCAATCACATCATTCTCCTAATGATGTGATCCCATTAATCAAATGACAACACATGTCTATGGTTAGGAAACATAACCATCTTCGATTAATGAGCTAGTCTAGTAGAGGCATACTAGTGACTATCTGTTTGTCTATGTATTCACACATGTATTATGTTTCCGGTAAATACAATTCTAGCATGAATAATAAACATTTATCATGATATAAGGAAATAAATAATAACTTTATTATTGCCTCTAGGGCATATTTCCTTCAATGTTGAGTATACAGGGAAGACAAACCTCCGCAAATTGCTGCAGTTCTGTAGTTATGCGTGGAGGATCTCGTCCTGGTATACCACATCACCGCGGCAACCAAATGGTAAAAACATCCAGTTCTGAAGTAGTTTTTTGGTGATCATACAGAATGCTGTCTACAAGTTTTTGTGATCATTTAGTAGCTGTTATGAATGTTGTCTTGTAATGCAAAAGATTGCAAAAAAAAAATACATCATTGAGATGTTATGCTTGCTGTTTTGATCATACAGAATGTTGTCTTGTAGTTGTTGTGATCATTTAGTAGTTTTTGTGATCATACTGTTTTAACTGAATTTTGGTCAGAACTGAAGATGCTATTTTAACTGAATTTTGCTTCAACTGAACCCATTTTAATTCTGTAGTTTCTGAAGTTTTTGAAGTAGATGAATTTGAATGCTAAAGATTATTTTGATGCAGGCCCAAGGAACTCCGCCGGCTCCTGCAGGAGAAGAAGCTGTACACCTTTGTTGGCTTCTGCATTGGAGGTGACAAGGAGAAGCTGAAGTTGTCTGGTTTGGAGATCAACCCCGACAAGTACGTCGACTTGCAGCGCAAATGGAGAGTTCCAAACAATGGAAAGAAGTGGCAGTCTTTGGCCGAGTTTGCAGCCAGCCTCATCCACCCATCCTACTCAAAAATGAAGCAGAAGATCGACAGGAATTCGGACCACCTACTATGGGGGGACAGCCCACTGCCAAACAAGCTCATCGAGTACGCCGCGAAAGATGCGTACGTCACCTACAAGGCATGGAAGAAAATCGAAATCACCAAAGAAGGTTTCGAGCTCTGGCAAGAGGCGGAGGATCATTGGGGTGACCCCTACTACTGGGGATATTGAGTTGTTTGTGGTATTGGGATGACCCCTACTACTGTGTCTCGGTGTGTAGTTATGTGGTTGAACAAGTTTGCTTTTGTTATGTTGAACAAGTTTGCTTTTGTTATGTTGAACAAGTTTGCTTTTGTAATGATGAACAAGTTTGCTTTGGTTGTCAGTTGACATCATCTCATCGCTGAGCATGGTTTAGTTTTACCTTTATCTATTTATTATTTAGGCAGAGCTATTCAGGCATGGAAGATATAATCATCCTTATGGTGAGGATCGCAATGTTTTTAGCTTCCAAGTTTCTAATGACACATGATCTTTCCAACCACATAACTTAACTGCAAACATTTCCCCTGTAAACTGTAGTTACACATTCCAACCAATACCTGCAGGTTGTAATTTCACACTGAATGACCATCAATGACTAAGTGAAGCAAATAATTGCTATGCATTTCTTGGCACGCGAGAAGGAAGAGGGGAGAGGAGGCGGAGCTCACCGGGGAGGCGCAAGGAGGCCCTGCGACAGCTTAGTAGCAACAGAGGTGGCCGAAGTTGAGGAAGACAGCGGCGACCCGAGGAAGAAGAGGTGGAGGGGGGTGGAGGGTCGAGCGCCGTCGCGCCCTGGTTCCGCGGCTCGCCGCCCGGTGTTGAAGCAATTCTGCCCGCCGCCTTGCCTGCCGCCTCGCACGGTGGAGCTCGAGGGCTGGGAAGGCGAGGGAGGGGGTGGGTGGGTGCGGTGAAGGCGAGGGAGGGGTGGATTGGGAGCGGACGGCGATGGGGGCAGGGCAGGGGCTGACTGGGGCGGCGACGGAGACGGAGGCGCGGGGCGGGCGGCGTGGGTCGGGCAGCGCAGGTGGATCTGGTGGCGAGGAGAGAGGGTCAAGGATCTGGCGAGAGGAAGGGAGGATAGCTAGGGGGAGGGTTCTAATGGCGCACCGTCCAGTCGTGCGCCATAACTATGACTATTCTAATGGCGCACCACCCCTCGGTGCGCCATTAGAATTTTGTTTTAATCTAGCCCACTAACCATATCTACAACCTAACCCTATCTATAATAGAACCCACCCACTAGCCAGACTGGTCAGCACGCAGCACACACACCAGGAGGTCCTGGGTTCGATTCCTGTGCTCCCCAATATTTTTTATGCATTTTAAATGCTGTTTTTATATTTATTTGTGTTTAAATATGTTCAAACTTGTTTAAATCATAACAGTAATATTTTTTATAAAACAGTAATAATTTTTAAAAATATGTTCAAATTTCTTACTTGAAAATATCATCGGCGGCGGTGGAGCGGGGAGGTGCGGGATCGAGATCGAGATGGAGGGGATCGAGATCAAGTGTCCTCATGAATTCAAAAAGTGCCCATGAAATTTAAAAATATTCATGATATCAAAAAGTGCCCATGAAATACAATCGAGAAATGAAGACTAAGATTTAAATACAATCGATCTTAGCTAGCTATCTGTTCACAATCTTCTTGCCCTTCTTTTCCGTAAATGGAGTTCTTCTGTGGAACAGACGTCCTTTAGGTAGGGTGGTCCTGCTTCTTCTTGTGGTGTGTGCTTCTACTTCATCGTCGTCGTCATGTTTGATCTTCGGGTCGCCGTACTTGTCGAAGTCTTGCTCATTGGCTACTCCATCCATTCCGATGATCTTCCTTTTGCCTCTCCTCACGACAACACGACTGGGCTTTGGCGGGTCGGTAACGAAGAAGCATTGGTCCACTTGGGAAGCCAGTACCCATGGCTCATTTTTCACGGTGACGTTTGCGCCCGCGGTCTTGGATTTGGCTTCGGGTATAAACACGACTGGGCTTTGGCATAGTGCGCCATTAGTAGGTTTGCAAAAAAGTAAAAAAAAATTATATACCAATGGCACACTGTCTTGGTCGTGCGCCATTACTAGTTTTAACTAGTAATGGCGCACTTTGCCATCCATGCGCCATTAGTTTGTATGGAAAAATGGGAAAAAAAATCAATAGTAGTGGCGCACCGTGAGCACGGTGCGCCATTAGTGTCTTCCACACTAATGACGCACGAGCAACCGGTGCGCCATTAGTATATAGTAGTGGCGCACTACTTACCTGGTGCGCCATTAGAATCAGTCCTATCTATAGCCCTTTTCCTAGTAGTGGCACCTTTCCTTCTCCTAATAAAATGATTTATGTATTATGTACCTAAAAACTATGTTTATTTACATGTTTTTTATACTACTTTCTTCCAAATTGATAATATATAGGTAACAAAACATTGCAGAATTAACAAGAAAGTATAATTATAAAGAAGAAAAGAACATTTTTTATGTTCCTTTATGTCAATTGATGTGCTTGGTTAGTAGCTGGTCCATAATTTGCAGGCTTATACGCAATGTAAAAAGTATTCACGAAGAAAATAAATAAGACTTGACAGGTTTAGTATATTCCAAAACTTCTAGGAGAAATTCGTAGGGGCATGCAAGGGACGACACTCACTTTATGAACTGCACATCTGTTGCGTGATTCGAAAACTGGATTTCCCACATACCACACCAACTTCTTGTTCACCTTAAGTTTTGTACAACAGAACTTATGAATAAGTAAATTGTAATTGCCATCCGTAGTAAGTTCCACTATACAAAACTTAAAGCAAACACGGAGATGTGCGGGCTATGCAAAACCAAAATTTTGAGTCGCGGCGCAGATGTGCGGTCCACTGATGAGTCCAATTTTACATTGTATTTTACTTCTTATTTTGCATAATAATTGTAGAGTTTTTGGATTTTATTGCATGCGTACACCTTTTTTTGTCTGATTTACCCAACATCTTAATGAAGGAAAGAATCAAAGTATTAAATATGTGAATTTTAATATGCGGGTGAATCAAGCTAATTGGCTTGATAATAACCTAACATAGAAAGCAACGATTAGCTGGGAGAAAGAGAAGTCGTGCATACGCATCTAGAGGAGAAGACGACACCTGGTAAAGGGGCAATTGCTCATGCCAATGCTCTTACCACGCGGCGCCACCTTCCCTAGATCGACTACTTCACCCCCGTTCCTTCGTATCATTGAGAAGAGACACAGAGATCATAAATCGCACCAGAATCAAGAACCCTAGCCTACGGAAGAGGTCCAGAGGGGCAATCGATGAAAAGGGCCCCGCTACGCCATCGACCTGATAAAGGAGACTCTGGCATCAACCATCATCACCATTGTCGCCAATCTATTCATCCCTTTGTTATATTAATTAAAACCCTAGGTGGATCCTTACGTGAATTACATTGATCTTTCATCCATGATTTCCATGATTGTTTCTATGATGGTTGTTGTCTCTATGTTTGAGTAAACCACCTATTTCTTGGGGATATGGAAGAAACCCTAGTATCTTTAGGTGTTGAACGACGATAGGATATGAAATCTTCTATTGCATGTTTATGCTGA
This sequence comes from Aegilops longissima, assembly GCA_021605205.1. NCBI lineage: Eukaryota > Viridiplantae > Streptophyta > Magnoliopsida > Poales > Poaceae > Aegilops > Aegilops longissima. The sequence goes on along the minus strand of CM038676.1, from coordinate 18,053,653 downwards.
TGTTTTTCACAATATTGTGTGAAGTTGACCACTCAAGATATTTCCATACTAGTGTGAATGATATTACTCTCATTGTGATGGTGGGTTGCGGAAGTATAAGTGGTGAAAGTCATTCCTTCCCTGAGTAATTGATAGGGGAATAACGAAGATCTCCATTGGCCACGTCCAACGGGCGACCCTTAATCATCTTTGCCACAACTGAACGTGGTGAGGAACAATGGTGGCATGTGTGATATGTCGCTACACATGTATGCACGTATGCTGCATCAGGCTCTGACCACTTATAGAAATGATGTGACGTGGCTTAGTGATCCGAACCTAGAATTATGCATTCGTATAATTACATTAGATACATACTAGTGGTGAATCCAGACTCCGTGAGAATGTGTTATTGTTGATTTCAATTGCTTCCATTTGCTCTCTTGCCCTTTTACTTTATTCTTGCACTTTTAATTCCAATCACCAAACACTCACAACACTTCAACCTCCATATTCGCTATGCTTTGGACCTCAATCAATTAACTCGCAGACACATTGCAATAACCCTCTATAGGAACATAGAAAACTTCTTGTGCTCGTGTGAGATTGATACTCTTACTTCAGAAAATATATAACTAAACTTTGTGCAGTTGCATGACATCATCCACAAAGTGCGTGCGTGCCCTTGGGTGCTCCAAATCACCTCTAGACTTTTAAAGAACATATCGACGCACAAGTGACGAGTCCGCGTCTCTTGCAGATAACAGTTGAGATGTCTCTAGTTAAGTACACAATAATATTTACACGAAGACTACTAGTTGTTGTAGCTCAACTAGAGTGGTACACACCTGCTCTAGTTCATTACTTGGCATTAGTCAAGGTAAAAGTGCACATCATGATCGATCATACTCTCGTTGTGGTCACAAGAATGTCCATGGAACATCTAGTACACATGGTCTATAATAATGAAAAGCATAGGTCATGGTTCCTTATAGGTATACCTTATTAATAAAGATTTCCTATAAGTACATCTAACGTCCGAAATAAAACTTGTGATGAATGGGTTAATTATAAAGGAACATCATCAATAATTAATCCTCATTTTGCTTTACATGGATATAATAATTGTTATTTTCATGTTGCTTTACACTACAAGCATGTATACTATTTTTCTTGCTTTACGCTACTTGCGTACCAAGTGCATCTGTCCTCGTGTTATTGGTATCTTTTTTCATTCACTCCACATTTCCGCAACACATAACGATGTGTTTGTCAATAGGCCCTATTTTTTAACATGATAATAAAACAAAATACCCATAAAAATATGATAAAAAAGAATAAGGAAAGTAACTAATGGCTAAGGTGAAGCTTCGTGCTTTGCATTAAAAGAGAAAGACGATGCATGAATTACATGCCTTGTTTTGAAATGAAAGAAGCATGTCCACATCTAAAAAAAAAAACTACCGCCGCCCGATTTTACCACAACCTATTCTTAAAGAAGTTCACAATAAATTTGTAAACTCCTCTAAAAAATTTGTGAACCACTATCTATGTTATGTCAAAATGATAATTATGTATTATGAAAAAGTTGTAAATATAAATTATAGATTTAAAAAAAGATATTATATACCACCGTTGAAGAAAAAAACTATTATCAAAATTTTATTAAACTTCTTATATTTTGAGCGTAGGAGTAATAAATAACTTGTATTTTTCTCTAAAATGTACATGCTATTTGGATTCTTTTAAATATTTTCTTGAGCTTTTTTGAAGATTTTATTTTAATGCAACATAAAATTATATTATGGTCTAAAATGTGGGCTTTCAACTTCCTTCTCCTAATGAACTATATTATGTATTATGTACCAGCCTTTCCTAAAAATTATGCTTATTTACACATTTTCCAGTACTTTTTCCCAAAAATATAATATATGGTACGAAACATTGCAAAATTAACAAGAAAGTATACTTATAAACAAGGAAATAACATTTTTTTATGTGTCACTTGTGTCAGTCTATTTTTTTGAAAAACACTTAAATATATTAATTAGTTAAAATGTTCTTACAATCATTCATTACGGCGGGCTTATACGCCACACTCGGTGGAATACTATTAAAACGCTTCAATTTATGTCAGTCTATGTGTTTGTTTACTAGCTGGTCCATAGTTTGAACGCTTAGACGCCATGCGAAAATGAAACTTTGTACAATGAAACTTCACAGCTTATGAAAATCAACTATAATCGCCTACTGTTGTGAGTTCCTCTATACAAAACTTAAAGTGAACATGAAGATGTGCTGAATGTGCGAAATCAAGTTCCCGAATCGTGGTGCAGATGTGCGGTCCACGAAGGACGTGAATGTGTGCCCCTGCGTGCTCCAAATCTCTCTGGACTTCTAAAGACATCTCGATGCACAAGTCACATGTCCATCTCTCTTTTACATAACAGTTGATATGTCTTAGTTAAGTACACAATATTAGTTACGGGAAAACTACTGGGTGTTGTAGCTCAACTAGAGTGGTACACGCCAGGTCTAATTCATTTCTTGGCATTGCTCAAGGTAGAAGCGCACAACATGATCAATCACACTCTTCTTGTTGTCACTGTGGTCGCAAGAATGTCCTCGGCAGATCTACTACACATGGTCTACAATAATCAAAAGCATAGATTATGATTCCTTATAGATATATCTTAGAAGTACAGATTTCCTATAACTACATGTAAACGGCCAAAATAAAACTCGTGATGAATAAGCTAATTAGAAAGGGAAGATCAACAATTAAGCCTCATTTTGCTTTACATGGCCATATTAATTATTATTGCATTTTGCTTTACATGGACACTACCTAAGTTACTCCCACTATGACTAGCCTTACCCTACATATGCATGGATACTTTTTTTCTTCTTGATTTACGCTACATGCGTACCAAGTGCATGCATATGCCCTCTTGTTATTTGTATCTTCTATCACGCGCTGCACATTTCTGTTGCACATAACGATGTGTTTGTCAATAGGTCCTAATTTTCAAGACGATAACAAAACTAAGTACCTGCAAAATAAAAGACCAAACAAAATAAGAAGAAAAAACTAACAGCTAAGGTGAAGCTGCATTTTTGGACCACCAAGTGGCCCAATATTTTTCTTTCGTTCTAAAAGTGGCATGTAGTAGTACAAACCTACCAAATGACTAGCCGTCCCGGTGTTCTCTTATAATAAGCCAAAACAACTAATCAAGCATCGGTTCCCCTAGCTTGTACTTTGTAGGGGGAGGGTTCTGCTGCAAACTGTAGGGACTTCAATTAAAAGTTAACTAAAAAATTTCGACGAAGCAACTGCCACTGAGAAGATTAAAGTAGGCTTAGCAGGGAAGCTAGCTGCCGGTGACAAGAAACGACAGGTCCATCGAAGACACACATGCATAATAGAGGCAGTGCTGCCTTTTTTTTTATTCCGTTTGGGGACCATACTAGAAATCAGAAGGAGCACAATCTCAGCGACCATGACAGCTGCTCTATATACTTGCTGTTCGCTCATCCGTGCACCTTGCCTTTATTTATCTTACAAGCAATCGTCTCTATGCATATTTTCACTCATATTTGCACCCATGGTACAAGAACTTGCAGCAATTTAACATATTCATACACAATCTTGAAAACCTCATAGGCGTACATCAACTCGTTCCTTGTAACAATTAACTACAAAAGTGACCCCGCACTTGGTTTTATGCGGAAACCTCCCTGCGCTATACAGAAATATACAACGATGGCTAGCACTATATTTGTTTGTCTGATGAGTGCGAAAAGCTTTCTCTTCTGCGTTGGAATACGAGCATTAAGGACGGATAAAAAATCGGATTCTAAGAAGATAAGTGGCTCAGCAATGTGCTACTGAATGATCAATATCCAGCTATGTACTTACCTTTATCTTCTTGTTGCATGCTAGTACACGTGGGTTTGTTTTGCATGACCAGATAATTGTATGTGTGTTGCAGCGGGGCCACATATATTGTGTAAGCAACAATCATGATTTACTATATTTATTGTTACAATGTGATTAGGGCATTTCCAGCGCTGACCCACAAATATGCTCCGTCATCCGCCCACAGACAAGGGAAACAGTCCGCGGACACTGATGCAAGAGCCTGCCATCCAAAGCTGCCCACATATAGTCCATCAACTATTTGAACGACACAGACAAAATTCATGCAAAAACGGCGCATTGCATTAAAGCTTGGATATAATTTACATGGATGATTTTACGACCGGACAGGAGGGCCGGCTTGGCTACTGCCGACGGAGCCCTCACGGCCGCCTTGCCTCTACGGGTGTTGGCGGAGCAGTCGCTAAGTGGCGTCTCCTCGCCGATCTTGGCGAGCTCGCCGTCAAGGCGGCGCCTGGCGGCTGTCTTCGCGGTGGTGACGGAGCGGCAACAGCGGCGCCTGGCGGCCGTCTTCACGGTGGCGAGGTCAGGGTCGTTGCGGACCCATTCCGATGCAATGTCTGTCTTGGCGAACGCGAAGCGGCGACCGGCATTGCGCCGATCGTACCTCGCGTGTTGCCTCGCCGCACGCTATGCCTCGGATACCACGGTCCTCGAGCCGGAGGCACCGCCATAACCGCCCTCCGAGGCAGTGGATGATGCAGCTATGTGACTTTGCGATCGGGGGAGGCGGCTCCTCCTTTATCGGGTGGCTTGGCTGCCACGAGGGCCCGTCAATCCGCACGTATTGGATGTATGGCGGCCGGGGGCGACGCCGACTCGTCCTTGACATGGTGGAGGCGCTACGGGGATGCCGGCTCCTTCTTCATGCGGCCTCCGATGTGGAGGCCGCGACTGCGAGGCGGGGACGCCGCTTCATTCTTCACCTGCCCGAGTGGGGATGCTGGCTCCCGCTTCACGCGGGCGCGCATCGGGGACGATGACTCCTCCTTCACTCGCGGCAGCGATGGTGGCATCGGGCCTATCTGACGGGCGAATTCTTCGTCACTCAAAGCCGCCTACGAGAGGAGATGGGGCTGCTGTTGAAGCTGCTGGTCCTCCTCGTCGCCGGAGGAGATGACTATATCCTCCTTGCCGGAGGAGCCTGCCGTCGTGGATGCAAATGGGCCCGGAGAGTGAGGGCGGCAGCGCCTTGATCCGCACGAGCAGGAACTTCCACCGGTTCTGCCTGCGGGCGCAGAGAACCAGAACTTCAGCATTGTCGCTCGGCTCGGGGAGGTGATGGGGAAGGGAGGGGGATGGTGCTCGGGGAGGGGGAGTGAAGCTTCGTGTGTCGTCGGTGCATGACTTAAATAGCCGCAGCTCGGCCAGGCGAAGGGGCGGTCAGCCCGCTTCAATGCGGCGCATCGACCAGAGTTGGTTTCTCGGGACGCAGTGTCCACATTGATGTGGCGATGCCTGAGAGGTAGCATCTGTGTACGACGCCCTCCCTTGCAGTCAAATTGTGGGCATCAATGCTGGCCGATGCATGCTCTGGGGCGGCAATGAATGTGGTGCGGACGTTGGGTGAAAAGTGCAGGAGAGGCGGATGCGATTTTTTTGTGGGCCACGAAGGTCAGGAGCGGACGTGGCTGCGGTCCGGATGCCCGCAAAGCCCCCTCACCCCCACCTAGTTTGTCTCTGGTTTGTAGGAGAAAAGTACGTCTGAACCGCCCCCGTGCTAGATGGCACAACACGTCCGAACCGTGCTATCCGGATGTATGCGGGCCGTTTGAGGATCAGCATCGAAGTTTCCCTTATGTACCAAAAATGTCAATTGAATTAGCACTCCCTCCGATCCATAATAAGTGTAGCAGCTTTGAACTAGGATTGCACTAACCTTAGTTCAAAGTTGCGACCCTTATTTTGGATTGAAGGGAGTAGTATTTATTGACTTGTCAAAGTAAACCTGATTTTATTTGGTAAGCCAATAAGATGCAGGCCAGCTAAGAAGGTTCTCAAGGAAAACCAGTTGGGGAAAATCAACAAAACCAAAAAGAGATGATGTGGGGCGGGACGGGAGGATGACAGAAAATTACATATTCTTTAAGTAGGAGATATTATTTTCTTGTATTCAGATGGGCAGAAATTATGGGTTTCTGTGAGGTACAAATAGGGTCATGTCTACCCTTATAGTATTCTGCCGTCTTTTTTTGTAAATCCCATGCATGTGACTCCGAAGTAGCAATAAGACTAAAAACGTAACTTGTAATATGATTATAGAAAAATATCAGTGATACCAGTCCCATTTTCCTTAATTTTTGCTATCAATTTTGGATTAATTTCTCCATCTTGTTAGATCAGTATGATGTATTGTATCATGGTCGATTTAACCCATTGTATTAAGTTTTTTTATGACGCAGAAACATCATCAAAATACAAAAGCCAGTTGTCTTTGTGCTTTCTATGGCATCTCATTGAATGCCCCTCTTAGAGGCAAATAGAAATCCTTATTCCAAATATATGCTTGAAGCCACCATTTCAAATCCAAAATCATACTAACTCTTTCGAAGATAGAGAGAGTCGATCACATGTGTCCACATACTTTAATTAGTCTACAAATATGTACTTGGTTTGTGAGGGAGACTCAATCCGTGATGAATTTGATGAGTTCCAGGTTAACGAATTCTGATGCTGCACTGCAGGTAGCTATGCGAAATCCACAAGGGTTCATGCTTATCCTCTCCAACTTGCATATAACACAAAGGAAAGGAGGAGAGGACAATAAAATGTCAAAGATGTACCATTCCTAATTTCATATTGCCTTGCCTGAACAGAGGAGCTAGCCAACTACAACAATAAAAGCCCAAGCCTAGGAAAATGACTTGGGTTGCATACGCAGAACTGTCACAAAAATGTGGGATTCATGCCTCTATTCTAGCCATGTCTAGATAGCCCCGCTACAGATTCAGTTCTTGTTGCTTCCCTGTTGTCTCTTGGAGTTCACTTTGCACAACTTCAAGAGACTTGCATAAATTATTTCCAATATTTTTGAGGAAGGCATAGATTGCCGACCTATACAATCTGGGATGCACACAATAATAAATCTACTGCAAAAGATGCTAGGAACATCATGACCCAGAAGACAAGTCTACAAAATAGAACAAAAACTATGACAAAAACATCACTGTGTGGCCGTGGTACTCTCAGCTAGCCTTGTAATGGTACGCTCCATCATATATATACTTCCTTGAAATCATATTGGACAAGATACAACTCTATCTCAACTTGGTTCTTACCCCTCTAGAGTCCAAATTATTCTATGTCTCTCTTTTTATTAGAGAATCAGATAAGCATGGGGATAGATGTTTCTGGAACACATGAGTTGATAGAGTTGGTGGTTCAATTAGAAGGTGATGAGGAAGAATCTTATTAGTTGAAATATTATCCAGCGGATAATAATGCTCAGATTTACCGTCTCCCAGAGGTTGGACTATCCAACGGCTAATAATTGAAGTAATTGGCACACTATATAGTGATGATATAGATCAGTAAATGTGCACAAGGAGGGATTCATTTTTTCACTTAGACACTTTCTAAATCTTGATGGCTAGCATTTCCACACCATATATAGTATAATTAAATCTTGAAGATATTTTCGTTGGGTGAAATTTGGTTTTCTCAAAATCTATGCCGGCAAATAGCATGATTATGGCAGGTTCCACAACTACCTATAGAGTACACAAAGAAGTGTGTTCTAGATGTTTTATCAACACATTTGCTATCTTCCAGCTAGCTGATTTTCAATTCGGTATCATTCAGATTTTTTTTGTCCGTTCGATCTACACAATCTCGCACACATTGCCATGATTTTTATGTCACTCTTTGGTCATACACAGCATACTGAAGGTAATAAATTTGACTAATACCGAATTAAAAATCAGATGGATGTTTATTCGATACTCCCTTTACTAATAAGTTTAATCCACTAATTAACAGAGTTCACCCAAATGCTAATGTGATCATCACAAGGCTGGGTTTGACTGAGGATGTAAACAAGTCAAGTTGAGTGAGCCAGAGTAAGCACACCTTTGACGAAAAAGGGTTTCCCCCCGCTTTAGATTATAAAGCAACCAACCAATCGATACAACGAGCTTGCTGGGGCCGCAACACAAACAAGCCCAAAAGAAAAGAAAGAAAATGAAAGAGAAACAAATGCCGACAACGGCAGGTCGACGAAACAAAGATGACCAGTGACCGCTGCACCCACCGGAGAAGTACCACCGCGCTTCTAGCACTCCGAGGCATCGCATACCGAGGAGCACCTTCAGGAAGGAATGCGACGACGACACCGCTGCTGCCCGGACAAGTCCAAGGGTTTTCCCCGGTACGCAGAGGGCAGTGGGGAAGGGGCAGATCCGACGCCCTTCAAGAAGGTCCGGCGGCGCCCGCAGGCGTCACCGCGTCGGTGATGGACGAGCCACCAGGGATTTCTCCCGACCCAAACAGCCACCACCACCCCGGACGATCGGGAGTGCTCCACCAAAACTACCGCCCACCAACATGTGCCACCACAATCACTGAATCATCAACGCCGTCTCGCTGAGCCACCGACACAAGACCAAGAGGAAGGACGAGGAGCCAACGGGCTCGGGGGCATCCGCAACTCAGCCGATGGGAGGGGACTACCACCACCGCCAACGCGGAGCCGACCAGACGTGACGACAGGAGCTTACCACGCCCGCACAGGCCCGGCCGGACCCCAAAGGATCCGGACAACCCTTGCCGCATGCTGCAGCACATCGGCCGACGAAGCCGCCACCACCCGCATCCCTCGTCGCCGCGCCACCACCACCGGAAAGCCACGCTGCCGCACGCCGGAACACCGGCCTGCCCCAACCCAGCTGGAGTCCAGAAAAGCCCAAATCTGGGCGGAGCGGAGGCCGCCGGCTAGCCGCACAACCGCGCGCCCCGCGGCCAACTGCTGCGCTGCCGTATCAGGGGAGTAAGCACACCTTTTGTAGCTAGTCATAAACCTAGCGAGGGGAGTACGAGCCACAAAATAGCCTCATGCTTGGCTCGTAGTGACATGGCATTTTTTTAATGCTGTACAAAGGCAGATGCTCACACACACACACTTCTCTATGAATTCACCATATGCCTTCGTAGTTGACAGGAACGTCTTCTCTCACTGAGCCCTGATTGAAAAATACGAGCACTGGTGTCAAGTCTAGGATTTGAGCCCTGATGGGTTGGTTCCTCCACAAGGAACCTAACCTTCTGAGGTACTATCAGTTTGCGTAATGACATGACAATTGATTATAAACAATAACCTATGCTGGAAATTGATAGTGCTTGTTCAAAATATGCAAATATGGATAGCCAGGTATATAAATGTGAAAATTAATATGGTATCTCAACCTAGAAACCAATTTTCCCCATAAATTAGGATTAAATATCAATATGTCATACTTTATTTGCATATATGTAGGACACATGTAATAATATACACTATCTATCAAACTTAACTAGAGTAGAGAATGCGTAGAAGCTCAATTTTGACGCAACCTTTCATCCAAGCACCATGGCTTTTAAAAATCAAGTTGGTTCTATTGAAATCAATCTAAAAACGAGTCGAACTCGAGCGGCCCATACTCCTCGGGCTTTCCTTGCACCCCTATGTCTGCACAAAAAACGGCAAGGTGTCCCTCCTCCCCGGCCCTCAACGTACACCACAGGGAAGAAAAGCCACAACATCACAAAACATGGGCCACATAGAAGGTACATGTCTACTTTTCCTTCTTTTTCTCCCTCATCCCACCTCACACTCTCACTAGCTAATCCTGTCTCACTCTCTCACCCCTCGCTCTCCCTTTCCTCTTTCCCTTTCCCTTTGATTCCCATATAATTATTTTCCCAGCCCCATGAGGACCATGAGGAGCCTTAGCTAGCCAGCCAGCCAGCTTGCCCTCTCATCTCCCACTACCTCCAAGCCTCTATCAAACACCACAACCTTTAGCCACACACACACCAGAATTGAAGGAAGCACACACGCACAAGGCCGGCCGGCAGCTGCACAAAGCAAAGGAGAAGACAAGAGAGCTTGCCAAACCCTAGCTAGCACAAGGCTCACTTTCTCCTGATAACATCACCACACCCACACCCACCCCACACCATGATCTTCCCCCCTTCATTCCTGGATTCCTCGAGCTGGAATGATAACCAGGTAATTTCATTCCCCTCTCTTTTCCCCGGATTTTGTTCACTCTCGCTTTTGCACGAGCTCAAATAAAGTTAGTGGAGGAGAAAGTTGTTCGGGAGTGTTAATAATATTGATGCAAAGAGGAGAATGATATATACTAGGTCGACCTCTGGCTAAATATTCTGATTCAAACACTTACATATGTTTGGTATATACTTGGCACGATTTTTTAGCCTGAATTCTGGTTCTTGGTTCACTTCCATCTTATCTTGGGTTCTTGATTCTTCTTCTCATGCCGTATAGTTGGATTTTGAGCAGCATGCTCACCCTCACCACCAGCAGGTCGCGGCCGCAAGTTGTGGCGGTGGCGCCGGCGACGGCGGCTGCAACAACCATGAGCTCCTGCAGCCGTCAATCATGCAGCAGGGGACGCTTGCTGAAGGCGGGGACGGCTGCGGCGGCGGCGGCGGGCAGGTGGTGGGGCCGGCGAAGCCGATGTCCATGTCGGAGCGCGCGCGGCTGGCTCGGGTGCCGCTGCCGGAGCAGGGGCTCAAGTGCCCGCGCTGCGACTCCGCCAACACCAAGTTCTGCTACTTCAACAACTACTCCCTCTCGCAGCCGCGCCACTTCTGCCGCGCCTGCCGCCGCTACTGGACCCGCGGCGGCGCGCTCCGCAACGTCCCCGTCGGCGGCGGGTACCGCCGCCACGCCAAGCGCGCCAAACCCAAGCAGGCGGCCGCGGCAGCGGCAGCGGGGGCACCGGCGGCCAGCGGCGCCGCTTCGGGTGGGTCGACCACGTCATCGACGACTTCCGCTTGCACGACCATGTCCAACCCGGCTCCCTCGCTCCCGGCGATGCTGCAGAACGGCGGCGGTGGCAACCTGTCCGGCCTCCTGCCGCCGCTGCTCCGCCTCGCCGACTTCGACGCCATGAGCCTCGGCTCCACCTTCTCCGGCATGGGGAAGCCGTCTCCCGTTGACTCGGCAGCGGGCTACTACCTGGGAGGTGGCGGCGGTGGCGCCATGGCGGGGCTGGAACAGTGGAGGGTGCAGCAGATGCAAGGCTTCCCGTTCTTCCAAGCAATGGCCGACCAGCAGCACACACTGGCCCCAGCTGCAGCGCCTGCAATGGCCATGCCGGGGATGTTCCACTACCTAGGCTTGGGCAACGGCGGTGATGGCCGCGGCGGCCATGAAGACGACGGAGGAGACCAACAGTTTCATCACGCGATGCCGTCAAAGAGAGAAGGCTACCCGAGATCAGGCAGCATCGCCATGTACGGTGGTGATCACCACCTCACTGCTGGTGCTGGCTACACAAGCTCCTACTCCAATGCTGCCACAGGTAACCACCTCTTGTGATGAATGAGCTAAGCTAATGGCGAGCTCAGATTAATCCTACAACTAGCGGTAGCATGGACTTGGACGAGGGTGTTGTGAGATATAGAAAAAGCTTTGCATTTGTTGTGCATTGTGTGGATGGAAGAACTAGACAAGGTCGATCATGGAGAAGGATAAGGATGCATGGTGTTGTGTGCTTGCTTAATGATCATGGACAACTATTAGTGTTAATTAGCTAGTTCAGCTAGCATGATCACTTGCTGTGTTTCTTCTACTTCTTCTTATTTTAGGGCTCTTTTTTTTCGCATTCAGGGTGAAGTTAATTATGTGTGTATTGTACCACTTTTGTTCATGACAATCTTCTATTATATGTCCAAATTATATTGTCTGGTCGATATATATAATTCTCCCATTTCTGTTTGCGCGCGGCCAATTATATACATGTGATCCAAGATTGTGAATGCACATTTGAAGAAATCCAATGGTGGTATTACCACCAAAATTGTGATCCAAGATTGTTAATACTACATTCTGCATGGACTAAATGCATACAGCCATGCATTCTCCTTTTGGAGAATACACGTGAGCTTGGTCATTAACTTCAATCAACTGGTGCAACTAAATAAATTTATTTAGCAATATATAATTAACGGATAGATGTTACTCTTCTAACTTGATCACTCAAAATCATAGGAGCCAGGAATCGACATGTGTGTAAGCAGAAAGAGAAAATCAAAGTGAAGATGCCATGCATGCATGCATATATTAGACTAGATTATTCGTTCATGTTGCCTGCATGCCTCCAAGTTAACATGCAATACCAGCGATGGATCGATTTATGTGCAATGTAGTGTATGTTAATCTCTCTAAGCCAAGCCAGGCAATTAGATTAGAGTTAGCACCGCAATGTTGATCACGGCTGCACGCAAAAAGGGACTAGTCAAAGACGTTCATCCAAAAGCAAGGTCGGTTCTTTAGTTTTTACCTTTTCCTTTCCCGGCCGGGGCCTCTTTTTACACTGATCGATAGAACGTACCAAAGCGCGAAGATAGATATCTCACACATATCGATCAATCTTTTGTGTTTTCTAATAAAACAAATCGATCTTTTGCTAGTTCCATGAGACATATTGTACCTAGATAGGTTGTTCAACTGCATCCATGCAGCATGCATGGACTCTCCACGCTTTTTTCACGTACCAAATACCTACTATATATATTCTCTTCTTTATATATAGTACGTGAGCATGAATGGATCGAGACTGGCTAGGTATGTATATGTAGGTCAAGGTGTGTGTGTGTGTAGGTGTCGGATGGATGGACGAATGTATGCATGTTGGTTGCATGGAGATTATCGGTTACATGGGAGTTTGGGAACACTGAGAAAGAGAAGGGAGACGACTGGTGCACTAGTATTTTCCAGTGTGTTCTCGTAGCAGCTTGGATAGGAGCGATGGACCGAGCCCGGACGGTGCGCCCCAAAAGCCCAAGCTGCTGCAACAAGACTGCCACCCAAAAGTGAAAGAAGCGTACGAAAGAATGTGGAGACTCTGTGTGTGTGTGTGAGAGAGAGAGAGAGAGAGAGAGAGAGAGAGAGAGAGATGGGCATGAGGCTCCATGGGAGAGGAGAGAGAAAGAGAACGCTGTAGAGAGAGAGAAGACGGTGGTAGTGGTATGCGTATTGGAACGGAACGGTAGTACGTACGGTCCAAGCAGCAGCAGCAGCAAGAGAGAGAGAGAGAGAGAGAGAGAGAGAGAGAGAGAGAGAGAGAGAGAGAGAGAGAGAGAGATCTGGAATGAATTTCATGGGTCGACGGGTGGATGGATCGCATCGGTACGCGCATGTTACTCTGGGAGGGGAATCAGATTCTCCCTGCTAGCCTAGCTGCTTTGGGGGTGCTTTGGGGTGGCTTGCTTTCTCGAAGGCCTAGGCCACCCCACCCCACCCCACCCCACCCCACCCCACCCCTCCCCTCCTCAGCGCAGCAGCAGACCGCTTCTGTATCCCCCTTTGGGAGAATAAAGCACACCATGCACATGCACTCACACTCACACTCAGTCCCCAGCTACCTCTACTCCCACTACAGGGACGAGGCAGAGAGAGCTTGTGAATGATTTGTAGAGAGAGAGAGAGAGGGTGGGTGATTGAACCCATGCATGCAGCGGCTACCCGAGATGATGTAACGTACATTCTTTAAGGTATCTCATAGATTGTGTAGGACGTACTGAGATGTCTGTCTGTCCGGGGCGTACGTACATTGGTGAGATCGGCGGATGGACGGATGGACGGATGGCGTCAGTTCCCATGGAATATAATGTGACTGTGCACGCTGCTCTGTTAAGTGCCCACGGAGATGACGCTTCGAGCATATACAAAACATGCTTTTTCATAGGAACTTGCTTCGGTTAAAGCTGTAGCTAGAGGGAAAGTGTAGGAATTGATTTCATTTTTCCTTCTCCTTCTCCTTCTTCTTCGGTGGGCGCTATTCATCGGTTCGGTTTAAAGCGAAACCAACATGGAGAGAGTTTTCTAGCTTGGTCCTCAGTTTCAAAGTAAAAAACACGGAAGTTTGACAAGCCATTTGGATCTACTAGCTAACTGCCATTGCAACGGGACATACATATTCTAGTGGTTCAACACTAATTGTGTCCGGCATAAACCTTACGTCCACCATATTCTAGATTTTGGCAAGATTTTATTTGATTTGAGTATGGCTAGGGCAAGAAAAGTAAAGTTTTGATTTAGTTGAGGTTTTGATGAAATTTGATTTGACTTGATTTTATTTGGATATGGGCTAGGGAAGGAAGAGAAAGTTTTCATTTGGTTTGGTTGTGCTTAGTGTCATTCCGGTGAACCAAGCACACGAGTTTTCAGACTTGTGTTTTTCCAATCATCTGTTTTGCACCTCGTTCTTGCATTTTTTTTCCCCGGTTACTGCGTTTTCTAAATCCCGCGAAAAACAAACACGCCCATATAGTTCACACATACATTGTTAGTGTGGTACAAGTAGACGGGATGTGTGTGCTCACGCATGTGCGTTTTTTCCTTGAAAACATGTGTATATTAATTAGAACACAAAGTTTTTTGCGTTCAAACACGTGGGCTTGGGCTGCCCGTTGCATATGTAACTTCACGGCAAGACTCCTACTACTAGCTAGACCTGGCAAGACCATTGGCACACACTGAAGTGATGGCTTCTATATTGTGAAATGTCTGGAAATAGTGAAATAGGTGATCTTTCGACAATACCTCCTTATCGTGCTCAAGATAGCTTATCTTGTGAAGGAAGACACTAACCATATGCAGTTGACTATCACGCCAAAAATCTCCATCGGGGCATCAATAAAATAACTAATTATGCATGTCTTATCTTTTCTAATGGAATATTGCATCCAATTACTTTAGAAGGATATTATCTCGAGAGGAAAAAAGACATAACGTAAAAATAAGTGAAGGGCAATGTGGTCTTTGTGTACATAATATTAATATTGTTCCAAGTCTAAAAATGTCTAATATGATAGTTGAGTATTTACCTACCCTAATGGTCCAAATGACACTTCTGGAGCACATCTCTTTGCATGCATGTTTGAGTGTATTTTTCCTAGCACAGTAACAATAGGTGGGGGGGAGTTGAGGGTGAGCCAATTCCCATCATATGGAACAAGCCCTTAGGAGGGCTACCCAACCTATTTTGTTTGGGGCTTCTATTAAAAACAACTAATTCTGTTTGCAGCCATTGAGCGACGGGGTGTTTTTCCTAGAAGAGAAAGGTTACTTTGGGGGCGAGCGTGCAGCCCGTGGAGCAGCCAGATGGACGTGTTCTCTCTCTCTCTCATACACAAAAACATAACTACTATGGGAGTACACACTGACACACCACTACTAGGAAATACCTTATAGGTAGAGGATTAACAGTAGTGTGGGGTTAATGGGCGGCGCCACTGTTATTTAGGGCTTAGCACACACGTTGCAGGCGGGAATTAGCACGTAAGTACACACATTGGAATGCTGAAGTGCACACTAACATGTGAAATACACACAAACCCAGGAAGTACATGCTAACACATAAAGTGCACATTCACTAACATAAAAATTATTATCCAAATCTATAATGTGGTCTAGTTTGAAAGATACTGAAACGTGAACTACAACAGTAGAAATGGTTCATAATTTAGAGGATAGTTTAGTTTGAATTCAAACATGGAATTTCAGTGAGGCACTGTTGGCTTGTATATTCGTGGACCCTTAAATGGTTGTAAAGCATCGATCTACTAGATATATTCCTCTTTCAAACTAAGAAGGGAAAAAGCAATTAGCTATATTACATTAGTTCCTCCAAAAAGTACTTTACTAGATTATGATAAATTTCACTAATTTGAAAAATTCAAACCAAGCATAATCATGATTGGTTTAATTCATCGTGTCTAATACTACTAGATATTCAAAACATTATTAAGGAAAAATTTACATACAACTTATTATTAGAAATGTATGTGCAAGTCATTAAATTGTTCTGATTATTTGCAAGAAAATGCTCAATATGAAATAACATTTATATAAAAATTGTTCCACTATACATCAAAGTTCAAAATATGGTATATCAGGTTTGTATTGGTTTGGCTTCAAGATATCAGATGTCGGGGGTATAAGGTGATGTACCCGACAATATGTAGTTGTATCAGAGAAAATATATCAGATTTTTTTCTTTTTGTATTATTCTTGTTCAAAACATGTATTTTAGAAAATTGTATAATGGCAATGCTTGAGCATAACAAATTTATATTCCCGTTTATTAAAATTTTAATTTAGAAAGATTCACCAAATCCTTACAATAATATTACAAAATTTATATATATATATATATATATATATATATATATATATATATATATATATATATATATATATATATATATATATATATATATATATATATGTTTCTAAAACATTATGCATGACTTTGATAATATGATGATATTGTAAATCCATAATCTTATTTTAACTACTTTCCAAGAAAGAAATGTTGTCATCTGTGTATCATTATTTATCGATGGACATGTCGGATTAGATATCAACCTTATCAATTGATATTTTGGTCTATATCGGATGATGTGGGCGAAAATGATATGTACATAATGATATGTTATACTCATGTCTGTAGAACCCCAAACTGAAATTATTATCGTACAGACCTAGATTTAGAAGCTTGCTATACATAGAATTTTTTAATATATATTGGCCAAAATGTTCATGTAGCTCATCAAAATAAATGTTTTGTCAGATATCAATTTCTCATGGTAAAATATATTTCTAAATATGTTCTATTGTTGACATAAAATTGTTCACTCTATCAAATAAAAATTCCTATAAATAAAAAAAGTTGTTCTAAGGGTAGTAAGTTTCATATAACAGATCACTTTCTTGCCATATGTTCCACCATCATAAAAATATCTTAACGTTATTGAAGTAAGTCATGCATCAGACTTACAAAGATTTTTTATATATTATAAAAATAGTCAATACAAAATGGAGATAATACATGTACTTCTAATCATGCCTAAACCAAGAAATAAAAATAAATAGGAAAGAAGCCATAGAAAAAATGGAAGATTTGAGAAAAGGTGTGCAGAGAAAAAAGAAAAAAGGGAAATAAAAAATAAACTAATAAATAAGGAAAATTATGAAGTAAAATACTATCAAATGTGTTCACTTACAACATGGAAACAGTATTGTTCGCCATAGCATTGATAACCTTATTTACTAGAGAGCTTGAAGATGACATGAGAGATGATCCCTTGGTACCTATAGTGAGTGGTATTTATCTTTTAGCAAATAAAAGTGGTGATTTTTATTTGAGTCTAAACACACAACACTTTTTTATCATAAGAATGTTTAGGGGGATACAATTGATGTCAGGAGGCTAAGAGCATCTCTAGCAGACCCCTTAAACCGCGAAACTAAAAACGCGGTTTACAGTTCGCGGAAAACGCGTTTTAAGGATTAGTTTGAGCTGCGGCCATGGTTTTGGGTACCGCTCGGAAAATTCGGATACCGGGCGGTATCCGCGTTTCTCGCCGCCCCACGAGAATTAACAATCCCGGGCAAAAAATTCCATTTTTTTTGAATATTTTATATTTATGCGCTCAAACTCGGGTAAACTAATGTAGCATCCTTATTCTAACAGCATTCTTGTATGTGGCGTAGTGGTACGCAATTGTTTTGCGCCTCGAGAGGTACCTGGTTCGAGTTCTCTTCTCGCAGCTTTTATTTTTTATGTTTAGAACACGCAAGTAGAAAAAGTCTTAAAAAAAGAAGGACAAATGACTCGTACTCGCAACCTCACAACACCTCCGACGGTCGTAGTAGGCTTACCAATCAACTACTACCTCTTTTCTGTACAGACAAGTTCAAGTTCTTTCTATATCTGGTTTAGAAGAATTTGAATTGAAAATTCAATTATAAATTTCGTCCGTAATATGTTCGGAATTTCTCGGTAACCATGGTAACCGTGAATATCGGCCCCCCATGAGAAAATTTATCCATTCGGAATCGAAAACCTTGGCTGCGGCCGAACAGACCCCTTGAAATTAAACTGTAAAACCGAATATTCGCATATATTTTTCCACATATCTTCTTCTTCCTCTCGCTTGTATCCACGGTCAGCTAGCTCGCTTCTACAAGACTGGCGGACAGCGCACGAAGCGGTCAAATATGAAGCCCCGGGCGTCCAGCTAGCTGGAAGCGACCAAATATGAAGCCGCCGCCGACCAAATACAGTGCACGAAGCCAAATCAATCCAATCTCCTTCGTCCGCCGATTCAAGCTCGTAGCTAGCTAGCTCCTCCGTCAGGCGGCCGGCCGGCGGGCATGACGGTCTGGGCGGACGGCCGGTGGGCGTGGCCGACAGCCGGCGGGCGCGGCGATCGGGACGGGCGCGGCGGCGGGGGACGGAAGCGATTCATGAAGGTTTCGATGGCAATTGGATTCCCACCAACGGTCTTTCGCTTATACAGGACACACTCGGGTTGCCTCCAAAATTCTTATTTTTACGGGTTTGGCGGGGATGTTTTCTACGCCCCTTAAAGAAATTACGGGTCGGAATCGTTCACGGGTTCTATTCAGGTCGCTTTTTTCGCCTAAAACTGTAAACTGACCGTTATTTTTACAGTTTCGTGCGTTTTAGGGGTCTGCTAGATGTTCTAGCTGTCTGAGGCAATAATCACCTGATTCAGCAATAAATCTGAAGCCAAATGCAGGGTCTCCCGGCAGGCTACATCTACATCCTTCGAGGGGTCAACAGCGTGAACCACTCCCTTCACCGTTGTGCCTTAGAAAGGCCCAACCCTATTCAGCGCTTAAGGCGCCAACTACAGCGTTATCCGCAGCTGGCGGCTAGGTGTGTTTTTGTTAGGTAGTGTAACTAGCCCGACCCATTTTAGTCTTCTCCAACCTGTTTTGGTAACCTTCTTGATGGTTCTCCAGTTTTTTGGGGCGGTTTTTCCATTGTTGTTTTCAGAACAGTTTTTCTTTTGTTTTTGTTTTTAATTTTCTTTAAAATTCGCAAAACAATATCCAAATTCATGAACTTTTCTTTTTCTAATTTGCGAACTTTTTTAATTCATGATTTTTTTTCAGATTCATGATATTTTTTTTTCAAATTTACGAGCTTCTTTTCCAAATGCATGAAGTATTTTTAATTCACAAAAAAAAATTCAATTTGTGAGTTTTTTATATTCATTAACTTTTTTGTATTCATGATTTTTTTCAATTAATGATTTCAAAATTTAAAAAAGTCAAAGGGTTAAACGATTAGTGGTCAAAGGGTCAAACGATCAATTGTCAATGGATGAGCGACGATTTGGCGAGCAACGAGCGAGCGATCTGTGCTTGCTGGCCCAACTGACCATGTGAGTGAGCACTGGTTGCCACAACCAGCACCTTATGCGCCGATTAGGACCACACCCGGAAAGGACTATTCGGCGTTTGAAATGTTTTCGTGCATGGCCAAGAATGATATGTTTTGCTCAACGCGAGTAATATCACACTGATAGCTCACGTAGCGCCTCCATTGGGCCAGCCCGTCAGGGGAAACACTCAGAGGGGATTTTGGAAGCTTCTACCACCATTTTTTGGGAGGTTTCCTATATGGTCTTGTTTTTTCTTCTATATCGGTTTTTGGTTTCCTGATCCGTATTCATTTGTTTTTGTTTGCTGTACCTTTTTCTTTTTGTCTTTCTTTCTTTTTCCATGTACATTCAAGAACTTCTAAAATTTTATGATCTTTATTGAATTCATAGACATTTTTCAATTATAATTCATGAATAGTTTTTAAAACTCATGAAGAATTTTTAAATAAACGCATATGTTTTGAAATCATTAACATTTTTAAATTCCCAAATATTTTTGAAATAATGGCCATTTTCAAATTCACGATGGTTTTGAAAATCATGACAATATTTTCAAATTCGCAAACATCTTTTTTTGTTTTTGATGATTTTTGAATTCGCGAACATTTTTTGAATTCATGAATATTTTTGAATTCATGAATATTTTTGGAACTTGTGAACAGTGTTAGTTTATAACTCAAGAACATTTTTTGAATTTGATGAACCTTATTGAACTCATATAAAAGGAAAAAAAACAGATGGTACGAAAAACACAAAACCTACATGTATGTTTGAATCTAGCGATCCATGGCGTGTGCCAGTGGGCCAGGGCAGCCCATATGCTAGGCGATGGCCCCAAATGTGTCAGTACTAAAACCGGCAAACCTCGGTTAGGGGGTCCCGAACTGTGCATCTCGGATCTATAGGTAATAAGAGACGAAGGGGGACAATAGTTACCCAGGTTCGGGCCCTCTCGAAGAGGTGGAACCCTACGTCCTGCTTTGACTGTATCGACGATGATGTATCGAGTACAAGCTTGATCTGCCTCGAGATCGTTGTGTTCTAACCCTAAGGTCAGATGGTTGTAATTATGACCGTGGTCTCTATGGACTAAACCCCTCAGTTTATATAGCCACTTGGTACCTAGTGCGGTCAGTTGCGAATCTAGGGATACACATGTCAGCGGCCAACATAGTCCTTTGAGTACACGACATGTCTTTGGTGAAGTCCACCTTGATCACGCCGAAGTGCCAGGCCTCCGGAGTCCTTCCTTGTAAGAACGGTGGGCTGTAAGCTTGGCCCATGGACTGCGGGTCAACTAGGTTGGTACCCCCTAGCTAGTCCAGGACACCGTTAGTAGCCGCTAACTGGTCTTCGATTCCAGGGACGACAATCTTCCTCAGACACATGACTTTGGCTTTGGGGTCCTCATCTTGACAGGGGAGTTCCTTCCATCAGATGATCCTCCATTTATGCTTGAAGCTAGCGATCCATGGTGTGGGCCAATGGGCCAGCCTAGCCCATATGTTAGGCGACGGCTCCATATGTCTCGCAATAAGGGATACATATTAGTTTTTTTGTGGTGTAAAGGAATACATATTAGTGCTCGGGCGCAAACCCCCTCCCTTATAGTTTTTTTTTTATATAATTACCAGATTTTATTCCTCATATAATGGCTACGCCATTCACTAGATTTGGAGAAATAAAATCAGGGACATTTGTGTCCCAAAAGCCTAACAATCTAGTACTAGAACACTTTTTGCAAGGCTATTAGCTACTTCATTAGCCTCTCTAAAGCAGTGAACAAACGATGTACTAATTCAAACGACAAGTGTTTGCATTTCATGATAATCGGAAGCTCGGACCCTAGGTATGCTTCATCTTAAACAATTGCTTCAACCGCAAAGGTGCTATCAGACTAGATAAAGACTCGACTGCAGCCAACATTTGCTGCCAAGAGCAGTCCGTTCCGAATACCAATAGTCTCCGCTGAATCCACATCACCGATATGAGGTATGTACCATGATGAAGCTGCCATAAATTCACCATGCTCATCCACACAACAACACCAGTGGCTCCCGTCATAGTATCGTCATAAAATGATGCCTCTACGTTGATTTTCACCACTCCTGTCGCAGGCTTCTTCCACATATGTTTCTTCTTTCTAACCAGCTGGTTTGGAGTACAAGCTTTAACAAAATTAGTAGCAATTACCTTAGTCGATGTAATAGTTTGTTATGGGTTCTGGATGGTCTCGCCCTTGACGCACCGACCACGTTGCCACCATATGTACCAAGCAGCCATAATGATTAGTTCTGCTTGTGGCAAATCTTCAGCCTTTGCATTTTGTCTCATAAGAACTTCTGTCATAACAGAATCCGGTCGATCTTCAATAACAACCTTCTGAATCACTTCATTCAAACTAAGCTATGTCCTAACCTCCAATGCACGCGGGCAAGTAAAAATACAGTGTTGGGTATCTTCATTCCTCTCTTACATATCGGATATTGGGGTATTAGAGGTATGTGTCTTCCTATGAGAACTCCATAACATGGAAGAACTCCTCTCAACACCTTCCAGCCAACATGTTTGACTTTTCCCTGGACTTGCAGTTGCCACACTTGTTTCCAGATATTGTTTAACAGAACACTTCCCTGACCATCAAACCACACCAGGCGATGCCCAAACTGATGATCAAATTTAGTGTGATAGGCCGACCGAACGGAGAAAGTACCAGATCTAGTATAGTTCCATGCAACAAAATCTTCGATAGCTTGTACACGAAGGGGAATTTGCAAGATCCAAGCTACATCGTGTTCAAAAAAAGTGTTCAAAAAAAAGATCTGAGCTACAACGACAGGGGAGAAAACTGACCGAATCAATTCTTTGTTCCACTGTCTGGAATGTGGATCAATAATTTCCTCAACCTTTGACAACATAATTCCTCACCGTTGTTTGATCACTCTTCTCATTTCACTTGACGGGATCTATGGATCTTGCCAGATATTTATCTGTGAGCCCGAGCCAACTCTCCATATACACTCTCTCTTAAAAGTTTGGATGTCTGAGACAATGCTTTGCCAAGTAATTAAAGGGGGGCCATTTCCTTGGTCCAGCTTAAGTATATCGCCATCAGGGTAGTATTTTTCACTCAACACACGTGTACACAAAGAATCTGGGTTCTAGAGTAGTCGCCAAACATTGTTTTGCTAACATCTCAAGATTAACCGGTCAACAAAACATAGCAAGATTAAAATTGTGAAGGTCCCGAAACCCCATACCCCATTTCTTCTTTGAAATGCACATCTTCCACCATGCAAAACAATGCATCTTTTTTCTCTCTTCACCATATCTCCGCCAAAAGACAGATATTTCATCGGTAATGGATTTACAAGTTCCTTTTGGTAATTTAAACACTGACACGCCATAAGAAGGCAGTGCTTGAGCTACATATTTCAATAAAATCTCCTTTCCTTGCATTGACAACACCTTTTCCTTCCAACCTTTTAATCTATGGCAGACCTTGTCAATAATATGTCTAAAACAACCATTCCTATCCACCCCAACCATGGTAGGCAGGCCAAGATATATATATGTGGAAGAGCTTATGTTAGAGTATTGAAATTCCTACAGACATCATCCCGGACAATGACATGAAGGAAATATGCCCTAGAGGCAATAATAAAGTTGTTATTTTATATTTCTTATTCATGATAAAGGTTTATTATTCATGCTAGAATTGTATTGATCGGAAACTTCAATACATGTGTGAATACATAAACAAATACCATGTCCCTAGTAAGCCTCTACTAGACTAGCTCGTTGATAAAAGATGGTTAAGGTTTCCTAACCATGGACATGTGTTGTCATTTGATAATGGGATCACATCATTAGGAGAATGATGTGATGGACAAGACCCATCCGTTAGCTTAGCATATGATCGTTCAGTTTATTGATATTGCTTTGTTCATGTCATATTCCTTCGACTATGAGATCATACAACTCCCAGATACCAGAGGAATACCTTGTGTGCTATTAAACGTCACAACATAGTTGGGTGATCATAAAGATGCTCTACAGGTATCTTCGAAGGTGTCTATTGAGTTGGCATGGATCAAAATTAGGATTTTTCACTACGTGTATCGGAGAGATATCTCTAGGCCCCCTCGGTAATACACATCATAAGAAGCCTTGCAAGAAAAATGACTAAGGAGTTAGTTACCAGATGATGTATTACAGAACGAGTAAAGAGACTTGTCGGTAACGAGATTGAACTAGGTATAAAGATACCGACGATCGAATCTCGGGCAAGTAACATACCGACAGACAAAGGGATTTATGTATGTTGTCACAACGTTCGACCGATAAAGATCTTCGTAGGATATGTAGGAACCAATATGGGCATCCAGGTTCGCTATTGGTTATTGACCGGAGAGGTTTCTCGGTCATGTCTACATAGTTCTCAAACCCGTAGGGTCCGCACGCGTAACGTTCGTTGACGATATAGTGTTTTATGAGTTATATGATTTGGTGACCGAATGTTGTTCGGAGTCCCGGATGAGATCACGGACATGACGAGGAGCTCCGGAATGGTCTGGAGGTAAAGATTGATATATAGGACAATGATATTCGGATACTGGAAGAGTTTTGAAGTGCACCGAGTAGTCATCGGGTCGCTGGAAGGGGTTCCGGACACGCCCCTCTCCCTAGCCGCCGGCCCTAGGGAAGGAAACGGGGGAGGGCTAGCCCCTCCTGCCTTACCCTCCACATGGGACAAAGGAAAAGGGGGAGCCACCCTCCCCTGCCTTTCCCCGCGCGCCTAGAAAGGCAGGAGGCTCGGCAAGGGGAGTACCCCAAGTGGGATTTGGCCCCACTAGGGGTGCCTCCTTGGCTGCTCCTCCCTCCCCCCACCTATATATATGTGGAAGGGGAGCGCCACACAAGGCCACGACAATCTCTTAGCTGTGTGCGGCACCATCTCCACAATTTCGTCCCTCGGTCATATTTTCGTAGTGCTTAGGCGAAGCCCTGCGGAGATAGCATCACCATCATCGTCACCACGCCATCGTGCTGCCGTAAATTATCCACTACCTCGCCGTCTTGCTGGATCAAGAAGGCATGGACGTCACCGAGCTGAACGCGGAGGTGCCCTACGTTCGGTACTTGATCGAATGGATCGCGAAGAAGTTCGACTACATCAACCGCGTTACTAAACACTTCCTCTTATGGTCTACGAGGGTACGTAGACACACTCTCCCCCTTGTTGCTATGCATCTACATGGATAGATCTTGCCTGTGCGTAGAATTTTTTTGTTTTCCATGCAACATTTCCGAACAGTGGCATCCGAGCCAGGTCTATGCGTAGATGATATGCACGAGTAGAACACAAAGAGTTGTGGGCGGTGATAGTCATACTGCTTACCACCAACCTCTTATTTTTATTCGGCGGTATTATGGGATGAAGCGGCCCGGACCAACTTTACATGTCCACGCACATGAGACAGGTTCCACCGACTGACATGCAACTAGTTTTGCATAAAGGTAGTTGGCGGCAGGGGCGGAGCCAGGAATCGAGCATAGGGGGGCCAAGAAAAGACAATGACCGTACAAGAGATGTAACACAATATAGCATTGTTGTTAAACTGCGGCCAATATGTTCTGCAGTTATTTGCTCGTTATATATACCATCGATTTACATTTTTAATGGTATAGTTCGAGGGTGAAACAAACGACTTGAATAATTTGGTGGTATCTTCCTCCGTGCTTTATGCAATCCTAGTGATTCAGTTATCAGACCCTTAATTATATAGTTTGCAATTGATAAAAAAAGGTAATTCCAACTGATGGCTTGTATAACTACTTGTAAAATTACTGAATTGCAGTATACCTTGGGAGAGTCATGCCGTCACGCTTGAACCGTCGAGATCGGAGATTCGGACAGACGGGGACCTTGGGCAATTGGATCAGCTGGTAGTAGACCTGTACCGGCGTGCAGCAACCGCAGTTCACCGGTAAGACAGTCACCGGCGTGAAGGCTCGCCATGTCTGATACTCGAAGAAAACTTAGCATAGATGGCGGCGGCAAAGATCGAGGATGGACTTCCTATCGAGCAGGAAGCGAACGACAATCACCGATCATCTATGTGGAGAACTTAACCGAAGACCTATGGGCTAATATATCTGGGCTTGGCCCATTCCATCACGTCCGTGCTGGGTGTTTGCATGTGGCCATAAATTAAGGCCGAATTTCCCTAAAACTAAGGCTAATTAGCGCTCAAAGCACTAGTATTACCTGTACGTATTGTTGAGGGGGCCGATTGATGGGGGGTGTCTAGCCCCTGCTCGCACCCCTGTCTCCGCCCCTAGTTGGTAGGTGTCTGTTTCTCCTACTTTAGTTCAATCGAATTTGACTACGGACGGTCCTTGAAAAAGGTTAAAACAACAAACTTGATAAATCACCGTTGTGGTTTTTGCGTAGTTAAGAACGGTTCTTGCTAGAAGACCGTAGCAGCCACCTAAAACTTGCAACAACAAAGTAGAGGACGTCCACTGGTACGCGTCGGTGCTATACAGATGGTTTTTAACCCCTCTCCACGATGGCATTTGGAACCGCCGCCAAGTGAGTGTGGGCGATAGGGGGGTCCTTCCCACACGACCCAGAAACCATCGGGGATAGGCCCTCCTGGCACACAAGCTGGGGCAAAATGAGCTCGTGTGCGATCGGGCGAGGCATCGAAACCCAATTGTTTCCGTTCGTATGTACATCCCATATGGTGAATCCCCGAAAAACATTTCTATTCATATGTATATCACACACGGTCAATCCAAGGAGAACGTTTCGGGTTCTCATGTACATCCCACACAGTGAATCCAAGGAAAACGTTTCCGTTCATATGTACTTCCCACACAGTCAATCCGGGGAAAACGTTTCTGTTCCTATATACATCTCACACAGTCAATCCAGGGAAAACGTTTTCGTTCGTATGTACATCCCACGTAGGTTTATGTACAGGCTCATGTGTGTTACGTGTAATTATCACACACGCTCTGCCTTGGTTAACTGTTTGCTTTTATCAACTACATTACACACGATTTGATGAGGAAAACTGTGTGGCATTGGGCTATCCATCACAATTGCTTTTACTTCTAGAACCGTTTGCAAAGTTCCATGACCCATTTAGCAGGTTTGTTAGTTTACAATTAATAATTCCAGTATTAGGAAAATTCACATTTCATATCGAACAAGTGTTTGCCAATTTCATATCAGGCACATAGATATATTTTAACATCACAGTACGACAGCTACCGGAAAACAGCACAGTACAGCATATAGATAGTTCAACTTCATAAGAACAATATTAGAACAATATATTCATTTCCCTAATCGAGATCATCCTGGCTCGCCTTATCCATCTCTGCTTTCAGTTCAGTAAGAACCTGTTTTGCACTGGCCAACTAGGAAAGTGCCTCCTCCTTCGCCAGCACCATCTTAGCAAAGTCTAATTTAAAAAATCTGAGCTCATTCTCCACCTTCCTCTTTTTATCCCGCATCTTCAAATATTCTTCAGCGTTGACAACACTTTCTCAAAGCCTACCTCTGTTCTCTTCTTGATACATGATCCAGAGCTTTGCTAGGCACATCTTCAAAGACTGTGGCCACTCTTGATCAACCCACTCCAAGTAAGAACACTTCCATTCATCCTATAATATTTAAAACTAGATCATTAACAATTGTAGGGAAAATGGGTTTATAGAAACATAGAAAATCACCAATACTTAATTTGAAAAACTGAAGAAACAGGTTAATTATGACATATCTTCTCAAAAAGATCAGTGTGCAAATGAATTAATTGCTACTGAGACAACAACCAAATTCTGAAACATGAGAAGCTATAATTAACTACAACAACGCTACAAGTTCTTACTCATGTGCTATAAATAACAAATTGAACATTTTAAGAGGAAGGTAAATATAATTGCAACAGCATAGCGACAATGTTTGCACGACATCAAATTGATACTAATAGGTGTGTACATGCACAAATTTATTAACATAGAACTGATAGCACTAAGGCGTCCACTATGTATGCCAAAACCAGTGTAAAGACAACTGTTGCTACATCTCGCACCGGTGCCCTGCACTAGCGAGCCGATGCAGCGGAAAAAAATCAGGGACCCGAACTCGGGAGCACCTAGTTGCTCCGACGCCCAGTTCCTTCGTGCCATAAAGATTTAGTATTTTACTGCTTGGCTTCTCGGATGTGTGGACAAGTTGGCTCCACAAATTGCTGAAGCGGTGCCAAATAATTTTCTAATGGCATTGCTGATGACATGGCAACATTTTTAGATACTAGGTACAAACTGTGACACTGTCTTAGGATGCGTTTATTTGAAGGTGTGGTATGAATGGGTTGGGACCGTGATAGTGTCTGAATCACATTTAACAAATGATTGATAACAACTAAAGAGGGTCTAACCTTCTCTCCACATGCCAGAAACTTCCTCCTATTGTCCACAGATTCAAACGCAACTAGCTTCACGCATGGAGATTGATGGTGACAACGAGCAAACAGATCTTCAGCCACCCCGCTCCATTCGCTGCAACTGATGTTCCTAGGGAACTACAAGAGGAAGAAATGACTCAAATCGACCACCGGGTAAAAATCCTTCATTCCAAGTCATAGCCCGAGAGAGAGAAGAGAGGCATACCCGGAGGTGAAGGAGTCATCGTCGGAGGAGGAACTGTTGGAGAGGTCTTTGAACAAGACCATGGCTACGCCGACGGTAGGATGGGAGACGGCGAGAGCAGGGAAGCAAGCGAGGAAGTGGCTATAGCTTAGGAAGGAAGGGAGGAAGGGGAAATAGGGGAAATGTGACTTGTGGTCGGGGAGAAAAGGGGATGGGGAGGGGGGAGGGTAGATATTTCGGCGGTAGGCCAAAATTTTTGAAATGTGGAGGGAATCTTTGCGCGCGGTGCCGCCGGACACCATTCACTTTGAACGATAGTGTGCATCACAAACGATTCTTCTGCTTAACGCGCATGAGATGCGTTTGATAATTGAAATTTTGGTGGAAATTTCTCCGTGTATGTCATTGCATAATTTAACATCGCTTGCTAATTTAGGCACATAAAAGAGCGTACAACACACATACCAGACTTACTGAATGGAGTCATTTTAGTAATTAAACATAGACAATTCACCTAAACATTGCTCTAACAAAAGACCAGCATTAAAAATAAAGCCTAAGTACGAATAATTTTAAAAAATCCGCCGCGCCGGCCTATGCATCGCCGGTCTCAGATGAGACGTCGATGACTTGTCCTGGCAACATGCCGTCGTTGGTGAAATCTGCGCCCCCCCTGCTGAATTCGACCGCGTCCTCGTCCTCGTCCTCAGCACCGCCCTCAAGGTTGTAGTACTCGTAGTAGTGGCTGCGCCAGAGCTCGCGTTGGTACTCCACCGCCGATTCCTCGACGGACAGACTCTTCTCTACCTCGACCTGGGCTACGCGCAACTCCTTCTCCCGACGCTCCTCGATCTCCGCCGCCTCTTGCATCTCCAGCTCCCGCTCGACGACCTCATGAGGAAGCAGGTGCTCCATGGCCACCACCGCCTTTTCGGACATGGGTTGCATGCTGGATTCCGAGGTGACCTAGAATATCTTGGCGTGGATGGCCTCGACCTGGGCCAGGGCGACATCGGCGGCACGGACGGCAGCTCGAGCGCTCTCGGTGTTTGCAGCCGGCGTCGCAAAAATTGGCCTGTTTGACGTGGTACCTTGCTTGATATAATGTCATACCACCAAGATGATGTGGTACAAAAATAGGCGTATTTGACGAGAATTTGGACACACACCCCTCACAAACGGGAGCAACTTACTAGAAGGCTCGTGGTTCCGAGAGGGAACAATGCATGTTTGATGACGAATGGCAGATAGCTTCCTCTTATGGTCTTCAAAAATTTTCTACGTGTAATGTGCACTGATACTAACTGTCATGTGAAAATTTGGAAAATTTCAGGGGTCATTTGACCTTTTGAAGACATTTAAGTGATTTTCTAGCCATTTAATGACCGTAATTCAAATTTAAACTAGATGTACATGCAACGGCTAACCATAATGGTTTGAAAAATCATGTTTGTGTACTTGTGTGCGAGTTAATTCCATGTGCAGTAAATTAGATGGAATTTTCAAACATATTTGTCTCACGGCATGGACACATGCATGGAGTGCCATGGCATTTTAATTCCAAAAATTACAAAATGATCAGGAAAAATTAGCCTTTTTGACGAAATTTTAGACATGCACCCCTCACAAACCAAAGCAACTCACTAGAAGGCTCGTGGTTTCGAGAGGGAACAATGCATGCTTTATAACGAACGGTAAATAGTTTCCTCTTACGGCCTTCAAAAAATTTCTACGTGTAATGTGCACTGATACAAACTGTCATGTGAAAATTTAGAAAATTTCAGGGGTCATTTGACCTTTTGAAGACATTTAAGTGATTTCCTAGCCATTTAATGACCGTACTTCAAATTTGAACTAAATGTACATGCAACGGCTAACCATAACAGTTTAAAAAATCATATTTATGTACTTGTGTGCAAGTTAATTCCATGTGCAGCAAATTAGAAGGAATTTCCAAACATATTGATCTCACGGCATGGACACATGTATGGAATGCCATGGCGTCTTAATTCCAAAAAATTAGAAAATGATCAGGAAAACATGAAATCTTGCTTGATATAATATCGTGCCACCAAGATGATTTGGTACAAAAGTCGGCCTGTTTGACGAAAGTTTGGACACACACCCCTCACAAACCGGAGCAACTCACTAGAAGGCTCATGGTTCCGAGAGGAAACAATGCATGTTTGATGACGAACGGCAGATAGCTTCCTTTTACGGCCTTCAAATTTTTTCTACGTGTAGTGTGCACTGATGCAAACTGTCATGTCAAAATTTGGAAAATTTCAGGGGTCATTTGACCTTTTGAAGACATTTAAGTGATTTCCTAGCCATTTAATGACCGTAATTCAAATTTGAACTAGATGTACGTGCAACGGCTAACCATAACGGTTTGAAAAATCATATTTGCGACCTTGTGTGCGAGTTAATTCCATGTGCAGTAAATTAGAAGGAATTTTCAACATATTGGTCTCACGGCATGGACACAACCATGGAGTGCCATGGCATTTTAAATCCAAAAAATTAAAAAATGATCAGAAAACACGAAACCTTGCTTGATGTAATGTCATGCCACCAAGAAGATGTGGTAAAAAATTGGTTTGTTTGACGAAAGTTTGGACACGCACACCTCACAAACCGGAGCAACTCATTAGAAGGCTCGTGGTTCCGAGATGTGAACAATGCATGTTTAATGACAAACGGCAGATAGCTTCCTCTTACGGTCTTTATTTTTTTTTCTACATGTAACGTGCACTAATACAACTATCATGTGAAATTTTGGAAAATTTCAGGGGTCATTTTACTTTTTGAAGACATTTAAGTGATTTTCTAATGACCGTAATTCAAATTTGAACTACATCTACATGCAACGGCTAACTATAACGGTTTGAAAAATCATATTTGTGTACTTGTGTGATAGTTAAAAAATCATCAGACGATGTAAATATCTGGTGTTCAAAAAACAAAATGTAAATCTTGCAGACAACCAGCCCCACACGATTGGCACTCTATTTCGCGCCCCGAGGTTTGGAAGGTGATTTGCCGGCGTTATTAATCAGACACGGTTCTGTATTGGGAACCGTCAGCTATTATGTTCACACACGGATTTTGCTGCGGGAATTGTGTGTAATTCAAACTACAGTACTCGTAAATTCCGGTGACGTACTGTTCCCCTTGGTCTAGATCTCGGCCGCCAATAAATACTACCTTGCTCACGTCGTCCCACTTGCATTCTCATCTACATCCTTCCATTGCTCTCTCTCTCTATGTGTGTGTGTGTGTCTCTCTCTCTCTCAAATCTCTGCCATGGCGCCGCCGGTTTGCCCACGCGCCAATGAGGAGTCGCCGCCCCCCGAGGACGCTCACTCGAAGAGCAGTGATGAGGACCCCTATGCGCCGCCGATCGAGGTTGCGCCGGACGCCCCAACTTTGGATTTGTTTTGGGGCCAGTACGGTCTTTGTCTTTGGAAGTCGCTGCCGCCGGCTGAGAAAGCCAGGCAAGTGGCTTTCAAGAAGGAGATGGCGGAGGAGGATGCCAGGTACCAGGCGGCCTGTGAAGCCCGTGATGCCGCCTGGAAAAAGGAGGCGGTGGAGCTTTGGGGGCGGGCGCGTTGTCGTGCGGAGGAGGTGTACGAAGATGGGTACTTCACGAGGAAGGTCAAAGGCGCTAGGCGCCTCATCGCTGCGTTGAGGTGGGCCGATAAGCTCCAGCGTGCCACCGATGATGAGCTACGATGGCACCCAACGAAATGGCAAGATCGATCGCGCGCGTCCACCTGCAAGAGGAAGATCGGTACGTCAAGTGCTGCGAGGCGGAGGAGGCGGAGTACGGCCTCCGCATTGGGAAGACGCCGCCCGCCAGGGAGCTGCTGGCGAGGGGCTGCCGGAATACTGGCCCCAGAGGGATGATTAGTTTTAGTATTGTTCGTTTTCAATGTTATGCACTGTACCTAGTAGTTAAGTATCATTGCGTATATGTGATGATATTATATATATTCTATGATGAACTAATGAACAGAGTACACACATTGAAATAGAGCAATAAACAGAGTACACACATTCAAACAGAGCAATAGTATAATTGCTATGAATACATAGCTATCCATGTTGAAAAGACTCAAGAAAATAAAACGCGTCCATGAGACCATGACCAACAACCCTTGCCTACGGTAGCTCGCGGTACATCTAGAGCGCGATCTCGAGCTCCATGTTGGCTATTTCATTGGAGATCACCACCTCGAGGATGCGACGACCATGTTCCTCTGCTGCACCCAGGTGGACACCTGGGCCAAGGAGGCGGTCAAGCCTACCGACGAGCTCATTAGCATCGAGCGGGTCGCGGACAAGGTGAACGGCGTGACCCATGCGAACGGTGCGGCGAGCGTGTACGGCGCGGCCGGCCTCTGGTGCAAGTACGGCACAGAAGGCATGTGCCCACTCCTGGCGAGGAATCGGGGTACTGACAGGACATGTGCCTAGCTGCGAAGCCCTGTCGACAGCAGGCAAGCGCTGATGGATCCTCTCTTGCTGTGCGGCGCGCCGCGCCTCTCGCTCTGCGGTGCTCCAACGGTCTCGCCGTGCGGCAAGCCGCAGCCTATCGGCGCGGACGTGCCTAGCTTGCTCCGCGGCGCGCCATCGATCATGTTGTGCGGCGAGCTACAGCCTCTCGGTGATGACATGCCTATCTTGATCCGCGACGCTGAAGCGCCATGCGCCAAGGGTCTGCTCAACCCTGGCGATGACGCGCATCACGGCGTCGTCCATCGCGTTGTCGGGGAGCACCGCGGCCTCGACGGGCCGTGATGCCTTCTGGTTTTCCTCGTTGACGAGGTTGATGGCAGAGGCGGCGCTTTGGTGCATTGGCATGCTTGGCAAAGGTGGATGTGCTATAGGCTACGGTTGTTGCCTCCGTGCGTCGCACCGCGCCTAGGTTTATGTGCAATGTTGCTGGGTGGCGGGAAACAGGTGAGGAAATGGCGGGAAATGGTGGCGTGTTCATAGGACGCCATCAATTAATGGAAACTTAGCATATAAGGAACATCGAGCTAGCACAAGAAGTAGATGATGATGAGATGAACACGGACCACACTAGGGAACCCGTCGGTGATGAATTCATCAATCGTAAACGGTTGTACACTAGCAAGTGTTTGCTCACAACACACACGGCTTATTCCATCACAAACAGGTCGGATAGATCAACTGTATGCCATGTATACACATTGTCAAAAAGTAATGAGTAGACCTTCTTTAACATATGTTGAAAATAAAATAAAAATAAAAAAAGGACCTCGAGGTTAAATTAGCTGCGGGAATGGGTCATTTCAGTCATTTGACCGAAATGACCCATCCTATCAGCTAATTTAACATCAACACAACTTCCCGTCCAGTAACCCATCTGATGGCTGCTCCAGCCTGAGCACACTTAACTTGAGAGTTCTCTTAGATGAGCTACTAGTAGAACAGCTAGTCCTTGCTGATATAGGATGCTTTTTCGCATCCTTGGCGTATCCGGATGACCGCCCATCCCCCAATGGCCAATAGGTGTTGTGTAGACAGAGCATATCACATACGTCTTATTAGAAGCAATCGTCTGTGTTATTATCGGTCTTCGCACACATTTCTGATTACAGACCTATTTGGCGCGTATCACACACATCTTGTTATATTGAACCGTTTCTGTTCTCTTATCTCAACGCAAATAGTTCATCTGAGTGAACCGCATGCTGTATATCGTACACACCTTGATCTTCCAGACCTTTTCTTTTGCGTTGCCTAATCACAAACAGTTCATCCGAGTGAACCGTATGTTGTATATCACACACACCTTCATCTGGCTGCCCATTTCTTTTGTTCCTCCTCATCACAAACAATTAATTGAACTGAACCATATGCCCTGCATCGCACACGGAACCAAAATATGAACCGTGTTTGATGCATCCGTCATCGCAAACGTTTTGCACCTTTTTTGACAGTTTTTACACCACCGTTTGCGATTATTGCATCACACACAGTTTCATCAAAGGGTCTCTGATCGTAGTGTTGCATTAGCAGCATCCTGCAGTAGTGGTTTAACTTGTTTTTGCAGGGCATGTTGTGATGTGATATGGTCAAGATATGATGTGATATATGTTGATGTATGAGATGATTATGTTTTGTAATATCGACAACCGGCAGGAGCCTTAGGGTTCTCTCTTTATTGTATGAAATGCAAGCGCCATGTAATTGCTTTATTTTATCGGTATGCGTTAGCAATAGTTGTAGAAGCAATAGTTGGCGAGATGACCCCAACACAACGATGGAGATCAAGGTGTCGAGCCGGTGACGATGGAGATCATGACGATGCTTTGGAGATGGAGATCAAAAGCACAAGATGATAATGGCCATATCTTGTGATATATTTTGATTGCATGTGATGTTTATCCTTTATACATCTTATTTTGCTTAGAACGGCAGTAGCATTATAAGATGGTCCCTTCATCTATTATATTATTAAGACGATAGAAAAGGAACGATGGAGATTAAACACGCTTAAGTTATGCGATCTGAACGGTCATGATTCATAAAAAACAAACAGTGGCAACAAAGAAAAAACAGTGGCAACGGACCCAGCATATATATATTTTACAGCCGGGCTCATCAAAAAAGAGTTGGCAATGGATACGGCATATATTTTAGAAAAGTAAAGACCGACCAAGCTGCAAGTCTGAAAAGTAAAGACCGACCAGGCTGCAAGTCAAAACGTGCGCTACTACAACATCTACATGCGCGTACTATACTTCAAATAAAAAAAAAATCTACAGGTGCACATACCTATTTAATTACTGCAATATGTCATAACTCATCACGATTTTCCAAGAGAGATGTGCGACTCAAAATTTGTTGCCACGTAGGGGTATACAACCTGCCCGATCAAAAAAGGAACGCAGGTTGGCAACTAAAGTAGTCCGAGCGCTCACAAAAAAGACAGAGACCGATCACAATTTTTTGGGAGAACTTTCTCAACCGAGATAAAAAAAGAGATGTTTACATACATAGAATAGAGTGTGGGGCAAACAAATTACCAAAAGACACATAGAATAGAGGGCGGCGCAAACAAATTACCAAAATACTTTTGATTAATAATAAAGTACTATAGGATGTTAGTGGGAATAAATCATGAATGGGTAACTTATACTTAAAAATAAGCTTACATTTAAGAGCCAAAAAAATATTTATATTCACGCATTATTTCTACAAAGAAATCATGACCTGCATTCTGATTATAATGGTTGACAGTATAAATTATGAATTTTTTCATATAAAAAATAGTCATTAGGATGACCATGTGAGTGCATAAAGAAAGAGGGTCACGTAAAGTGTAATACATGTCCATGTCCGATACTTGCAACAGGGACGGAGAGTCCTCCAGCAATGCCCGTACTATTGTCATGATGACTTCATCAAACAAGCAAACATATGAAATCTTCCAAAAAAGGGTGACGTAAAGGGTAATACCTGCAATAGGGACGGAGAGTCCTGGAAGCAATGCACGCGTTAATGTCACACTTACATCATACAACAAGAAAATTAGTGCTTCACAATCCAATCTACAATTTGAATGTCTACCTGACGACCGGACAAGCATAAACTGTCGTACACCAAGACCAAATACAATTCTCAATTTTTTTCACTTATATTCTCCTGCTTCCAGCAATATGCAATTTTTATGATCATGCATAAATTGTTCAGACACTCAAAAAAAGGTATAGGCATGCATGACTTCTCCAAAAATAGTAATAGAGAAGCAGTAGATTAGAAGGAATCAAATAGTATATACGCGTGTAAGTACCACACGCCAGACGTGCATGATGTCTCTAAAATTAGAAGTATATAGTAGGAGAGACTACAAATTATAAGAAGAAAGACGGGCTTAGGAATGAACAGTGGGTAGTCGACCAATCTAGGGATCTGGAGCATACATACATGTATTAGGACTGCAAAGACATGAATGGAATTGAATAGGAAAAGGTGGATAATTGACAACATGCTACTGTGCAAGCGACCATATCGTACTGCAGGAGCAAAAATGTTTTGAGATGGAAACCACAAAACAACATGGACATGATGAAAAACAATAGGTTGCAAGGACAGTAAGTGAGAGAGAATGAGCCACATAACAATTGGCTACAACATATGAGTCACTTTTTTTAAAACTGGGAAAAGTATGGCATCACCAAAAAACTCTTTGTTATTATGGTTCAACACGGTAATTCATGAGAATATACTGACCGGGGACAAGAAGAGCATGTGACACAGGACAACTACCAAGTTGTTTTGTTGTGGCGACTAGCGATAATATGTATTGTTCAAGGAGGATAGCTAAAGACATGTGGCTAAAGAGCGGTTAAAAATCAAATGAGAGGGAGGTTCTATTTATGATTGATTTGTTAAGACACACAAATGACTATGATGAGAGAGTATGATAATTATGCCTTGAGCTTGGTGGAGTTGCATAACATGTCTGATAGTCGAAAACCCAGTAATGAACTTGATGCAAAGCGACAAATTATAGAAATACAATAATTTAGTGTGAACTATAGATAAAACCATATATAGATTATAAGTGGTACAATTTTAAAATTAACAAATAATGTGTAACATATATACAAAAATAACTAATAAGCAACATACCACTGTACTGTGCGGGACACCCGGCAAGTAATTTACTTCTCATATGAAGTAAAAAAACATTTCTTGATCAAAGACATGAAAATTAGACTAAACATCGAAAGAAAATTAGCAATTTAGAATTATCTAAATATAAAACCTATAGGTGATATGTAGTTGTAGATTAGGATATGTAGTGATGGAAGAAAAAAATTCCAACTAACATTCCATATAAGTATCAAATGCAGGTAAATACTAACTTCAATATTTTGAGATGTAAATATTACCACATATGCATGTTTACCAGAATTATGTCAACTGACAATTGTCTGGGAAATAATTGTCTAACAAACAGTGCTAAGCAACTTGGTACAAAGCATAAATGTTGAAATCTAGCCGCGCAAATGCGCGGGTTACTCCGCTAGTTAAATTTCAAGATAAAAGTGTTCTCCCCGAGTATGCACCGTTGCCAAAGTTCATTGTTTTGAAGCACCTCGTGATGATCGGGTGTGATAGACTCTACGTTCACATACAACGGGTGCAAGACCGTTTTGCACATGTAGAATACTTGGGTTAAACTTGACGAGTCTAGCATGTACATACATGGTCTCGGAACACTGGAGACCGAAAGATCGAACCTGAGTCATATACACTACTAGGGAAAAGGCTAGCAGCAGCGCGGGTTTTAGATGTATCAGTAGCGCGGGTATATGCGCTACTAATAAGGCGCTGCAGTTATTGCTTAGCAGCAGCGCGTGCCAGCCCGCGCTACTGCTAGGACAAATAGCTGCAGCGTTTGTTCGTTACCACGCTGCTAAGGTAACTACTTGCAGCATGTTTTCTGCCCATCGCTACTAGTACTTTTTTTATTTTTTTTATTTTTATTGTATTTATGCGCCATCATACAAATATTGGTACAATACTAGTTATGAGGTTTACATCATTATGTCCATAACAGTGTGTTAAATGAAGGTGGATTAGGTTCAAGTGGAGGCAATATGTGGTGCATGTCAAAAGTATACTACTAATCCAAACTTGATCTAGTTTGGACTAGTAGTACTTTCGATGTGCACCACATGTTGCCTCCACTTGAATCTAATCCGCCAGCACAAGATATTTAATCATCATCATGGTCATTACCACCAACAGTATTTATTTAATCACCACTAACACTAGCTAATAATAATCATCATAGTCATTACCACCAACACTAGCTATTTTATCATCATAGTAATAGTGTAGCACATCATCATCCTGAAACTCATTTCTAGCTAGCTAATCACTCCTGCTGCTCTCTCTTAGGTAAAACAACATAAAACATGTGTAGCTCTCCTCCTTGATCAAGTTGGAGCATGCAGATGAACCTGTCTCCTAATCGTGGAAAGCGCCTCTGTTTGCTGGCCCCTAGTACTTCTCTGCGCTCCCCCAACACATATTTGGTCCAGTCTTGCACTATTAAGCATCCGTCGCTAATCTTGAATGCACTAGAGTAATTTGTAGGATATCTTGGCCGTAAGCTGATAATACTCATGGTACCTTTAGTCTCGATCCCATAAGGCACAACATTCATCGGGAGTCCCTGTTGAAGAACATCGTATGGTAACATACTTAGCAATGAAGTTTAGCTTCAAAAATAATGTATGGAAAAGATGCAATGAGGACAAATAGTAAAAATCTTACCATCCTTCCTAAATGGATGTGACCGTAGTTCATTACGAACACTATTGGTCGCACGTTTTCAGTACTAACATTTCTAAATCTAGGAAGAAAATTTGCCTTGACAGCATCAAGATCCTCAAGCCATGAAACATAATGACTTAGCTCCTCGCAGTTTAGTTCAGCCTCGGGACAGTAGTAGGTCCTGTCTACCAAGCGCTGGACATGTTTGCTTGCACCGAAATAAGCTGAGAATACAAATTAGTTGTCAACTATTTTTGAATAAACAATATCAAAGACATAAATATGGTTGAGAAACTTACATAATGGTATAACTGAAGGCGTCTGCACATTGACCCAGGTGTCGGTATTACCTTCAATATCATCTTCCGGACGAATATCAAAGGTGATAACCATATCAGGCTCAAATGCATAAGTCTTGCATAGTGCTCGCCATGTTTTGCATCCAAAATAGGTGTATTCGTCTGAATTGTATAATTTTGCATGGAAAATATAACCATGCTCGGTCTTCAAATAAACTTTCTTTACCTCCGCAGTATGACTGAAACCTATCTTATCCAATACAAAAACTCTTGCATGGCAGGGGATACGCTAGTAGAATAGTAAAAAAAATATAAGTTCAAGCAAATGAAGCAGATGTCATGCTTAGCTACGAAAAAGACTTGTCGTTATGACTTACTGTATCCACTTCGAAGTTCTCGTCCAGCTTGATGCTGAAGCGCCTATCATCATCTAGGAAGATTCCGTCGCACAGGCCGCGCTCGTCTTCGCAGTATTTGCAAATACCGAAATCCTTTTCGTCGTCAGACATTTCCTATGTTCATAGTTAAAACATTAATTGAAAATCGATCGAAGACAACTACCAGGATACTCAACACACAAATCCGGGGCACTCGATATTTCCTACATATTCTGGCACAAGTCATGCCAAAATTCACGGAAAAATCTGGCATGACCTTTGCTAAAATAGGACATATCGAGCGCCTGAAATTTGCCGGAACGGAAATGAATCAACACTCCGGCAAAACATAGGCCACTCGGAGGTGTAACATGCAAACATGACCGGCCACTTGGATATTGAGCAACACAAGATATACATTTCAAAATATCTTATAGGACTCAAATTAGCATGCATTCAATAAGCAAAAGTAAATCATCTCATGAGTCCCTACATCGTCGAATATTATCACTAATACATCACGAATAGTGTCATACATATAACATCACTAATACAACTAAAACCCTAGCACACGACGGGTATCGGCGCGGGCGGTGGACACCCACAGAGAAGGAACCATCACGGGATCATAGCTCGGTGAGATCCTGGAGAACCTGCCGGTATTGGAGAACGACCTGTGCTCCAACGCAAACAAGTAGCGACAGACGTCGCGTCCTCCTCATTGACACGGTGACACACCACCTCCGCGGAGTCCTCAAGCCTCGGATCGTCATCGCCCACGCGACCGCCACCAAAGAAGGTTCGGGTCAGCGACAGGTGGCTCCTCACCAACCTCGCCCCGGTGAGGTAGCGCCTCCAGTACCACCCGGCGGAGCCAGTCCCGGACATGGCCGATCTGGTCAAGCAGGTGTCGTCCTCCGCCGACTCGACGACGAGGATGCGGGATATGCATCGTCCATGTCGAGGCAGGAAAAATTGCTTTAACTAAAAAATAGCAACAAGTTCTTACTAACTAGTTCTATTAATTCAACTAGTTCTTACTAAAAATAAACTTACTACAAATAAAAGGGTTTTTATCACTTATGCCACCGGTTGTGTCTCACTACTCAATTTTGCCACTAGGAATTTCAACTGCTAAAAAATGCCATCACTTCGTTAGGTACATGCTCAAAAATGCCACTTGATACCATTATTGTGATCTCAAAACCCTTTTGCTATGTTATAGTGACATAAATACCTATGAACCAACATGCCAGCTCTCCCTCTATCTCACTACAATAAAGTGTGGGGCCCACTTAATCCTAACAACGTTCTTATTTTCCTGTAAAATTATTAAGCTTGGTTACTCGACAAGTAGGGATACACTTAGGAACTGACATATGGGTCTAGACTTATTTTTGTCATATAACATGGTCACCGGGTTTGACATGAAAATAATAATGTCTAATGGCATTTTGAGCAAACATCTAACAGGATGGTGGCATTTTTAGATATCTAATGGCATTTTGAGCAAGCATCTCACGGATCGATGGCATTTTGAGCAGTTGTAACTTCTAATGGCAAAACTGAGTAGTGGGACACTATTAGTACCTAGTTCTTAATATGCAACTAAAATAAACTTACTATAAATAAAAATAAACTTAATATGCAACTAAAATATAAAAAAACCCTAGGCAGATCAGGTAGGGAGAGGGAGGAGCAGGCGTGCTCACCTCGGGTGCCTGCTGACGAGGAGGGCAAGCGGCGTCGAGGTCGGGGTCGGGCGGGGTCGGGCGGCGTCCAGGGCGGCGTTGAGGTCCGGGGCGGGGACGGCGTTGAATCTGGGGTCGGGGTGGCGTCCAGGGCGGCGTTGAGGTCGGGGGTCGGGGCGGTGTAGAGGGTGCGGAGGCCTTGCCGACCGGCAGGCGGCAATGGCGAGTGGAGAGATTTGGGGGAAAGTGTGGCATGGGGAAGGACGAACCCGGCCCGTGGTTAAGTCAGAAGTAGCAGTAGCGCGTTCTGAGAAAAGCGCTGTTGCTACCTTAGCTACAGCGCGTTCGCTGATACACGCTACTGCTACTCCTTTCTCTTTTTTCCCTTTTTCATTTAGTTTCCTTCACATTTTATTTGTTTCCTTTCACCTTATTCTATTTCTTTCATTTTCAATTAACTTTACATTTTCTTTCCATTTAATTTTATAACCTTTAGCAGCAACGAGTTTACATTAAAACGCGCTGCTACAAACATCATAGCGGTAGCGCGGTTCGTCATAGATCGCTACTACTATGTGTAGCTTATGGGCTAAGCCGTGGGAATTTTAGTAGTAACGTGTGTACAGCAAGACGCGCTACTGCTATATCTTTATCTGCAGCGCGGTTACCTCAGGTGCGCTACTGCTAATTAGCACCAGCGTGCTTTTTTGACCCACGCTGCTGCTAAAGTTCTGTGTATAGGGTTTTCCCTAGTAGTGATAGTAGATATGATCAACATAGAGATGCTCACCATTAATGACTACCCCATCTCACGTGATGATCGGGCAATCGCTCATAGCTCCCCAATTTTGATATGTTCCTAGAGAAAACTAAGTTGAAAGATGATAATAGCAATGATGCGGATTGGGTCCGTGATATGAGGATTATCCTCATTGTTGCGCAGAAGAATTATGTCCTTGATGCACCGCTAGGTGACAGACCTATTGCAGGAGCATATGCGAATGTTATGAATGTTTGGCAAGCTCGATATGATGACTACTTAATTGTTTAGTGTGCCATGCTTTATGGCTTAGAACCGAGATTTCAAAAAATGTTTTGAACGCGACGGAGCATATGAGATGTTCCAAGAGCTGAAATTTGTATTTCAGACTCATGCCCGTGTCGAGAGGTATGAGACCTCTACTTTTCCTACAAGATGGAGGAGAATAGCTCAGCCAGTGAGCATGTGCTCAGAATATCTGGATACTACAATCACTTAAATCAAGTGGGAGTTAATCTTCCAGGAAAGATAGTGATTGACAGAGTTCTCTTGTCACCATCACCAACCTACTAGAACTTCATTGTGAACTATAGTATGCAAGGATAATGAATACAATTCCCGAGCTCTTCGCAATGCTGAAATCGGCGAAGGTCGAAATCAAGAAAGAGCATCAAGTGTTGATGGTTAAACAAGACCACTAGTTTCAAGAAAAGGGGCAAGGGAAGGAAAGGTAACTTCAAGAAGAATGGAAATAAAGTTGCCACTCCTGTGAAGAAGCCCAATGCTAAACCTAAGGCTGAAACTAAGTGCTTCTACTACAAAGGAAATGGTCACTATAAGCGGAACTTCCCTAAATACTTGGCGGATAAGAAGGATGGCAATGTGAATAAAGGTATATTTTATATACATGTTATTGATGTGTGACTTGCTAGTATTCGTAGTAGCCCCTGGGTATTTGATACCAGTTCAGTTGCTAAGATTAGTAACTCGAAACATGAGTTACAGAATAAACGAAGACTAGTAAAGGGCAAGGTGATGATATGTGCGTCGGAAGTGTTTCCAAGATTGATATGATCACCATTGCACACTCCCTCTACCTTCAGATTATTGTTAAGCCTAAATAAATATTATTTGGTGTTTGCATTGAGCATGAACATGATTAGATCATGTTTATTGCAATACCGTTATTCATTTAATTCAGAGAATAATTGTTGTTCTGTTTAGTTGAATAAAACCTTGTATGGTCATACACCCAATGTGAATGGTTTATTGAATCTCGATCGTAGTAATACACATATCCATAATATTGATGCCAAAAGATACAAAGTTGATAATGATAGTGCAAACATACTTGTGGCACTGCCGTTTAGGTCATATTGGTGTAAAGCGCATGAAGAAACTCCATGCGGATTGACTTTTGGAATCACTTGATTATGAATCATTTGATACTTGCGAACCATGCCTCATGGGCAAGATGACTAAAACTCCGTTCTTCAGAACAATGGAGCGAGCTAACGACTTATTGGAAATAATGCATACCGATGTAAGCGATTCGATGAGTGTTGAAGCACGCGGCCGGTATCGTTATTTTCTCACCTTCGCAGATGATTTGAGTAGGTATGGGTATATCTACTTGATGAAACACAAGTCTGAAACGTTTGAAAAGTTCAAAG
The DNA here is from genome assembly GCA_021605205.1 of Aegilops longissima. NCBI lineage: Eukaryota > Viridiplantae > Streptophyta > Magnoliopsida > Poales > Poaceae > Aegilops > Aegilops longissima. Next base: position 18,010,509 of record CM038676.1, on the reverse strand, counting down.
AATTTTAGAGTGAAGTGGAGAATCATCGTAACAAGAAAATAAAGTTTCTACGATATGATCGCGGAGGCGAATATTTGAGTTACGAGTTTGGCCTTCATTTGAAACAATGTGGAATAGTTTCAAAACTCACGCCACCTGAAACACCACAACGTAATGGTGTGTCCGAACATCGTAACAACGCAATGGATTGTTGGTTGTAGTGATTTGATATTTTAATGACTATTCATATCAATGATTATGCTTGGCCCCATGAGAAACACATGAAGAAGAAACGATTGTGAGATAGGGAGGGGAATAGAAAGATGACGAGGAGATGCATTTATGTACCACATCACAAGCATGAAATATCATCACATGTCAATTGTCTATGACTCCCATATCATATAAATAGAAATCCTATAGTTTTGTTTCTTGTGAAGTTGGTTCACTTTATTCCCTTCCTGTTAGAGTTGATGCTTGAGATCTAGGCACTACTAGGGAAAAGGCTAGCAGCAGCGCGGGTTTTAGATGTATCAGTAGCGCGGGGACATGCGCTACTAATAAGGCGCTACAGCTAACATATAGCAGTAGCGCGTGCTCACCGGCGCTACTGCTACACAAGTGTAGCAGCAGCGCTGTTCGCGGAAGCTCGCTACTGCTAGTATCTCTAGCGCGCTTTACCTTGATGCGCTACTTCTATAACGGCGCTGCTACTAACTTTTGTACACTCGCTACTGCTAATTTAAGTAAGTTTTTTTGTTATTTTTTGGCATATTTGTTTTGTATTTGAACAGGCTTTATAGAAGAATCTTTAGCACATAGAAATGTCATCATGATACACGTACAAATGTCTGTGAGACCACAAATGTAATCATAGCATGTACATACAAATAGTCTCATCATAATCATCATCCAACACAAAGTGATATCTTGTCATCATCTCGAAAATAGCGATACATGCAAGTCTCGAATACTTGCAACTACAACAACGTCATCCATCTAAACAAAGGTATACACAAGAAGTGCTATCACTATGAGTGAGAGAGGAACTATGCAGTACATGAGGTGGCGGTTACGAGTCCTCTCTCGCGCTAGCGTGAACCTCAAGTAACTAGCTTCTCCTTCTTGTCTGCTTTTGAAGCCTTTACGGCTGGCGCCCGTGAACCCATTCACTTGTGCCTGACACTCATGCCACTCGTTGTACACCCCCGGAACCTTCCCTTTGTACACGACATAGCAATTCCATCTCGCCATCAAGAAACTAGTAACCTGTTAGAGATGCATGTTCATGAAGAGGATGTACAATCATATATATGCAACAAAATATACTAGAGCAACACCAAAAAAGAAAGGGTTAGCAACTAGATGCAACATACAGTACGCAAATTAATTAACTAGAGGTACGCAGGTCATCGTATGCAAACTAACAAAGTAGCGTTACGCAAGTTCGGCACATGGACCGTGGACATCACAAAGTTTCATCGCTACAAGAAGTATACAAGTTCAACCGACACATATCATCATCATCGGCATCATAAATCACTAGAAGTTCCATCCTTCCATATCATCGAGGGCGAACCTAGCTTCTTGAGCGGCGTGAGGTCTAGGCGTTGCATGCCTATGCGAGTTCGGACGTCAGCTCGCGATATAGGGCCGTGGTGGAACATCCCCTTCTCATCGACGACTTCTTTCATGATGATCGTCACAATGTCGCTTTGGATGCGAAAGAAGTCATCTCTAAGTTTATAATCCGCTTCTCCATGAGATTCTAGCCACTTGTGGATACGATCATCATTTCTGCTGTTAATGCGAACCTTTTGGTGATCCGTGTTGAACTGAATCATGAGATGGATGATGTAGAATCCATCCTTCTTGCTTTGTTTTGGGACATGGATGCAGGAGAAGTTAGTTTTATGTGCGAAACCCATCTTCTTGTTCCTTTGTTTCTTGATCTGCACGTGGCCACCTCTAAAGCTGAAGCCTTGGAGAGCATCATCTAGAATATTCATTATGTGGGTGTAGTCTTTTTTCTCGTAGTCTCTGGAAGGGTCAAAATACACGGGATGGGAGACTTGCGGGTAAAGAACGATAAGGGGCAGCGGCGGCCGCTGCTGCAGGAAAAGACACCTCAAATTATTCCCCATATGAGAGAGAAGGAATGATTGAAATGTCTGAAAGGGTTGTCCGAACTCACTTACTTTGGATGATAAGGCACGAGGAAAATTTCCGGTCCTTATTCTGTACCATGAAGTTTTGGAGGTACTCCTAGCAGTTTCACGCTCAAAGTCGCGAGACTCAAGAAAGACTCGTGCATGTAATGCGGATCCGCCACACAGATTTGCAAGACTTCTTCACTCTTCATGGCGGAGCTCATATGTAGCATAAAAAGGCGGACGATAGTAAAATCAAGCCGCCTTGTTAGAAACATCTCAAAGATATGGTCAAACCGCAGGAAGAACACCTCCGCGGGCTGTGTGTCGACGTAGCACTTCCCCTCAGGCACACGAGCCGCGTATGTCGGATATCCTGGATCCTTTGAGGCTAGTAGGATTTTCTCAGTCGACAGCACATGGTCGTGCAATCTCCTGAGATCCCCTGATAGTGCCTCCAGCGGTTTCGGTGGTAGCATCGCTCGCCCATGAGATGGAACATGACCGCACTTTTCACGGGTACACGCTCTTCAGAATGCATCGTCTGGCTGCTATTTGCTCTGGCTTGTTTGGAGGCAGTTACCTTCCCCGATCTCTTCCTCTCCTTTTTCTTGGGCACACCTTCCAGACCCTTCCTTAACCCCTGCCCCAGTGTTCCCGGGCTAAGTACTGTACGACCCTCTCGCCCGGCTAGTTGAGCCTGTGTTGAGGCGGCATCTTCAGGCGTGTCCTGTGAGGATTTCATGAAGAGAGAATTTTTGCAATCCATGGTACGACCCTGCCCGGGCATATCATCCATATCCTCATTAGCAAGCTGATAGCCTGATTCGTCATATGGTTGACTCATCATATCTATGTCACAGTCATACGCGTTTGTATTGAGGTAATCCATAGGGTCGACCTCCGTCTCATCATCCATTCTCTGTTCTACAGGAGAAATTACATCAGCCAGTACTATTGCACCCCCTTCATCATGTCGTCCGCCGCTCTCACCCGGCACTACAGGAGCTGGTAATTGCGTAGGCGGGGTGGTGGTCTTCGCACATGCTTGTTGATGTGTGGTAGTTATTGGTGAGCTCTCGGCCGGCTCCAGACGAATAAGATTCTTCGGCCATAGCAGCACCCAATTCTTGCAGCTTCCAATCCGCGGCGGGGTCTCGTCGTCCGCTCCCACATGCTGTACTGGAGGAGGCAAATCCTCGTGCCCCGATTTCACACTGGTCAAGCTAACCCTGAAGTGCCCAGCGTGATCGGCTGGTTGTGGAGCGTCGTTGAGAGGGTCCATTATCATCCCTTTCCCGTCCACCTTCGGCCTTTGATCAAGTAGAGTATGGTGCACGGGGTTTGTTTACTACTGCAAACACAAATATACGTGGCGTAAAACAACGAAAGGCAACAAAATGGAATATTATATATATATATATATATATATATATATATATATATATATATATATATATATATATATATATATATATATATATATATATATATATATATATATATATATACCGTGACGTGCGTCGAGCTCAACCAAAGCGAAGGCCCACCTAGCGCTGAGGCCGAGGGCGGCTGCTATGGCGGGAGGCGGCTGCGAGAGAGGCCGGTTGCGTGAGCAAGTGATGGTGCGATGGTGTTGTTGTTCATGGAGTTGCTCCCGGCGAAACTGGGCATCGGAAATCATGTACCGTCTTGTCTGATTTTCCTTCGCCCGATTGATGATAACTGGAACCAAGTTAGTAGCGAAATCATTTCTGCAGCGATTACAGCTGCATTGACTGCCTGCTGTAGCAACTCATATTTGTCCTCGGCTGCTTTTTTCGCGTCCTCAGCTGCTTTTTTCTCGACCGCAAGCTTCACCTTCGCGTCGATGTCCGCCTGACTAAACTTCGTTTTCAGCTTCTTGGCCTCCGGGCCCTCGTTGTAAAACACCTTCCACGTGGCGCCGTCTCGGCGCCGTGCACCACGACCATATTGCGGCCGCTGATCCAAAGGAGTCCCTTAAGTTCGTTCAAGGCCGGTTGAGAGGGTGTCCCACTTGGGCCTCATCGAATGGGGCTTTTCGGCTGCAAGCTGGTGTTGCTTCTCCATAGTCTAATCAATTTCCTCGTGATCTTTTCGTGTAAAAACCTTTTCTCCTGTCCCACTTGTAGCAGGCCCTGATGAAGTCATGCTCCAAGGGGTTGGTGAACTTCAGAAAAGTGCAGGAGACCAGCGGCTTCACGTTCGCGTCCTCCTTATCCCATATGGGCCTTTTACCGAGGTAGCCACGGCTTCCGGCGATGCTTCCGTGTTCCTTTGCTGAAGGCTCTTGAATTTCGCAGCCTTACCCTTGGCTGCCTCGGTAGCGCAAGTGTCCTTGAACTTTTCGAACTCCTCTTCTGTAAGTGTCGGATTTTCCTCCAGAATCTTGGACAGGGGTTCATCAGCCTCAATAGCTCGTTTCACCCTCGTTTTCCAGGAGGCCAAATCATTGCTGAACATGCCCATGGCGTGATTGTTAATCTTTTTCATCTTGGATCATCCCACGGTTGTTCTATGTTATCATCGGTCGGGAACTTGAATCTCTTGTGCAACTTTGTTAGAACAACTGCGTCAAATGTTCTTTACTCCTTAATTCATCGTCGTTGATGCTCGCGCATTCCCGCAGGATGCATCCTACTTGGTTCCCATAGCACTTGCGAGGTTCTTCCGGCTCTAACGGCTCAAACTTGCCAAGTGCCATCTTTGTGATCACAAGTCGTCCAATCCCTAGTTTGTTAGGTTTTCATATCCTCTGCTTCTTATGCTTCCTCTTTTGGTGGCGGCATCGGGGCGGTACCTTCCCTTGATCTCGGTGCCGCCATCGGTGCGGTACCTTCCCCACCGGTCTCGGTGCCGCCATCGGTGCCGGCGCTGTCGGTGTCGATGTCGGCGTCAGTACCATCATCGAGGCCGACCTGCAAACCTTGCTTAGCAGTCAAATAGTCGAGGTACTCTTGTTCACCCTCATAATCCATCTAAATCGCATCTTGGTGGAAGGCCCAGTTTCTTCGTTGTTCGACATGTTTCCTATGATTAAGTGTCCTCATTTATTTCTAAAAGTATGAATAAATGATAAATGACATAAAAAGAAATCTATGTGCCAGCACTCGATATGCCAACTATGTAGCACAAAATCATGCCTTTATTCACGGAAATTTTGGCATGACCTTTGCTAAAAATGGACATATCGGCGCTGAAATTCACAGGAACGAAATGAATCAACATTCGGCGTAACATAGGCCACTCGGATCATTTTCCAAACATGACATGTCCAAACATGACATATGCACGTATCACATGTCCAGTTCAAATTTGCACATATCACATGTCAGTTCAAATTTTGAAACCTAGCTAAATTCATAACTAAATAGATAACCTAATTAACATACTGCCCTAACTAAAACCTAAGTAAATTAACTGAAGAACCCTAGCAGAGAGAGAGGCGGTTCTGAGGGTGCAGAGGCGAGGAGGCAGGCCCGACGACGGCCGGGAGGGAGAGGAGGAGGCGAGGCCGACGGGTCGAGGCGAGCACGCCTGCTGGGTCGAGCGCCGGCGCCGGGTCGGGGCGAGGCGGGTCGAGGCGAGCGCCGGGTCGGGTCGGGCGGCCGGGGTCGAGGAGCTAAGCGCCGGCGCGAGTCGGGGCGAAGCGCCTGGGGCTGGGTCAGTAGCGGCAGTCGACGGGGAGAGTGGGGATTTGGGGGAGGCGGGATGAAGCAGGCGGGTGAGAATTTTGGGTTAAGTGGGCGTAGCAGTGGCGCATTTGGACAAAACGTGCTGCTACTAACTTCAGATATCTGTAGCGGTTTAGGAAAAAGCGCTGCTACTACCTTCGCTACTGCCAGTTTTCCTTTTCCTTTATTTTATCCACTTTTATTTCCGAGGCAGTGAGCGAAGGGAGGCGATATATATTGCATCATTAGGCGGTTAAATATATGCATAAAATAGGAACATATATATTACACATCATTGGACCCATGCATAATAATGGCTAAGTGTGTATACAAAATAGAACACACACACACACATATATATATATATATATATATATATATATATATATATATATATATATATATATATATATATATATATATATATATATATATATATATATATATTACATCATTTGACCGATAACATAAGTTTCCTCACTGCTGACGTTTTCGTTTTGAGTCAGCTTCTTTCCCTTCTTGTTAATCAAGAATAATTGAGCCCCTCATTGTGACTTTGCCTTTTCCATGGAGTACGATTTTTCTTAGGTAACGTAGTATTGATTCTTCTTTTGACGTATACTTCATCATCATCGTCATCTTCCCTCATTGGGTTGCCATACTGATCATAGTCTTCCTCGTTGGCGACTCCATCCATTCCAATGATGTTCCTTTTGCCTCTCCTCAGGACAACACGACTGGGATTGCGCGGGTCAGTTATGAAGAAGCATTGCGTCACGTGCTTAGCGTGTATCCATGGCTCGTTTTTTGCGATAGCGTTCACGGTAGCGCTCTTGGCGTCGGGTATAGTCATGGTAGTGAAAATCCGGCTTTCTCTTTCGACATTCTTAGCCCATCTGACACGGAACATCGTCGTGTTGTGCAGTCCAGAGTAGTCAAGCTCCCAGATCTACTCGACCCTTCCATAAAATCGTTCAGTTGCGCCGTTGTTGCTGCCGGCCATGCATTCCATCGTCACCCCTGAGTTCTGATCATCACTGTCCATATCTTTGGCCTCCGTGTAGAATGTGTATCCGTTGATATCATATGCCTGATAGGTTACAAGGTTGGGCGAGGGGCCATGTGCTAAGGCATATATGAGCAATCCGTCCTTAGAGCCCTCCTCCGGAGGATTAGCAATAATATGCTCTTTGAACCAATGCAGGAAAGTGGAGTTGTGCTCTCTAGTAACCCGGCGTCCGTCCTGCATACCCCGTCACGATACTTCTTTGTGATAATTTCTTTGTGCGAGTGCCACGAAAGGATCTACCTCGTCTAGGTGTTGTAGCACTACCAAGTTTGCTCTGTCAAAGTCGCTGCGTCGATCTGAGTATGCCACGTGCAGTTCCTTGCGACCGTTGCGGTGACCATCTCCTTGAGCCTCCCATCGTGCTTGTTAGCGGGCAAACCAACACTAACACCGGCGGCGGTCTGCGCCATATAGAAAATTCTCACGAAAAGAGATGCACTCTTGTGCCAAATAGCCCTGGACGATGCTTCCATCCGGACGGGACATATTCTGAAACGAATCCTTTGATGATCCCATTCATCCTCTCAAATGGCATCATGTTGTGCAGGAATGATGGCCTCGGGTCTATTATGTCATCCACAATATGGACACACAGATGCACCATCACGTCAAAGAACGCGGGCGGAAGTACATCTCAAGCTCATTCAGATATCTGCGATCTCTTCCTGTAGCCTTTGGAGCTACTTCACACTGATCGACTTTCAAGAGATGACGTCGAAAAAGTTGCAGAGACCAATAAGCGTGTCACGGACGTGCTTGTCCATTATTCCTCTAAGGGCAACAGGTGGTATCTGCGTCATCATCACTTGACAGTCATGAGACTTCATCCCGCTGAACCTTTTCTTGTCCGTGTCTAGATATCTGCTTATCTTGCCACAGTAACCGGAACTAACTTTGACTCCGGTAAGGCACTTAAAGAAGGCATTGATCTCAGCCTGACTTTTTTTTTGCGGAAGCAAGAAGGTGGGCAATAATCCTCTTTCTTTATTTTCTTGCCCTTCTTCTCCCGTGCCTCTGTCTCCGTCTCTGTCTCGTCTGACATTTTACGGGGCGGCATGTGCAGATCTTCCCTAATTTTCAAATCTTGCAAGTCTTTTCTTGCCTTCGGCCCATCCTTGGTCTTATCCGGCATGTTCATCAGTGCTGCGAGCAAGCTCTCAAGGACATTCTTACAGATATGCATTTGATCAAGGCAATGAGGTGTATCGAGTTTGTGCCAATACTCAAGTCCCGAACACAGACCTCGTCTTCCATACCTTCAGCGATGGCTCCGGCGCCTTTCTCATCGTCTTTCGGCGGCGAGGCACTCCTTCCAGTTTTTCAACAGCTCATCGATTTAGGCACCGCTCCGCTTACGTGGAGGTCCTCGATGCTCAGCATGACCATTGAATAGATCTCCACGGTTTCTCCACGGGTCATCCTGTTCAAGCCATCTTCGATGCCCCATGTACACGATTTTCCCAGACCCGCCATCTTTCCTTGACGTTAGCTGCTGAGACGTCGTATCATCCATGCACCGCGTGCATCCGCAATATCCATGGCACACCTGGCCTGCCACATATCCGTAACCGAGATAGTCCTGCACTATCGTGATCAGCGCGGCTCTCATGTTGAAATACTCACCTTTGCTGGTGTCCCATGTCTTGGCCGGTGTTTTCCATAACGTGTCTAACTCCTCTTGAAGTAGCCCCAGATACAAATTAATATTATTTCCTGGTTGTTTCGGCCCTTGAATAAGCATGCTCATGTGAATGTACTTGATTTCATGCACAACCAGGGGAGGTTGTACATCCATACAAACATGGGCCATGTGCTATGGTTGGTGTTCGGTTGCCAAGCGGTTCATGCCATCGGTACACGCACCGAAACACGATGTTCCTTGCATCACATTCAAAATACCGATAGAAGTTGTTCAACGCTCTCCACTGGCTTCCATCCTTCACGTGTCTCAGCTTCGGATCATCTCCATCGTCGGGCTTCTTCCTCTCCGCGTGCCAGCGCATTAGCTTTGCTTCCTTGGGATCTACAAAATACCTCTGGAGACGGGGAGTGATCGGTAAGTACCATACAACTTTCTGGGGACATTTCTTCCCGGCCTTCTTGTATCGAGAAGCATTGCACACCGGACAACTTGTTTTTTCCGCGTGCTCCTTCCGATAAATTATGCAATCATTGATGCATGCATGGTATCTAACGTGTGGCAGATCAAGAGGGCACACGATCTTCTTGGCCTCATCAACACTAGTAGGACATAGATTACCCGCGGGAAGAACATCCTTTAGGTACTTGATATGCTCATCGAGGCTAGTGTCGGTCCATTTGTTTTTAGCCTTCGTCTTCAGGAGTTGGAGCGTGAAACTCAAGCGGGTTACCTCAGGATTGCAACCATCATACAATGGAGTGTTCGAGTCTACCACCAGTTGCTCCAGCTTAGCCTCCTCTCTAGAAGCAGCTCTCTCAGTACTCGTCTCCTTGCGAAGCAATGCTTGAACATGAGGGTCCAGCACGATTGAACTTAGTACCGACGAACTCTGCTGCGTGGAATCCATGTCGTTCTCTCCGCCGCCATGTCTGGCCCCTTCTCCTCCGCCATGTCCGGCCCTTTCTCCGCCGCCATGTCCGGCCTCTTCCCCGCCGCCATTATCGATCATCTCTTCGTCTTGCCCCGTGTCATCATTGCCTGCCCCGTCGGCATCCTCAACATCGTCATCCTCATCTTCAATTATCCACCGCATATAGCCATCCATGAAACCAGTCATGAGCAGGTGCGCTTCGACACGACCATCGTCATGGGGGTCGAGCCAAACTATTCCTTTGCATTTTCGACACGGACATAAAACCTCTGTCCGGTTATTTTGTTTCATGTCCTGCACCGCCGACCGCAACCACCTGTCCACCATCGTTCCACTGACCATCGTCAACTCTGCACGGTAATAATAAACAAATTGATTATAAAAATGCATGCATGCATCAAAGTCATACAAAAATTTGGCATGACCTTCCCTAAAAATAGGACATATATGGATCTAGAGTTTGCCCGGAATTCGCCGAAACGGAAATAAATCGACATTTCGGCAAAACATAGGCAACTCAAAAGCACAATTTGGCGTGCCACACACACAATTTCCACAAACATATCACACACACATAAACATATTTTCATTTTGCAAAAGCATGAAATTTTCATCACCTCGATCGAGATCGAGCACACGGTGGAGATGAGAGATCAAAAGTGCACAAAGCTCTTGTTGACAAAGATAGATCTAGTTAGGGGGCAAATAGGTCACTTAACTAAATGCTACATCTACCTAGCTAGCTAATTTGGGAGGAGACAACTTCAACTAGTGGAGGGGAAAGGAAAAAGAGAAAGGAGATGCATTAATGAAGGTGGTGTAGTTAGGTAGGAGTAATGAAGAGAGAGAAAGGTGGATAGAAGAGAAAGAGTAATGGGGGAGAAGTATTGAGGAAGAAGAAGAGTGAGAGTGGGAGCATGTGGGGAGGTAGGGGAAGGGAAGAGGAGGAGGGGAGGGAGGCACGGGTGGGGAAAGGTGGTGGGTTGGTGCGGGTTAGCAGTGGCCTGGGGAAGAAAGCAGCGCTGCTACTAAAGAATTAGCAGCAGCGCTTTGGGAAGCAGCGCTTCTGCTGACAGTGACAAAAAAAATTGCCAATTTGAAATGTAGCAGCAGCGATCCCAGTAAAAGCGCGCTGCTACTATATCCGTACCAGTAGCGCGGTTCGGGAAACGGCATGTAACGCCCCGGATTCGATGCGCCAGGTGTCCGTCAGTTATTCGCCGTCGTTTCCATGTCATGTGCTTGCGTGTCTCTCTTTGCCATGTCATCATCTGCATTTCATATCATGTCATCATGTGCATCGCTTTTGCATACGTGTTCGTCTCATGCATCCGAGCATTTTCCCCGTTGTCCGTTTTGCAACCCGGCACTCCTATGTCTCCTGGCGCCCCCTTTTACCACTTTTCGTGTGCGGGTATTAAACTTTATCGGAATGGCCCGAGGTTTGTCAAGCGGCCTTGGTATAGCACCGGCAGACCGCCTGTCAAGTTTCGTGCCATTTGGAGGTCGTTTGATACTCCAACGGTTAACCGGGTAACCGCAAAAGCCCTCTTTGAGTTGCAGCCCTACACCCCTTTCAAAGTGGCCCAAAACCCAGCAAACTCCCTTTCATTCTCTCGGTCGTTCGATCACGATCGTGTGGGCGAAAACCGCACCTCATTTGGACACTCCTAGCTCCCTCTACCTATAAATATGTGCCCCTCCCCGATTTTTCGCGGTCAACCCTAATTTTCCCCTTCCTCCCATGGCCGGGCCGCGTCACTGCCTTGCCGGACACGTCCGTGCTGCCGCCACAACTCCCCTCGCGCCCGTGTCGCGCCGCCGCCACCCTCCGCCGCCCGGCCCAGCGAGCCCCTCCGGCCCGGTCGGCCACACGCGGCCCGCGCCCACGCCTCCGGGCCGCGCCGCCCGTCGCCCGCGCCCGCCCAGCTCCCGCCCTGGCGCCCGAGCGCCGCCGTCCCGCCTCGCTCCGCCGCGCGCGTGGCGCGCCGCCTCGCGCCCTCCGCCCGCCGCCAGCGGCGCCGCCCCGCCGGTCCCTCGCCGGCGCCTTCCTCCAGCGCCGCCCGAGCTCCGCCCATCGCCATCGCCGCCGGCGATCGCCGCCTCCGTCGCCCTCCGCCGCGGCGCCCGCCCCGCCCACCGGAACCGCCCGCCCAGCGCGCCCCTAATCACCGAGGCCTCCTCCCCGAGCTCCTCCCGGCCGGATCCGCTCTCCCTCGCCCTCTCCGGCGACCTCTCCGGCGAGCTCGCGCCCTGCCTCGATCTGCGTGCCCGGTCAACCCCAGATCCGGAGGGTATATTTCTCGAAGTCCCCGAATCTGCTAATATTTTCATGCCATATTCATCATGCCATAACTCTATGCATATTGCTTGGTTTCATGCGTGTAATATGTCAAATTGTTCGTCTCGACGAGTACATCATTTCATCTCATTGCATCATTTTCATTTGAGCTCATCTTGATGCCCTAAATGCTGTTGGAAGAGGGCTATGTGATGTTAGTTTCAGATTTCTTATCAGAACATGCACTTTTGTCATTTTTGCTTGATTGACGTGTGCACCCTATGAACTTGAGTCCTACATGTGTTTTGTAACATGCCATGCCATATTTATAGTGGTGTATGCCATGTATTTTTGTGATCTCTGTGGTGACTAGCACAAGCATGCAAACTAGGCTTCATGATGTTGCTGATTTCAGCCCCTGTTCTGCTGATATTTTTATGCCATGTAAACTTGATGCTACTGAGAGATCCATGCTTATTTTGAGATACTTCAGTAAGGATGTTTTGAACATATGGTTATGCTCTATCCATCCATGCCCTTGTGTGAAATTATGGAGTGCCATAGCTTGAGTCAATCGAGCTCTACTTTTGCTATAAAATGTTTTCTAGCAGGTTGTTTACATGTTATTTAATTTTGCCAAGGTTGTTGTAGTTGATCCATTTATGCTATGATGTTGTTCTTGCCATGTATAGCTTCTATTCCATGTCTTCTTACTGTGAGTTGCCTTGCCATGCCATGTATTGCTCTGTGGTGAGTGTTTCAAGCTCACCAACATGCCTACTTATCGTTGTTCCTGCCATGTATGAATCTGTAATATAACTTGCTATCTTTACATGGGTGCCATCATATTTTCTGATCCTTTTTGGCTCATGGTCAGTAAGGGACTTTTGTTCTATGCAATTATTAGATTCATGCCATGCCTTTGTTTGCCATGATAAGTTCCTGTAACATGTTGTTTGATAGCTCTAAACATTGCAACCTGATGTTATTTCTGCTTAAGTCTGAAACTGTTATTATTTGCAATCTTGCCATCTGTTTTTGAGCATGTTCCAGTGATTTCTGGAGATAGCTCAGTGTTCATGTTTTGTAATGCTTTACCTGTACATCATGCCCATGCCTTTTGTTATTACGTTGGGATCCTGTAGCATGTTGTTTTGATGCTTGCAATATGCCTAGTTGCTGTTTTGGACAACTTGTCCTTTAAACTTGTATAGAGTGTATGTGTTGAACCGTTGCTCCGTTTTGAGTGTGCTCTATATGGAACTTGCTTGATTTTGCATGTAGTTTCATATTATCATGTTGCATCCTTGTTTTGAGGTGTTTGCTTGATGTTTGTATGCATTTTGCATCAATGCCATGCTTATCTTGTTTTGTTCATATCTTCTAGGCCGTAGCTCCGAATCTAATGAACTTTATATGTAACTTGACTAGAATTTCGTGTAGATCATCGTGGTGCATCTTAAATTGCTGTTTAACAACTTGAACATAAGGTTTATTCAGATCTGGACCAATTTCGAAATTTGCATATGAGGACTTACCGGAAATTGTTCTATGTTGTTTCCGGCCTCATTTAAACTTGCCTTGATGTGTTGCTCTTGTTTGCATCATCCCTTGCCATGAGTAGCTTCATGTAGCCGTGTCATGCATCATGCTTGTTGTGCATCATGTCTTGTTCATGTGTGGTGTGTTTACCATGTTGTGTGCTTCTTCTTGTTAGTTCCTGTTGCGTTGCGATCGTGAGGATTCGTTCGTCTACGCTTGGTTTGGCTTCATCCGTTCGTCTTCTTCATGGACTCGTTCTTATTCCTTGCGGGATTTCAAGCAAGATGACCGCTACCCTGGATCTCACTACTATCATTGCTATGCTAGTTGCTTCGTTCTTTGGCTATGCTGCGCTACCTATCACTTGTTCCTCAAGCCTCCCAATTTGCCATGTCAGCCTCTAACCTTTTGCACCCTTCCTAGCAAACCGTTGTTTGGCTATGTTACCGCTTTGCTCAGCCCCTCTTATAGCGTTGTTAGTTGCAGGTGAAGATGAAGTTTGTTCCTTGTTGGAACATGGAGATGTTGTTCCTTGTTGGAACATGTGTAGCGACCCGACCTCAGACGGTCAAGCCTCTGTGTTTCTGTGCCATCCCTGGATCAGTATGCTGGCACACACAGTACATCAATGTATATATCAAAGTGCAATCACATGTATAAATAACGTAAAACTGATATATACCTCATAAGTCACAACGGAAACAAATAGTCGGGTATGGAGTCCCATCAACGCCATCGGCAGGTTGAGTGTAGACCGTAACCCTGTATCGTAACTCTTACTCGTCGAGGAAATATATGCAACATGATACGTTGCAGCCGTGTAGGTCAGTACATTGAATGTACCGGCAAGATCACAATAAGAGAAAACAGATGATAAACTATACTATATGCAGTATGGCTTTGTGGCTCTGTATCTGAGTTTTGTTTGCGTAAAAGCTGGTTTTATTTTCCCTACATCAAAGGAATAAATGAAGTCTGTACTATAGAGTTTTCTATCAAGACATGGTTCCGCCAACCGATGTCTCATAGCCCAAATTCATCATAAGTTTCCCACAATTAAGTTATCAATCCGGTGTTGAGAGTTCCGAGATAGATCCAAGTCCAGATGCTCAAGTTGTCCGTAACCGGGGACACGGCTAATCGATTAGGTTTTAACCCTCTACAGAGGTTTGTACACTTTACCCGCAAGATTCGATCCCTCTTTTTACGTTCTCGCACTTCAGGGTGTTTGAGAACAAGATAACCGAAACATGGTCTTCCGAAGAGTTCCCCTGACCACTGTCCGGTGCTCATTCAATCCTACCGTAGTTCTACATCTGCTAGCACCGTCCTAGCCAGAGTCACAACTAGGGTCAACCAAGCCAGAGCCCATAGTGACTTGCGGTTGCACAGGTAAGCTTCCGGGCATGAAGTATTCTTCCGTCTCTTTGAGTCAGGGTGAAGCTTTCCGCAAGATGTCATGGCGCTTCTCCATGCATCCCGCCAACCACCGGATTCTCCAGGTGCCCGTCAACCATCCTTCACCCAGTGTGTGTATTGAATTCTTGTCTCGAGTCTTGAAGTCTTGAGGCCTTGAAGATGCAGTCCTTGCAGATTCCATCATGGAGTTGTCGTCATTGGCGTAGATCCTCCATTCTCACACCCTCCCGAGCACTCATACCAAACCCGTCTACTATAGCGTAGCATTAAAATAAAATATCGTCCGGGCTTGGTAACAGGGTGATGGGTTCCTACCTCATGCATACTACTCAACTACAAGAATTCAATATCACTCTGGAGGGTTTGTTGCGAAGATGACACTAGATGCAATAAAACACATAGGTATGAAAAACATGGTCAAAGTGAACTTGCACGGTATTACTTGATGAAGATAATAACGCTCTCGAGAATAAAGACTTGGTAGAACTATTAGTCACTCCGTTGAAAATCTATATTAAACAAACAATCATATAAGCAATCATCCTAGCAATCAATTCTATCAATCATAACAATACTCAATCAAAATAAAAGCAACAAAGAAAACCAAGTCGAAAACCAAAGGATAAACTTCGAAAGAAAAATTCAAGGAAAAACTAGTGGTGACCAACTCACACAAATCTTAACATAACATTACTAAATTATTCTAATATTTTTTCTACAGCAAAGAAAATATAAATCTAATAAAATAACAAAAAATAAATTACTAATTTACTAACTAACAAAAAGAACTAATATAAAACTACTATAACCATCTAGTGAATACTAGAACAAATATAGCAACTAGCAAAACACTAAGACAACTATAACAGCAAATCATTTATTAAAACATTAATAAACTATACTAAATAAATATAACAACTAATGTGTTCACAAATAACATAAAAACAATATAACTTGAAGTGGAAAAAAATTACTTTTAAAACTAATAAAACTATCTTTATCCACTATCACTATGAACTAAATAAGAAATTACAAAACAGTAGCTAAACACTAATAAATATCTACAAAATTTATCTACTGTAGCTAAACATAAACATATAACAACAAGTGAAAATCTAAAAAGGAATGAACTAAAAATAATTAAAACAATAACTACATAACTAAAACAACTATATAAGCAAAACAGTACTGTTTTTACTAAAAATCTAATTTAAAATACTCCAAAATTACCAAACTAAATCCTACAGCTAAAAAATATCACAAGTGACCAGGAGCAAAAAGAATTAATTAAAACCTATTTTAAACTCAAGTTATGGCCAAAATACTAATCTGAACAAAATTTATCAAATTCAAATTTAAACTACTCAAATTTGAAATCCAGCGACACTAACAGAAACTTCAGCAAATTTGTGACACATAGCAATTGGAATCACTCAAAATACTAAAAACTCTAAAAGATATGAATTTTCTAAGATTGCTATTTTCTGAAAAAATGAATTACAGGATTTCGTGGATCTCACGGAGTAGTCGTCGGAGTTGGGGAAGAAAGTCGGATCCGATGTTGCGGTTGATCCTAGAGGAAAGGAGATCACGGGACGGTGGAGAGGAGATCATATAAACCTCAGGAGAGGTCGAGGGCGCGGCGGCGGCACTTGGCGGCGGTGGTGGTGCTGCACTGCTGCTGCTGCGGAGAGGAGAGGAGAGGAGAGGAGAGGTGTTGGTTTGATGTGTTGGAGGGGGGTGCTTGGGTATTTATAGTGGGGAGGGAGGGTTTTGCTTGGGGTAGGGGCAAGAAATAGAGTAGGATTAGGAATCCTAGGAATAAAACGGAATAACGAACGGGATCAAATCCTACTAGGATTTGTAAAAGAATAAAAACCTTGGCTCCTGGCTCCTAGGTGCGTGCGTGCGATGGCCTTGGCCTTGGCCGGCCCGGCTGGTTGGCATGCTTGGGCCTTTGGCCCAAGGCGCATGAATATATATATTTTTAAACAAACAGAGAGAAAAACAAAATGATAAAACAAAATAAAATGAAAATATTATATAGGCATATAATATATCAAAATTTTCAGAAAAAGATTTCCTACATGATGAACATTATTCTAGCATTAAATAAAATACACACAAATTTAAATAAAGCAAAGAGTGCTTCTGGTCCAATAAAATCCAACAAAAATCATTTTTAAATACCAAAATGACTTCAAATTAATTTCTCTCAATTTTTGATGTAGGGATCATGTTACCCTATTTTCCATATATTTTGTTTTTGGAGAAAAATATTTTGAATAAAACTCAAATAACTCCAAATTGGAAATAAATTCAAAGAACTTCGGATTTAATTCTTTTAAAACTCCCAACTCATATTTCATATGTTTTGAAGAAGTCATTTTATCTTCGCTCGTGAAAATCATTGAGTTGCATAAAGTTTCAGAATTGGAAAATATTTTCAACACCCCTTGTCATTTAAATAAATGGAAGAAGTCATGTCATCTTCTCTCCAGGGTTTTGTGATGAAAAGAATTTGAATTCCCGGAGATCATAAAAGCAAGGTGGAAGTTTGGGAAAGTCATTTCATTCCCTCTCATTCAACTTTCAGAAAGTTTCAAATTTCACTCAATTTCACACAAGCAACCACACCACTATCAAACAAACAAGCATAAATATTTATTTAATATAACATTCCAAAATTTAGAATTTTGGGATGTTACAAATCTACCACACTTAAAATGAATCTAGTCCTCGAGATTCAAAGAGGCAACAAGAAAAGGTTAGGGTTTGGGGTCTTCCAGCAAATCACGATCGAATGGTCTAGTGTGCTACCACACTTAAAAGCAGGGTTATGGTTCCAACGGAACTCAGGTACTCCATCCCTAGGGTGAACACTATCGGTCTTCTCACAACTTGAAGTAACTCCTACACTGGGGCTCTTCCGTAGGGTCAAAACCTTTTCCTCAAATCGTGTCCTTTCATCCTGGTGAGGTTC
Organism: Aegilops longissima; assembly: GCA_021605205.1. Lineage (NCBI taxonomy): Eukaryota > Viridiplantae > Streptophyta > Magnoliopsida > Poales > Poaceae > Aegilops > Aegilops longissima. The sequence goes on along the minus strand of CM038676.1, from coordinate 17,992,818 downwards.
TTCCGAGACTGTGTCTCCTTAGTGACAGTGTCTGCATGCCAATAAACAACTATCGAGATCTCATGGTGGTCGACCATTACAGGTTTCTCCTGCAGGAATAATGGGTTGGGTTGGGTCTCACCGTATGACCTACGTTTGGCAACGGTTGCCGGTACATGGATCAATCGTCCTACCATTCTAAGGTTTTTGGCTTGTCGTATCGACGCTCTTCTAAAGTTTTCAAGTCTCTTTGATTTTCCATCAACATATGATAGTTCATGATAGAAGTCTCCGGTATGGGGGCCAATCCATCCCGTACTTGAATCATTACCACATACGTAAACAGTGAATCACGTATTCTAACACTTGGGCATACTCACAAGCATTGCAGAATTTCTCTTGTTCTCGAACTGGGTTCGAGTAAATCCTTTGGTTCAGCAAGCCAAACAAAACATCTATCGTTACTTCACCACTCTCAGGTTTTTGCGTAACCTCCTACGAAACGTATGCTGATTGGATCACTGATTCTTCCAAATATATTCCTTTATCAAGGTTACATATGTTCCTTTTCAAAATCCTGGGCCTGTGGGTTATGGCCCACTTCAACACTAGTGCAGCTTTAACTCATCCTTGGAGTAACTCTCTTGTTCCATATTACACCTCCTTTAAATCCAAAGAGTACTGCTTTTCTTCATACCATCATATCAAAAGCAAAACTCCAACTTTTTTTCCTTGAACTACAGTCCGTGGAATATATATTTTCTTATCCATTAGTCTAGTCTTCTTCACGGGTACTACCACCCTAAAATGAAATTCACAAATCCATCCATAGACCATATTTCTCATATCCTCGAAAATGGTCAAAATCCGTGTTCATAGAGTAACAACTCATACAATTAAACATATGAAAACATGTCACCTTAACTTTATTGATTTCATGAATTCATTACAATATCCGAGACTTTCATTACATAAATTCAACTCCATATCCTTATGGAAACAATTGCTTCCTACTACACTTATTACCAATATCAAAATTCCAACTACTCAGCTCCAGCTTTCATCTTGTCAGGACATTTAGTAGCATAATGTCCTGCTTCCTTGCAGCGAAAACAAATGACTTCCGACATGTCTCGGGGCTTCTTTGTGATTATGTAGGCTCCTTGGATTCTTGGCTTCTTTTCTGGACATTTACTAGCGTAATGACCTAAATCCTTGCACCTGTAACAAGTGATATGACTTAGGTCCTCCTCTGCAAAAATTGCGTTGTTCTCGGGTTGCCTTCTTTTTCTCTTCCTGGATTTCTCTGTAATGATCAAGCTTCTATTTCCGAGGTCAAACTTCACTTCTGCTGTCGGGAAATCTCTGAGATATTCTTCTCTTTCCTTGGTACAATACTGGGAAAAATGTCCTTCTTCTCCACATGAATAGCCAGCGTTGGAGTAGAATCTGATTAGGCCTTCTCCATCAGGGTCTTCAACACATTCCTTCATCACAGGTTCTTTCATAACTTCTCGGAGGGCTTCTTTCATTCCTTCTTCCTGCTCCTGAATAGTTTGTTGCACCATGGGGTAAATGTGACACTGAGTCGGGTAGTGGGTGGTTCCTTCACACAAGAAACAAGTCACCTGACTAGTTGGGCATTCCTCAGCTGGGTGTTTCTCCTCAAAATGAGGGCATCCATCCTTGTGTTCCTCCTGGTGTGTCCTATTTCTCCATAAATCTTGCAGGCACAAGGTTTATTTCTTGGTGTATCATGTTGCTTCCGGATAAGACGAGATCTTGTCGAGTCTTCTTGAATTCTTTCCAAGTCTTTGCTCCATTCCATCCTGTATAGCTTGATGCATCTGCCACCATGTTGCAGCACTTCCTTCAAAGTACTGGAGAGCGTAAGATACTTCATTCTTCCTTGAAACCAAATTGCTCCCAAAGTGATTCTCCATGTTCTAAATCCATAGCTCTGCCTTCGGCTGAGTCTTCGGTCCAGAGAATATCAGTCCAACTTCATTCATCAACTATGGGGTCCAAAAGTTTTGGGATGAGATATGAGAGAGGTGGGGAGGGATATACACACAATACAAACAATAGTTTTTGAAGAAACAAGTTTTACTTTGTGGCTGTCGGAAAACGTCAAACAAATGACAGCTCACAAATCATCGTGATCTAACGTAAGTGTGTAACAGGGTTTGGTCTTCTAAAGGTCAAATAATCCTTCAGATTCTTCAAATTCTTCTAGTCTTGAGTCTTCAATTGTTGCAGCTTCAACTCTTCTAATGCATGGTCAAATCCTCTTTACTCAAAGAGGCCATCGGTTATCCGATATCTTGTCCTTCTTGGAGCGGCTTGATTGATTCTTCATGTGATCAAAAGGAAAAGGGTATATTCTAACTATTTGAGGTGAGAGTGTCTATTTGATAAAATCAGAAGAGATGAGAAGTAAGAGTCTTTTTGAAAATAAAGTTTTAGAGATTTTCGGTCCTAGGGCTTTCCGGTTTCTAGGGTCACATCCCACAGTCAACATGTGCTCGATACCATATCTCAGAGCGACCCGACCTCGACGGTCAAGCCTCGTGTTTCGTGCCATCCCTGGATCAGTATGCTGGCACACACAGTACATCAATGTATATATCAAAGTGCAATCACATGTATAAATAACGTAAAACTGATATATACCTCATAAGTCACAGCGGAAACAAATAGTCGGGTATGGAGTCCCATCAACGCCATCGGCAGGTTGAGTGTAGACCGTAACCCTGTATCGTAACTCTTACTCGTCGAGGAAATATATGCAACATGATACGTTGCAGCCGTGTAGGTCAGTAAATTGAATGTACCGGCAAGATCACAATAAGAGAAAACAGATGATAAACTATACTATATGCAGTATGGCTTTGTGGCTCTGTATCTGAGTTTTGTTTGCGTAAAAGCTGGTTTTATTTTCCCTACATCAAAGGAATAAATGAAGTCTGTACTATAGAGTTTTCTATCAAGACATGGTTCCGCCAACCGATGTCTCATAGCCCAAATTCATCATAAGTTGCCCACAATTAAGTTATCAATCCGGTGTTGAGAGTTCCGAGATAGATCCAAGTCCAGATGCTCAAGTTGTCCGTAACCGGGGACACGGCTAATCGATTAGGTTTTAACCCTCTGCAGAGGTTTGTACACTTTACCCGCAAGATTCGATCCCTCTTTTTACGTTCTCGCACTTCAGGGTGTTTGAGAACAAGATGACCGAAACATGGTCTTCCGAAGAGTTCCCCTGACCACTGTCCGGTGCTCATTCAATCCTACCGTAGTTCTACATCTGCTAGCACCGCCCTAGCAGTCACAACTAGGGTCAACCAAGCGAGCCCATAGTGACTTGCGGTTGCAGGTAAGCTTCCGGCATGAAGTATTCTTCCGTCTCTTTGAGTCTGGGTGAAGCTTTCCGCAAGATGTCATGGCGCTTCTCCATGCATCCCAGCCAACCACTTTGGATTCTCCAGGTGCCCGTCAACCATCCTTCACCCAAGAGTGTGTATTGAATTCTTGTCTCGAGTCTTGAAGTCTTGAGGCCTTGAAGAGGCAGTCCTTGCAGATTCCATCATGGAGTTGTCGTCATTGACGTAGATCCTCCATTCTCACACCCTCCCGAGCACTCATACCAAACCCGTCTACTATAGCGTAGCATTAAAATAAAATATCGTCCCGGGCTTGGTAACAGGGTGATGGGTTCCTACCTCATGCATACTACTCAACTACAAGAATTCAATATCACTACTGGAGGGTTTGTTGCGAAGATGACACTAGATGCAATAAAACACATAGGTATGAAAAACATGGTCAAAGTGAACTTGCCTGGTATTACTTGATGAAGATAATAACGCTCTCAGAATAAAGACTTGGTAGAACTATTCGTCACTCCGTTGAAAATCTATATTAAACAAACAATCATATAAGCAATCATCCTAGCAATCAATTCTATCAATCATAACAATACTCAATCAAAATAAAAGCAACAAAGAAAACCAAGTCGAAAACCAAAGGATAAACTTCGAAAGAAAAATTCAAGGAAAAACTAGTGGTGACCAACTCACACAAATCTTAACATAACATTACTAAATTATTCTAATATTTTTTTCTACAGCAAAGAAAATATAAATCTAATAAAATAACACAAAATAAATTACTAATTTACTAACTAACAAAAAGAACTAATATAAAACTACTATAACCATCTAGTGAATACTAGAACAAATATAGCAACTAGCAAAACACTAAGACAACTATAACAGCAAATCATTTATTAAAACATTAATAAACTATACTAAATAAATATAACAACTAATGTGTTCACAAATAACATAAAAAACAATATAACTTGAAGTGGAAAAAGAATTACTTTTAAAACTAATAAAACTATCTTTATCCACTATCACTATGAACTAAACAAGAAATTACAAAAACAGTAGCTAAACACTAATAAATATCTACAAAAATTTATCTACTGTAGTAAACATAAACATATAACAACAAGTGAAAATCTAAAAAGGAATGAACTAAAAATAATTAAAACAATAACTACATAACTAAAACAACTATATAAGCAAAACAGTACTGTTTTTACTAAAAATCTAATTTAAAATACTCCAAAATTACCAAACTAAATCCTACAGCTAAAAATATCACAAGTGACCAGGAGCAAAAAGAATTAATTAAAACCTATTTTTAAACTCAAGTTATGGCCAAAATACTAATCTGAACAAAATTTATCAAATTCAAATTTAAACTACTCAAATTTGAAATCCAGCGACACTAACAGAAACTTCAGCAAATTTGTGACACATAGCAATTGGAATCACTCAAAATACTAAAAACTCTAAAAGATATGAATTTTCTAAGATTGCTATTTTCTGAAAAAATGAATTACGGGATTTCGTGGATCTCACCGAGTAGTCGTCGGAGTAGGGGAAGAAGGTCGGATCCGATGTTGCGGTTGATCCTAGAGGAAAGGAGATCACGGACGGTGGAGAGGAGATCATATAAACCTCAGGAGAGGTCGAGGACGCCAGCGGCGGTGGTGCTGCTGCTGCTGCTGCTGCTGCTGAGAGAGGAGAGGAGAGGAGAGGAGAGGTGTTGGTTTGATGTGTTGGAGGGGGGGTGCTTGGGTATTTATAGTGGGGAGGGGAGGGTTTTGCTTGGGGTAGGGGGCAAGAAATAGAGTAGGATTAGGAATCCTAGGAATAAAAACGGAATAACGAAACGGGATCAAATCCTACTAGGATTTGTAAAAGAATAGGAAACCTTGGCTCCCTGGCTCCCTAGGTGCGTGCGTCATGATGGCCTTGGCCTTGGCGGCCCGGCTGGTTGGCGGCTTGGGCCTTTGGCCCAAGGCGCTCTGTATATATATATTTTTTAAACAAACAGAGAGAAAACAAAATGATAAAACAAAATAAAATGAAAATATTATATAGGCATATAATATATCAAAATTTTCACAAAAGATTTCCTACATGATGAACATTATTCTAGCATTAAATAAAATACACACAAATTTAAATAAAGCAAAGAGTGCTTCTGGTCCAATAAAATCCAACAAAATCATTTTAAAATACCCAAATGACTTCAAATTAATTTCTCTCCAATTTTCTGATGTAGGGATCATGTTACCCTATTTTCCATATATTTTGTTTTTGGAGAAAATATTTTGAATAAAACTCAAATAACTCCAAATTGGAAATAAATTCAAAGAACTTCGGATTTAATTCTTTTAAAACTCCCAACTCATATTTCATATGTTTTGAAGAAGTCATTTTATCTTCGCTCGTGAAAATCATTGAGTTGCATAAAGTTTCAGAATTGGAAAATATTTTCAACACCCCTTGTCATTTAAATAAATGGAAGAAGTCATGTCATCTTCTCTCCAGGGTTTTGTGATGAAAAGAATTTGAATTCCCGGAGATCATAAAAGCAAGGTGGAAGTTTGGGAAAGTCATTTCATTCCCTCTCATTCAAATTTCAGAAAGTTTCAAATTTCACTCAATTTCACACAAGCAACCACACCACTATCAAACAAACAAGCATAAATATTTATTTAATATAACATTCCAAAATTTAGAATTTTGGGATGTTACAACATGTTTACTTGTTGGGATATCAAAATATATCTTATTTAATTAATGCATCTATATACTTGGTAAAGGATGGAAGGCTCGGCCTTATGCCTGGTGTTTTGTTCCACTCTTGCCGCCCTAGTTTCCGTCATATCGGTATTATGTTCCCGGATTTTGCGTCCCTAACGCGGTCGGGTGATTTATGGGACCCCCTTAACTGTTCGCTTTGAATAAGACTTTTCCAGCAAGGCCCAACATTGGTTTTACCATTTGCCTCACCTATGCCCTTTTTCCCTTGGGTTTCCGGAGCCCGAGGGTCATCTTTATTTAGCCCCCCCGGGCCAGTGCTCCTTCGAGTGTTGGTCCGAACCGGCAGACTGCGGGGCCACCACGGGCAACTCGAGGGTTGGTTTTACTCGTAGCTTGACTTATCCAAAGGTGCCCGAGAACGAGGTACGTGCGACTCCTATCGGGATTTGTCGGCACATCCGGCGACTTTGCTGGTCTTGTTTTATTGCTGTCGAAATGTCTTGTAGCCGGATTCCGAGACTGATCGGGTCTTCCGGGAGAAGGAATATCCTTCGTTGATCGCGAGAGCTTATCATGGGCTAAGTTGGGACACCCTGCGCAGGTTTAAACTTTCGAGAGCCGTGCCCATGTTATATGGCATATGGGAATTTGTTAATATCCGGTTGTAGTAAACTTGAAGCAAACTCTTCTAAAATACACCAACCGTAAAGCGTAACCGTGAGTGTCTCTTTTCGGGGTTGATCGAGAGGAGAACACGGTTTCTGGGTTATGTCTGACGTAAGTAGGAGTTCAGGATCACTTCTTGATCATTACTAGTTGACGACCGTTCCTTTGTTTCTCTTCTCGCTCTCATTTGCGTATGTTAGCCACCATATATGCTTAGCCGCTGTTGCATCCTCACCACTTTACCCCTTCCTTTCCCTTTAAGCTTTGCTAGTCTTGATACCCATGGTAATGGGATTGCTGAGTCCTCGTGGCTCACAGATTACTACACCACTAGTTGCAGGTACAGGTTCTGCGATGATCATGACGTGAGAGCGATGTTTGCTTGTGTTGGAGTTCTTCTTCTGCTTCTTCTTCGATCAGGGAATAGGTTCCAGGTCGGCAGCCTGGGCTAGCAGTGTGGATGTCGTTTGAGATTCTGTTTATGTTTCTTCTGTAGTCGGATGTTGATCTTTTATATGATGTTGATGTATTCTTGTGGCATTTGTGCCTTTTGTATGTATCCCTATGTATTATGTAATGTTGATGTAATGATATCCACCTTGCAAAAGTGTTTCAATATGAGGGTCTATCCTTGGTGGGACCTTCGAGTTCCTTTTGGATAGGGTCGCATATTGGGCGTGACAAGTTGGTATCAGAGCCTCGACCGACCCTAGGAGCCCCCTTGATTGATCGTGTAGTTTGGCCGTTGTTGAGTCTAGAAGAAAACTGATTTTCTGAGTCTAGTTATATCAGAGAGTAGGAATTCTTTTTACTCCTCTGCCCCTTCGTCGCTCTGGTAAGGAATCTTGACGTAGGTGTTTTGAACTACTCCTCTTCCCCTTCAAATTTTTCTTTAGGTTCATGCAGTTGGTTTTTTGATCATTGTTCCTCAGCTCTTTGCATCCGGTGCTTTTCTCGTCAAGTCAACTCGAGCCTCTTCATCTTTGAGTTCAATCCTCAGTTGTTTTCTTTTCCCACCCACCCACCCCTTTTCTTCTTGGAGCCGCAGTCCGTAATTGAGTATCCATCCTACTCGTGCGAAGTCTTTGCTTTCTTTCCTCAATGTTTTCAACCGGTGTTTTTTTTTCTCTTCAAGATATTCGTCGGTTTCCCCTTCCAAGTTGCCTTTGTTTTCCCGCCCTCCCACCCTTTTCCTTCCCGGAGTCTGACTCTCTCTCGACCATCTATTTCATTCGTACGGAGTCTCTTCATTATTTCCTCAATTATGTCAACCGGTGAATTCTCGTCTTGTTCGTCATTCTTCATCTCTTTTCTTCTCCGGTGGACTCAATTCAAGTTTTTCGTTGTCGATCGTATTCTTTCCCTCAGCTCAAATATTTCCCTTTGCTCGTTCGCCTCTCGCCAGTTTATCCTTCCGGAGTGCTGAAGACATCTCAGGAGATTCGTCTGTGTTCCAATTAATTCGAGGTTGTCACCTCAGTCAAATATTTCAGTTCTTCCGGTGCATCATCTATCTATTCAACAATCCTTTCCAACGGTGTTTTCTTTTAGTGGGCCCTAACCCACAGGGTTTTTTTCCCAGGATCTTACCTGACTCTTCTAATTGCCCGGAGTTATTCTCAAATTCTTTTCGAAATTTGACGTAAGTATGAATTTCATCAGTCAGATGTTTTTCCAAGATCGATTTCAAATCATTTCATTGTTGCCTCAACCTCTTCGCTTTTGTTCTTCCGGAGTATCTCAACAATTTTGGTGGTGTTTATCGTCGTCATTTGAAGACCGAAGTAGAGTTTCTCTTAAATCTTGTCCGTTCCCCAGAGATTCATGGTGCTAGCTCGATGTTATCCTATCTAATTGTTTCCAGTCATGCAAATTCTGCTCATACATCCGGAGTATTTCAGAAGTTGATTTCTATTTCGTTTCATCCGGAGGCCATCTTTTTGGAAGATTTCTTCGTTCTAAGTTTTCAAATCCATTCTCTCAATTATTCTATATCCGTGCCCTTTCGTTCGCCTCAATTTATCCCGGTGCCTCGTTCAAATGTTCTTTAATCAGCTCATGATCTCTTTGTTCTGTTGCATCTAAATCCCCTCAAGCATATTTGTTCTTCTAATTCTTCCCGACGATTCATTCTCTTTCATCAGTCATTTTTTCTAATTCTTACAGTGGTTCGTTCAAGATTATTTTTCTTTGATTATCATTTAATCCTTTCGTTCTCTTCAATCCTACCGGTGGTTCATGAAGATTCTCTCCAGTTTTGTGCTATCCCTTTCTCAGCTTGTGATATGTCACTTCTCAATCCTTTTCAAGAAGAATAAGTAGTATGCAAAATCCATTGCTTGTCATCAATTTAATTTGATGAAGGATAAGCATACAATAAATCTTATTCTTATTCCATCAAAGTGATTAATCCTTTTCTTCGGAGTTTGTTCGTGAGGAATAAATTCCACTTCCAAGTGTTTTCATCTTTTTCTTTTCCGGAGTTCAAATTTCCCTCGACCATCTCGTCGGAACCTCCATCTAAATCATCGCAAGGCTTTAGTCTTATTCTTTCCGCCTTCATTGTATCTCATCATATTTTTGTTACCGGAGTTCTTCACGGTGGTTCTTCCTGATTTAATTCATTCTTCAAGAGTTTATCAAGTATCATTCCGTCCTCTCAAGTTCGTTTTCTATTCCTTCCATGTTTCAGCCGGAGTGCTACCTAAATCCTTTCAGTCTTATTCGTTTCTTTTCTCATTCTAACCACTCCGGTTAGAACGAGTGGTTTCATAGTCTATCTGATTCCGTGAGCTTTCGATTCTCGCCATTCTCGTCGTTTCCCCTCTTCTTCTCGAGTGCTCTCGATTCTTTGCTTCTTCTCTTGAGTTCTTGTTTCACCTCATCCCTTTTCCATTCCGTCTCGGTCCTAAGATCTCGGGACGAGATCTCTTGTTAGTGGAGGAGTGTTGTAACGCCCCGGATTCGATGTGCCAGGTGTCCGTCAGTTATTCGCCGTCGTTTCCATGTCATGTGCTTGCGTGTCTCTCTTTGCCATGTCATCATCTGCATTTCATATCATGTCATCATGTGCATCGCTTTTGCATACGTGTTCGTCTCATGCATCCGAGCATTTTCCCCGTTGTCCGTTTTGCAATCCGGCACTCCTATGTCTCCCGGCGCCCCCTTTTACCTCTTTTCGTGTGCGGGTATTAAACTTTCTCGGAATGGCCCGAGGTTTGTCAAGCGGCCTTGGTATAGCACCGGTAGACCGCCAGTCAAGTTTCGTGCCATTTGGAGGTCGTTTGATACTCCAACGATTAACCGGGTAACCGCAAAAGCCCTCTTTGAGTTGCAGCCCAACACCCCTTTCAAAGTGGCCCAAAACCCAGCAAACTCCCCTCCATGCTCTCGGTCGTTCGATCACGATCGTGTGGGCGAAAACCGCACCTCATTTGGACACTCCTAGCTCCCTCTACCTATAAATATGTGCCCCTCCCCGATTTTTCGCAGTCCAACCCTAATTTTTCCCCTTCCTCCCGCAGCCTGACGCGTCCGCCCGCGCCGGACACGTCCGCGCCGACCGCCGCAACCACTCCCTCACGCCACGTGTCGCGCGCCACCACCCTCCGCCGCCCGGCCAGCAGCAAACCCTCCGGCCAGTCGGCCACCGCCATGCCCGCCCTCGCGCCTCCCTCCCATACACCGCCCCCGTCGCCCGCATGCCCGGCTCCCCGCTGCCGGCGCCCGAGCCGCCGCCGTCCCGCCTCGCTCCTCACACCCGGCGTGGCGCGCCGCCTTCTCGCCCCTCGCCCGCCGCCCGGCGACCGCCGCCCGGCCGGTCCCTCGCCGGCGCCTTCCTCCGCACCGCCGAGCTCCGCCAGCGCCCGTCCCTCGCCGCGATCGCCGCCTCCGTCCGCCTCCGCCGCCTCACGCCAAGCGCCGCGCCGCCACTGGAGCACCGAGCCGCCCGCCCAGCGCCGCCCTCGTCACCGGAGGCCTCCTCCCCGAGCTCCTCCAGGCCGGATCCGCTCTCCCTCGCCCTCTCCGGCGAGCTCGCGCCCTGCCTCGATCTGCGTGCCCGGTCAACCCCAGATCATGAGGGTATATTTCTCTAAGTCCCCGAATGTGCTAATATTTTCATGCCATATTCATCATGCCATAACTCTCTGCATATTGCTCCGTTTCGCGCGTGTAATAGGTCAAATTGTTCGTCTCGACGAGTACATCATTTCATCTCATTGCATCATTTTCATTTGAGCTCATCTTGATGCCCTAAATGCTGTTGGAAGAGGGCTATGTGATGTTAGTTTCAGATTTCTTATCAGAACATGCACTTTTGTCATTTTTGCCATGATTGACGTGTGCACCCTATGAACTTGAGTCCTACATGTGTTTTGTAACATGCCATGCCATCTTTATAGTGGTGTATGCCATGTATTTTTGTGATCTCTGTGGTGACTAGCACAAGCATGCAAACTAGGCTTCATGATGTTGCTGATTTCAGCCCTGCTCACTGATATTTTTATGCCATGCAAACTTGATGCTACTGAGAGATCCATGCTTATTTTGAGATACTTCAGTAAGGATGTTTTAAACATATGGTTATGCTCTATCCATCCATGCCCTTGTGTGAAATTATGGAGTGCCATAGCTTGAGTCAATCGAGCTCTACTTTTGCTATAAAATGTTTTCTGGCAGGTTGTTTACATGTTATTTAATTTTGCCAAGGTTGTTGTAGTTGATCCGTTTATGCTATGATGTTGTTCTTGCCATGTATAGCTTCTATTCCATGTCTTCTTACTGTGAGTTGCCTTGCCATGCCATGTATTGCTCTGTGGTGAGTGTTTCAAGCTCACCAACATGCCTACTTATCGTTGTTCCTGCCATGTATGAATCTGTAATATAACTTGCTATCTTTACATGGGTGCCATCATATTTTCTGATCCTTTTTGGCTCATGGTCAGTAAGGGACTTTTGTTCTATGCAATTATTAGATTCATGCCATGCCTTTGTTTGCCATGATAAGTTCCTGTAACATGTTGTTTGATAGCTCTAAACATTGCAACCTGATGTTATTTCTGCTTAAGTCTGAAACTGTTATTATTTGCAATCTTGCCATCTGTTTTTGAGCATGTTCCAGTGATTTCTGGAGATAGCTCAGTGTTCATGTTTTGTAATTCTTTACCTGTACATCATGCCCATGCCTTTTGTTATTACGTTGGGATCCTGTAGCATGCTGTTTTGATGCTTGCAATATGCCTAGTTGCTGTTTTGGACAGCTTGTCCTTTAAACTTGTATAGAGTGTATGTGTTGAACCGTTGCTCCGTTTTGAGTGTGCTCTATATGGAACTTGCTTGATTTTGCATGTAGTTTCATATTATCATGTTGCATCCTTGTTTTGAGGTGTTTGCTTGATGTTTGTATGCATTTTGCATCAATGACATGCTTATCTTGTTTTGCTCATATCTTCTAGGCCGTAGCTCCGAATCTAATGAACTTTATATGTAACTTGACTAGAATTTCGTATAGATCATCGTGGTGCATCTTAACTTGCTGTTTAACAACTTGAACATAAGGTTTATTCAGATCTGGACCAATTTCGAAATTTGCCTATGAGGACTTACCGGAAATTGTTCTATGTTGTTTCCGGCCTCATTTAAACTTGCCTTGATGTGTTGCTCTTGTTTGCATCATCCCTTGCCATGAGTAGCTTCATGCAGCCGTGTCATGCATCATGCTTGTTGTGCATCATGTCTTGTTCATGTGTGGTGTGTTTACCATGTTGTGTGCTTCTTCTTGTTAGTTCCTGTTGCGTTGCGATCGTGAGGATTCTTTCGTCTACGCTTGGTTCGGCTTCATCCGTTCGTCTTCTTCATGGACTCGTTCTTCTTCCTTGCGGGACTTCAGGCAAGATGACCGCTACCCTGGATCTCACTACTATCATTGCTATGCTAGTTGCTTCGTTCTTTCGCTATGCTGCGCTACCTATCACTTGTTCCTCAAGCCTCCCAATTTGCCATGTCAGCCTCTAACCTTTTGCACCCTTCCTAGCAAACCGTTGTTTGGCTATGTTACCGCTTTGCTCAGCCCCTCTTATAGCGTTGTTAGTTGCAGGTGAAGATGAAGTTTGTTCCTTGTTGGAACATGGAGATGTTGTTCCTTGTTGGAACATGTTTACTTGTTGGGATATCACAATATATCTTATTTAATTAATGCATCTATATACATGGTAAAGGGTGGAAGGCTCGGCCTTATGCCTGGTGTTCTGTTCCACTCTTGCCGCCCTAGTTTCCGTCATATCGGTATTATGTTCCCGGATTTTGCGTCCCTAACGCGGCCGGGTGATTTATGGGACCCCCTTGACAGTTCGCTTTGAATAAGACTTTTCCAGCAAGGCCCAACATTGGTTTTACCATTTGCCTCACCTATGCCCTTTTTCCCTTGGGTTTCCGGAGCCCGAGGGTCATCTTTATTTAGCCCCCCCGGGCCAGTGCTCCTTCGAGTGTTGGTCCGAACCGAGCAGATCTGGGGCCACCACGGGGCAACTCGAGGGTTGGTTTTACTCGTAGCTTGACTTATCCGGTGTGCCCTGAGAACGAGGTACGTGCGACTCCTATCGGGATTTGTCGGCACATCCGGGCGGCTTTGCTGGTCTTGTTTTATTGCTGTCGAAATGTCTTGTAGCCGGGATTCCGAGACTGATCGGGTCTTCCCGGGGAGAAGGAATATCCTTCGTTGATCGCGAGAGCTTATCATGGGCTAAGTTGGGACACCCCTGCAGGGTTTAAACTTTCGAGAGCCGTGCCCGCAGTTATGTGGCAGATGGGAATTTGTTAATATCCGGTTGTAGTAAACTTGAAGCAAACTCTTCTAAAATACACCAACCGTGTGCGTAACCGTGAGTGTCTCTTTTCGGGTTGATCGAGAGGAGAACACGGTTTCTGGGTTATGTCTGACGTAACTAGGAGTTCAGGATCACTTCTTGATCATTACTAGTTGACGACCGTTCCTTTGTTTCTCTTCTCGCTCTCATTTGCGTATGTTAGCCACCATATATGCTTAGCCGCTGCTGCATCCTCACCACTTTACCCCTTCCTTTCCCTTTAAGCTTTGCTAGTCTTGATACCCATGGTAATGAGATTGCTGAGTCCTCGTGGCTCACAGATTACTACACCACCAGTTGCAGGTACAGGTTCTGCGATGATCATGACGTGAGAGTGATGTTTGCTTGTGTTGGAGTTCTTCTTCTGCTTCTTCTTTGATCAGGGAATAGGTTCCAGGTCGGCAGCCTGGGCTAGCAGGATGGATGTCGTTTGAGCTTCTGTTTATGTTTCTTCTGTAGTCGGATGTTGATCTTGTATATGATGTTGATGTATTCTTGTGGCATTTGTGCCTTTTGTATGTATCCCTATGTATTATGTAATGTTGATGTAATGATATCCACCTTGCAAAAGCGTTTCAATATGCGGGTCTATCCTTGGGGGGACCTTCGAGTTCCTTTTGGATAGGGTCGCATATTGGGCGTGACACGGCACTACTGCTAAATGGAGCTCGGTGAACACCGCCGGTGGATATTTGTAGCAGCGCGGTTTACACAGAGCGCGCTACTGCTAAAAACTTATCAGCAGCGAGTTTCCCGCACACTCGCTACTACTAATTAGCAGCAGCGCTCCTTTTTGACCCGTGCTGCTGCTAAGATTCTGTGTATAGGCTTTTCCCTAGTAGTGAGGGCCTAAACAATTTGTGACCATAGACTGCTCAGAGTTGTCCTATTTGATCTTCAAGTGCAACCCTTCCATTGTTCTATTGCATCTCTGAGCCATATTAGCATACATTTCTAATCAACAATGGACTACCGGATTTACTTCATGTCAGTTGTTACTATCTCTTAGAAATTCTTTCTGCATTCATCATATAAGCAATTAAATTCACTATCAGCGAAGTTCACTGCAAGTTTGCTGCACAATTTTTATTTGGTAGATACACATGAGATTATTATTTTTCTTTATGTTTGTTGAATATATGAATAATTCATTTGAGAACAGAGACAAAACATGACAAGAAAGGGGAAGAACTAACCTACATGGAGCTTGGTCAAGGTCGCCGCTCATGTTTGATGGCATTGTTTCTGGTTCCACTGACGTTGTCGATGCCTGTTACCTATGGCCCCGTTGCTGCTTTCCTCGGTAGGGCGTGGTCCATCAGCCACTGCGTGCAGACAATAGAATTTAGGCCAGCAATTGTCGCTTATCTACACTACAGATCGACCCATAGACAGGGAAAGGAAGCGATGGCTGGTGGGGAGAGGAGCCGGGGGACGTTTTGTGACGGGACAAGAGGCACAGTGGCAGGGAGAGAAGCTGAAGACTACACCATGTGAGTTGCTGAAGCTGTGCCTTATGCGGTGCGGATAAGGGATGTGTGATGTGCTTGTGTGGTGAGAGGCGAGGAGTGGTTTTTCCTTTTTGTGGGAGGCTGTTCATATTTGTCTATTCTATTTTTATATTTAAGATACATACAATTATTTATCATCATTATAATCAAGATAATAAATATTTATTTATTCCATTAATGTGTTGAGTTATTTTGCTTTTGATTTTAATATGCTCTCATGGAATGGTAAAAAAATTGGTTCATCCAATTTACAAGTTGAGTACTCTATGTTTGCACGTTCTTACATTTTCATGTGAAATCTTCATGCTAACTGTATGAAGTACTCATGCAGGATGGTTACAAGTCAACGAAGATTTTTTTTACTATAATTGCTCAAGTACTGTGCGAAGGAAGCTGAAGACAATATTCCTGATATTTTAGGAGATGCAAGTGAAGTGGAATAATGAAAATACATTGCATCAAGTACATTTTTCGATTGTTACTGTAAATTTTTTCTATACATGTGAAATTGGTAGTGCATTATGCTTATGTATGCAATCAGAAAAAAATTTAAAAGACCCGTGGCAACACACGGGCATTGTACTAGTAGTTTCCTAAGGGATGAGACTTGCCTGCTCCCCATGCGTGCTCCCATCCGTGCTCCTGCCTACGTGGCTTGATTTGATTGGCACAAAATAAGCCCCGGCCCCACCCCCTTAAAATCAGGGGGAAAATGATTAGATTAAAAAGGAAAAAAGAAAAAAAGACAGCCGTAGGATGGGAGCACGGATAGGAGCATGGGGAGGGAGCAGGCAAGCTGGATCCATTTCCTAAGTGGGAGAGCCCGTATAATCTGTCCCTCATGGATTCTAGAATCTAGAAGATTCCCTTCGTTTTTTATCTACTTTTTAATGTTTTGGTTCTATTTTCTGCCAGTTTTGTATTTGGTTTTTCTTTGATTTTATATTTATTTTATATTTTCTAAATTTTTCTGAAAATTTGACAAACATCTTTTCAAATCTGGGATGTTTTTAAATTTTTCTTTTCTAAAAGAACATACATTTTTTTGAATCAGTGAACTTTTTTTATTTTACCAATACTTTTCTAATTCATGCACATTTTTAAATCCATGAACATTTTTCAAATTCATGAATTCTTTTAATCTATGAATATTTTGCAAAATTCATGAGAACTTGTACAAATTCGTGAACCTTCTTAAATCTATAATAAAAGTTTGGACGTCAATAATTGGCAAATGTTAGGAAATTAGTATCATTATCGAACACCCTCGTGCATATATGCATTTTGACTTTGCTCAGTTAGCCCTTTTTTTAGGTTCAAGTCTTGATGTCTACCTATGGTTTTAAGTGTGCATGCATGCATATAAGACAAAAACTATAATGTCAGTAAATATTAGATAAAAAATTCAAATTTAAAATGTCTAGTAGCTCAAACCGTCGATCCGATTTAAAATCCGTTTTCACCATTAAATCCGTCGCGACGAGAGATTCAAAGCTAGATCCTATGTTGATATGTTCCGACAAGTTTGCTTTTGGTCAAAATTTACCATACTTGTGATATATAAGTTATCATTGTGTTTACAATGAAGTTATCGGGTCATGTGTCAATCATTTTTCCCTGAGTAGAATTTACCAAAGTATTTGGTATGCAATGCGTATATTACCATGTTAATTACACACAAAAAATTGGGATATGTTTTCACTAGCTTTTTTCCCCGGTCAAAGTTACCACGGTGTTTGTTTATAAGCTATCAAATCTGTAGTTGGCCAAACAGATCGCTTTTTGCAGGCCGGCCCACGAGCACGCGTGCCTAAAACTGAATCGGCCTGGCCTGACACGCAGCTAACTGGGTCGGACCTAGCCCATGGCATGCCATGTGTTGTGCTCATCTATCGAGATGAGGCCCGCAGGCCGGCATGACATGCCATGCTATATGCACAGAAGTTACCGAAGGTATGTTTCTAAATAAGCTCTCTAAGATGAGTTATCATTAAGTTGTCAGACCTAAGGTCCATAAATTAGCAGACTATTTATACAAAAATTATCAGACTATGTTTTCAGCATCTTTTTCCACCGGGTCAAAGTTATCACGGTATTTGTAAATAAGTTATCAGGTATGCGGTGCATATAGTATCATACTATTTACACAGAAGATATCGGGGTATGTTTTAATAACATTTCCCCAGATGAAACGTTATCAATGTATTTGTATGTAAATTATCAGGTATATGATGCATAAATTATCATGCTATTGACAAAGAAATTACTGGTAGTTGTTTCAACAACTGGATGAAAGTTATCATGGTGTTTATATGTAAATTATCAGGTCTACAGTGTGCAAATTACCATGCTATTTGCAAGAAGCTATTGGGGTATGCTTCAATAACTTTTCCCCAAGCTCAAGGTTGTCATGGTGTTTGTATGTAAGTTATCAGGATCTGGTGCATAAATTATCATGTTGTTCATGCATAAGTTACCGAAGTATGTTTCAATAACATGTTTGTCGAGTCAAAGTTCGTAATACATACAAAGTATCAATTATAATGGCAAAGAAAATAATTTTATAGTTCTGATTGTTTGGTTGATTTCAAGGCATCTCTCGGCCATGAGATCAAAATACAAATCAACGGCATCCGACGTGTCTGAAGAATGCTTCTCAACAGGTGTCTAGAGGAAAGTGTTTCCCTTAATCACCGGATCATGGAGGGGATGGGAAAAAAAATTAGCTGCGAGATAATTTTGGTGATCCATAGAATATGGCATTCTCTACTCCACGCCCGCGCGGCTCGCTTGCCACCATTACATCCAGGTTGAGCTCGGACTTCAGAATTTGAAATGAAGGGCATCGCAAGCGCGTTCTATCGCGAAAATCTAGTCGATCTCCGGTTACATTTATCGTAAATGTTTTTCTGCGCTGGTGGAGTTCTTCTTTCACATAAGAGGACAAGGAAAAACACAAGGGGCCATGGCCTACAATTTTAAAATATAATATTAATATTTTTGAATACATGGCCAACATATTTTCTATAAACATTTAACATTTTTCAACTGTTTAAGTAACATTTTCCAACTATCAGGTCCACGTTTTAACATATGGTCAACAGTTTTTCTATACAGATTTAACATTTTTCAAAATTCTTGAGTAGCATTTATCAAATACTAGCCCAACATAGTTTAATAGATGGCAAACATTTTTATACACATTTGACATATTTTTCAATTGCTTGATTAAAAATATATTCAAATACAAGTTAACATTTTCTGAATACATGGTCAACATTGTTTCTATAAAAATTCAGATACTTGTTAAATATTTTCGAAAATACAAGAACAATTTTTTCACGCACATTCCGTATTTTTGTGTATATTTGTCGTATACATGAGGAACATTTTCTCTATACGCATTAACAGTTTTTAAATGTTTGGTCAACATTTTAAAAATATTTTATGTAAAGTATTTTTGGTAATATATTATTTAGAGCATTTGAAAGTATAAATCTATACCTACTATTAAAAGGAATAGGTATTCTTGGTTTGGTTTCATCCGTCCCCTGATTTTTTTACGTTGTTCCCTCCCGTGTGTTCCTACGTTGATCAATCTCTCCCCGCGTTGTTTTCTTTTTCCTGAGCCGACTCTGTGCGTGTTTTAGATCGATCGATCTCTCCTCAGCTTTATCCTGGGCCGCGCTCACAAACTGGGCCTGCACAACTTTTTTTGGTTTATTGAGAGCAGCCTAAAATTAAATGCACGGGCCGAGGAAAAAAAGGTTGAGTGGGAGGTCGAACTCACGATCTTAACTCCCACCCTAATGGCTTTCAACCAACTGAACAACTAATTAAATAGTACCACATCGCTACATTATACGAAATTTCAACAATTTATATAGGTCCATGAATTGCCCGAAAAAATCAACAAGCTACCGTGGGAATTAACTCCACAAACAAATATTGTTGGGTGGCTGCACGTTTAAGTGGGGTGGGTGCTAATAGATGAGCGACCCTCAGCGCATGTTTTTTGGACGATGCTATTAAGTCGGTCAATTGTTGGCTAAGAGCTTTAAAAGTAACTCCAATTATATCACAACGACTTAGAATGGGAGATTTAAAATTAGGCCCCGAAAAATAGAGCCGCCTTTTGATTTAAAATTAGCAGAATGGGAGATTTATATACGATAGTCAATGTAATGATTTTGCTGCAGTTTGATTTATTCATGTTTGGTGTGATCAGACTTCTCTTACAAAAATCATACCAAAAGTATCATATGTGTAATATGATTCTTAATGCGCCACCAATATACCTTTTTGCTAGACCAGTGTGTGCCTCTCTGCGGCTGTCAGGTGGCACCATCTCAATGTTTCTGTGATACGCTAATGGACGTTTTGGTGGACACCTCCCTGTGGCACCATCCGGATGTTTTCATTGTCATGTCGATGGATATTTTGGTACACACGCCAATTATCTCTCCCGGTGCAATGCACGGGCATGTTTGCTAGTGAAAGTTTACAAAGGAACAAACGAAAACAAAAAAAACATGAAAAAACGAGATTGTGGCGACCAGACGCCTAGGTCGGCCCCTCTAGCACCATGCTACAGGCGAGTCTTCCCTTGGACTCGCTAGAAGCGAGTTAGAACCGCACATCGACAATAAGGGTCAGTTTGGATAGTGTTCTGGACATATTGTATCTGCGAAAAACGGTTTCTTTGGCTCTTCCTGATACATGAAGGTCTTTGTACCTGCACTAGAGGTGCTTAGTTCAAAGAATCTTATTCCCCATGTAGGACGCCAACTGTCGACCAAATACGCACCCATCTCCCTAGTAGCTATGTGTTTTGGGCCGGCCCAAGTGGTGTAATCCCAGTTCCAAAGCTCCCCAAACCGTATTTTTTGTTTTTCTTTTTTTTTCTCATATTCATTTCTTGTATATTCATTTTGTTCAGGGTAGTTTTACTTTTTTATGTTTTCCTTTTTTTAATTTACCTTTTTTTCGGTTTTCACTCTGCCAACATTTTTCAAAAACCGTGAACAATTTTAGTTCACCAAACTCAAAAAATATTTATTAAGTAAAATACATTCATGAACTACAAAATGTTCATTAAAATACAAAAGATGTTCATCATTTTAAACAAAAAACTTCATGATTTTTTACAATGTTCATCGAATTTAAAATTTGTTCATCTAATTCAAAAAATTGTACATCCAATCACAGTTCTGAAATAGTAATCATATCTTACAAATTCACTAACTTTTTTTCGTCCTGAACATTTCTAGAACGTAGAAACATATTTTCGAAATCATGAAAGTATTTTGAATTTGTGAACATTTTATGAGTGGCGAACATTTTCTGAAATCATCAATATGTTTTCATTGTCCTGAACATTTTTTGAATTCACAAACATTCTTTTAAAATCCATGGACATTTTTTCAATTTCTTTTGTTCTTCAATTTAATGAACCATTTATAATTTCGGGAACATTATTTAATTCATAATTGTTTTTGACCGTTTGAACATTTTATAAATCATAAGCATTTCCAGAAAATTTGGAACATTTTATGTATTCACCAAAATTTCCCAAAATAATGAACATTTTTCTTTTTCATGAAAGTTTTTCAAATTCAATATTTTTCAAAATCATGAGCATTTGTGAACTCAAGAATAGTTTTTTGATGTCACGAGTTCTTTAATTTGAGAACATTTATTAGTGGTTTGAAGATTTCAAAATTCGATTTTAGTTGAAACCCTAAACATTTTTTAACGAAGTAAACAAAATACCAACATGAAAAAAATAGGGGCACCCCGCCCCCACATGGCCTGACCCATACTGGCGTGGGTGCCCATATATCTCGCCTTCAGCGTGTTTAACTTCCGAATCGCTGAAGTGGGCTAGCCCACTTACACAGCCGGCTGTGCCTGTTTTTCTGTTTTAACAATAACAGAAGAGGTAATTCCTCGCTGCTCGGACGAAATTTCTGGGTGGAGAGACGAAACTCCCAGGTGAAAAGACGAAATTCCTAGGGGGGACGAAATTCCTCGCTGCCCGGTCGAAATTCCTAGGTGCCCGGACGAAATTCCTGGGTGAAGAGACGAAATTCTTATGTGAAGGGACGAAATTTCTAGGGGAGGGCGAAATTCCTATGTGAAGGGACGAAATTCCTCCATGGGCCCCCAAGTGCTGGGGTTGTTTTTTGAAAAATGTAGAAGAAGTATTTAAAAATGTTGAACATGTATTTGAAAATGTTAATCAAGCATTAGGAATTTGTTGAACAAGTATTTAAAAAATGTTAGTCAAGCATTCGGAAAATGTTGAACTAGAAAAATTGTTGATCTTGTATGAAAAAGATTGATGATTTTTTTTTATCATGAATATAAAAATTTTAATCGAGAATTTGAAAAAAAAATGTTGAACAAGTATTTGGAAAATATTAAACAAGCATTTGGGAAATGTTAAATGTGTCTAGAAAAAATAGTGACCATGTATTCAAAAAATGTTCTGTTTGGGGCCAAGGCCGTTTTGTATCTGTTTGTGCACCTTTTGATCATTGGTTGTGTTAGTAAACTCATGTTGGCTTGATAACCCTTGAGACCACTAAAGGAAAATTGCTACTTGCTAAACCCTTGCACTTGGGGGCCCAATACATTCCTAGTTGAGAGGAAGCAAGGCCTCCCTCCTTCTTTTTCTTCTTCCTTGGCCTCTCCGCTAGGCGGGTAGAGGTTTCCCCCTTTAGTCCATGTTGTTCATGGCCACCAGAGGGCGAGACCCCTCCGAGATTGGATCTCCCTTACGTCATTGTTTTTCTAGAATTTCTTGTTGCCATATTTTTCTAGAAACTTCCGAAACAAGGCAGCGGCCGAAGGGCGGCTTCAATTGCCTTACAGAGTCTTATCTTACGGTCAATGTGCGCACACGGCATCGACTTGGCCCATATATACTTCATAATTTATGTATTTTTCTGATTTTGCGAACCTTCTAATTTTTCCAGGTTTTTCCCTTTCTTTCCATATGTTTACTTTGCTAGTTTTACCCTTTTCTATTTTTTCTGTTCTCTTTTCTTTTTCTTACATTTTCTTCATTTATAATTCATGGACACTTTTTCAAATTTGTGAACATTTTAAAACTCTTTAAGGATTTGAAGAAATATTTTTTTAATTCATGAACTTTTTTTAGTTCACGAACTTTTTTGAGTTCATGAATATTTAGAAAATTTATGAGCACTTTTCAAATTTAAGATAATTTTGGTGACATTCTTAAATTTATGAATATTTTTATTTGCAAACATTTGTTTTTGAAATCCATGAATATTTTATAAATTCGCGAATATTTTTTAAATTCATGAGTATTTCCAAACTTATAAAAAACGGTAGCCATTTTTTTTTCTGAACAAGCAAGTGCAGTTTTTTTGAAACAGGGAGTGGACGAGAGAAAAATACATAAGCAAGGTGCGTGTTTCCTACGAATAGGGAAGAATTCTGCACCATAAGCGGTAAATATGAGGTCCCCCATTTTCTGTGAAATTTATTTTGGTGTGAGCTTGGGCCAGCTATAATCCCGAAAAGAAAATATGGCCCATCTGTAGGCATTGCACGCGACACGGCTGGAGCTTAGAGCATCTATAACCGCGGTTAGTTATTTTGCTGCCCCATAAGCCCGTGGTCGCGTCGAGGCGTGTCCGCTGTCACTGCCCATACATAGGCCAATTTTCTCCTATCACAATGAGAAACCCCAATTTTTTCGGATACCCAAACTCGTGCATAGTACGTAGATCATATTGATAGCATAATTCAGCCATCCAACATGCAATTAGTTCATCCAAACGGAGAGATGGAGTTCAAATTCAACCTAAGCAAAAATAAAATAACTAAAATATAAACATAAAGCAATGGTGGGCGGCCTGACTTAATCGCGGTGGGAGGATCGTCATCTTGGTCGTCCACGAGCGGGTGTGTCGCCCTCCGATGCCGAGGAGATGTAGTCAGACAGGCGGCAGATGGCGTGGGCCTACACCCTCGCGTGTTGTGCCGCCTTTGCCTTGGCGTTCTCCTTCTCCCCCACGAGGTGCTCGGAAGCCTCAAACCCGAGGCAGAGCACTTTTGTGTTTTGGCATTGGAGGCGCCTAGCGTCGGACTCCGCCATGGTCAGCGAGCGCCATATGACCTCGCGGATGAGAGCATCCTCCGGGTCGACGGGGACAGAGCATGCACATTGGCAAGAAGAGTCAGGCTCCGCCGTGGCTGCCACTCGCGCCGGGCCGCCTTTGCCTTCTACTCTGGCTTGTGCATGCGCACGGGAGCCATGGGCACGATCACCTAGCACTGCCCAGACGGTGCAGTGACTGGAGGGGAAGGGGAGACGGCCTCCCTGTGGATTCACTGCGCTCCCCTCCCCTCCTGGTCGCTCCCGCGAGCGACGTGGACGGGAAACCCTAGCCACTGGCCTCCGAACCCCTCCCCCCACCTTCCCTGCTCTGACGATGCCTAGCAGGGGCTGGCGAGGTCGAGTGGCAGTGCAACGCTAGCATAGGGCGAGGCGACGAGCGACAGCGGCGTGACTGGTGCCTGGCGGCAGTGCGAAGGGCCCTGTGGTGGCGGTTCTTGCACGTGTCTGAGCGGTGGTGCCTACTCGTGCTACACCGGATCTATGGCGGCGGCCACTGCCAAGAGGCGCATCGGCTCCCCTGCGGTGGGTGGCTAGTGCTGATGAGGAAGGCCGCCTTGTCTGGCCGTGTGGGCGGCACGCTGGCGACGGGCATGGAGCTGGCTCCAGGTGTCTATCCGTTGGCCCATTAGAGCGGATCGGACGGTGATGGACCCCTCCCTTGCGCCTCTTCCAGCCTTGCCAATCAGCACGGCGGTCATCGTGTGCCCGGTGATGTCAGCCGATTGGGGACGGAGGGTTTGGTGGGTATGGACAGGGGGACACCCTTGGTCGGCTACTGCGGCCATGATGCCGGCGGTGCTCCGGCGTCTCCTCTGGTGGCAGCATCGATGTCCTCCCCCACCCTCTTCCTCCGCGGCCTGGGTGAAAGCCCAAACTCTCCGGTTGGGTCGTGATGGTGCGTCGACGTCGTTGTCCTTCTTGAAGGCGCCACCTTTGGTTGGCGGGGGGTGGTCGAGGCTTCGTAGGAGGTGGATTGTCTTCTTCAATGGTGTTCCTGCTCAGCTGCTTTCGTTCGATGGTGATGCGGGCTATGATGGTGGCGATGTATGGGCTGTGGCAGTGCGGGGTGATGTGGTCGTGCTTGTAGTCCTCTCCCGAGCATCCTGTTTTAGTGGTCCCGACCTTCCGCTCGGGATGAGCGGCTTTATCTCCTGACAGCATGGTGGCCTACGGTCCGGGGCGACAGGGCAGGGGGCCTTCTTCAGAGGTAGAGACGACTTATGGATCGACGTTGGTTAGCCTCGACGGAGTTGACGGTGTGTGGCCTCCTCCGGCTGCGGGTTACTACCCTGTCTTCGTCGTGTCGTATGCAGGATCATGTTAGCCGAGTTAGTGGATCTTCCTGTGTCTTGTATCTTTACCGTTCTTGCTCTTTTATTTTCTTTTTATGTATGGTCTGTTGTATGCTGGAGGTGGTGCTTTATAACATAAAGCGGGGGAAACCACAACCCTCATTGCAGATCTGGAGTAGCGTGGGGAATGACGGGCTGGCGTGGGAGGGGCAACCACAACCCTCATTGCGGCGACTGAGGGAGTCATAGATTAGGGGCTCCTCAGGGCGTCGGCCCAATGATATGGGCCGGGCTGGTGGAGCCGCATACCGATGGAAGATTTACGAAGCCGTGGTGTGTCCCCCAAGTTAAGGGAAGATAGTATCTCTTCCCTTCCTGTTGTAATCTATCCCTAGCAACCCTAGCCCTATCGGTGTCTATATAAACCAAGGGCTGTAGTTAGGGTTAGAGGTTTATTCATCTCCTCATACCTTAGGGTTTAGCTCATGCTGATCTCGAGGTAAATCTAGTCTGTAAACACATCATACATCCAATATAATCAAGAAGGATGGAGGGTATTACCTCTTCAAGAGGGCCTGAACCTAGGTAAACACTGTGTTCGACATCCCTTGTTCCCCATTGATCTCAGATCCACAGTTCGGGACCCCCTACCTCGAGGTCTGCCGGTTTTTACACAGACATTGGTGCTTTCATTGAGAGTTCCGCTGGTGGATCGCAAGAAGAATCGATGGCTCAACCAGTCGTTGGAGACCACACCTGCGCCGAGGGCCTCCCCGCCCCTGGTCACCTCTTCGTCTTCAGTGACATATTAGTGCACACCGATCCCACTGGTCGTCCCGATCAGATCGAAGGCTTCACCCCCATAGAGGGACTCGCAGGTTCAGGGGCATCGACCCCGGGACCAGCAGACCCACAAGAATCATGCATCTCTCAGAAACCGGCCTTGAAGCCCGACTTCGGTAGGTTGCTTACAAGATCTCCCGCTGAGTCATCAGAGTGTCCGGCAGCGCCATGTGCCCGACCAGCAGACCACTTGGCAAGTCTATTCCGTGCAATGGGAATCTCCATTGTCAGGACTACGGCCTATGGCCAGATCAGGCTTAGACCCGACAGCTGAGAAATCAACACCCCTCCAGTTACGCACCTCGTCGCCACCGTCGAAGAGGCCCAGGAGGGGCCATTACCCTGCAAGCTAAAGACGGTGTACAATCGAGTCTCCAGCTCAGAATCAGACATCAACTCAGATGAACATCTGGACTTGATCCCCGAGGCAAGATCCGGCCTCGACCCGATCTAGCCGCATAGTAGTCCAGATCAGAACCCTGCACGATCGGAGCCAAACACGATTCAAACACCCGTTAAGGATAGTCCGGATCCGCGGCAGGTGGGAATCCTCCAGTCTTTCCCACTCACCCACCATACTGAATACTCCCCGGATTCAGGAAGACCAGACATATGGGACCTCATGTACCTCAAACAACTGCCAAACGAAACATTCCATCATTACTTGGCAAGATTTCTCCTGGTAAATAACAGGATGGCACCCTGCTGTGACACAGAGATAATTAAAGCCTTCCAATTCAACTGCAATGACGAGGGCCTCTTAAACGCCCTCGCATGACGCCAAATTCAAAGCTTCATCGATATCGTACGCAAGTACTGCGCCATGGAGAACACGTGGAGAGCGCAACAGATGAATATGGGGCCGCCACTCGCCGCACAGCTTGGGAATTCTCGCGTCAAGTGAGCGTACACACATCGTTCGCCGGAACACAAGGCCGACAAAAAGAAAGCCAGACCTAGATCAGTACTGGACGAATTGTTGGATAAACCATGCCAAATACACTCGGTTTTGCTAGACCCAGATCCAACCCACAGACTTTGAGCCTGCTGGGTGGTAAGACAGGTGGCCAAAAATGGTGAGCCAATCTTGGGCGTCACACTTCTGGATAAACAGTTAGCAATTCGGCCACAAGACCACAATGTCCTCGCGGTTTATGAGACATTCGCCTCAAACAACAAAAGGAAAAAGCTCTTCAAGAGCTCAGCGTGATATATCAAGTGACGGCCGCACAGCCGTGGGCAACCACTCCTATCACCTTTGATGAGAAGGATGAGCCAAGCCCTCGTCTCAGTCACGCACCGGCCGCGCTGGTCCTCGACCCTATCGTCGATGGTTTTCGGCTGACTAAAGTGCTGATGGACGGAGGCGGTGCTACCTCTTGAGCATTGCGTTGGATTTCCCCGAAGAGGAGAGGATGATGCAGCAAAGTAGCGTAAGTATTTCCCTCAGTTTTGAGAACCAAGGTATCAATCCAAGAGGAGGCCACGCACAAGTCCCTCGTACCTGCACAAAACAATAGCTCCTCGCAACCAACGCGATTAGGGGTTGTCAATCCTTCACGGTCACTTACTTAGAGTGAGATCTGATAGAGATGATAAATAATATTTTTGGTATTTTTGGTATAGAGATGCAAAGTAAAAAGTAAAAGGCAAAGTAAAAACAAAGCAAGTATTAAAGTGATAGAGATTGATATGATGAGAATAGACCCGGGGGCCATAGGTTTCACTAGTGGCTTCTCTCAAGAGCATAAGTATTCTACGATGGGTGAACAAATTACTGTTGAGCAATTGACAGAATTGAGCATAGTTATGAGTATATCTAGGTATGATCATGTATATAGGCATCACGTCCGAGGCAAGTAGACCGAAACGATTCTGCATCTACTACTATTACTCCACTCATCGACCGCTATCCAGCATGCATCTAGAGCATTAAGTTAAAAACAGAGTAACGCCTTAAGCAAGATGACATGATGTAGAGGGATAAATTCATGCAATATGATAAAAAACCCATCTTGTTATCTTCGATGGCAACAATACAATACGTGCCTTGCTGCCCCTTCTGTCACAGGGAAAGGACACCGCAAGATTGAACCCAAAGCTAAGCACTTCTCCCATTGCAAGAACTACCAATCTAGTTGGCCAAACCAAACGGATAATTCGAAGAGACTTGCAAAGATAACCAATCATACATAAAATAATTCAGAGAAGATTCAAATATTATTCATAGATAAGCTGGATCATAAACCCACAATTCATCGGTCTCAACAAACACACCGCAAAAAGAAGATTACATCGAATAGATCTCCACGAGAGAGGGGGAGAACATTGTATTGAGATCCAAAAAGAGAGAAGAAGACATCTAGCTACTAGCTATGGACCCGTAGGTCTGAAGTAAACTACTCATACTTTATCGGAGGGGCTATGGTGATGATGTAGAAGCCCTCCGTGGTGGATGCCCCCTCCGGCGGAGCTCCGGAACAGGCCCCAAGATGGGATCTCGTGGATACAGGAAGTTGCCGCGGTGGAATTAGGTTTTGGCTCTGTTCGATCGTTTGGGGTGCGTGGTATATATAGGAGGAAGGAGTACGTCGGTGGAGCAATAGGGGCCCACGAGGTATGGGGCGCGCCCTAGGGGGCACCCCCACCCTCGTGACCGCCTCTTTGTTCCTTGGAGTAGGGTCCAAGTCCCTGGATCACGTTCGGTGAGAAAATCACGTTCGAAGGTTTCATTCCGTTTGGACTCCGTTTGATATTCTGCTTTCTTGATACACTGAAATAGGCAAAAACAACAATTCTGGCTGGGCCTCCGGTTAATAGGTTAGTCCCAAAATAATATAAAAGGGAAAATAAAGCCCAATATAGTCCAAAACAGTAGATAAGGTAGCATGGAGCAATCAAAAATTATAGATACGTTGGAGACGTATCAGGCATCCCCAAGCTTAGTTCCTGCTCGTCCTCGAGTAGGTAAATGATAAAAAGAGAATTTTTGATGCGGAGTGATACTTTGGCATAATTGCAATGTAAATCTTCTTAATTGTTGTATGAATATTCAGATCTGAATGAATACAAAATAAAAGTTCATATTGATAAAATAAATAGTAATACTTCAAGCATACTAATCAAAGTAATCATGTCTTCTCAAAATAGCATGGCAAAAGAAAGTTCATCCCTACAAAATCATATAGTTAGGCTATGCTTCATTTTCGTCACACAAAGATGTTCCCAACTTCTATACCCCCGATGACAAGCCAAGCAATTGTTTCATACTTAAATAATCTCAAACTTTTTCAACCTTCACGCAATACTTGAGCGTGAGCCATGGATATAGCACTATGGGTGGAATAGAATATGATGATGGGGATTGTGTGGAGAAGACAAAAATGAGAAAGTCTCACATTGACGAGGATAATCAATGGGCTATGGAGATGCCCATCAATTGATGTCAACATGAGGAGTAGGGATTGCCATGCAACGGATGCACTAGAGCTATAAATGAATGTTCAACAAAAGAAAACTAGTGGGTGTGCATCCAACCTGCTTGCTCACGAAGACCTAGGGCATTTGAGGAAGCCCATCGTAGGAATATACAAGCCAAGTTCTATAATGAAAAATTCCCACTAGTATAAAAAGACAACTTA
The DNA here is from genome assembly GCA_021605205.1 of Aegilops longissima. Classification (NCBI taxonomy): domain Eukaryota; kingdom Viridiplantae; phylum Streptophyta; class Magnoliopsida; order Poales; family Poaceae; genus Aegilops; species Aegilops longissima. Next base: position 17,963,740 of record CM038676.1, on the reverse strand, counting down.
TGAGACTCACTATATGAAAAATATGGTGCTACTTTGAAGCACAATATATGAGACTCACTACATGAAGAACAAGGTGCTACTTTGAAGCACAATATATGAGACTCACTACATGAAGAACAAGGTGCTACTTTGAAGCACAAGTGTGGAAAAAGAGATAGTAACATTGCCCTTTTTATTTATTTTCTTTTTTTGGGCCTTCCTTTTTTTTTCTTTTTGGCCTTTCTCTTTTTTTTGGGCAATGCTCTAATAATGATGATCATCACACTTCTATTGATTACAACATAAGGATTACAACTCGAAACTAGAACAAGATATGACTCTATATGAATGCCTCCGGTGATGTGCGGGATGGTGCAATGAATCAAGAGTGACATGTATGAAAAATAATGCATGGTGGCTTTGCCACAAATACGATGTCAACTACATGATCATGCAATGGCAATATGACAAAAGTAAAGTATGTCATGATGATGATGAACGGAACGGTGGAAAGTTGCATGGCAATATATCTCGGAATGGCTATGGAAATGCCATAATAGGTAAGTATGGTGGCTGTTTTGAGGAAGATATAAGGAGGTTTATGTGTGATAGAGTGTATCATATCACGGGGTTCGGATGCACCGCGAAGTTTGCACCAACTCTCAAGGTGAGAAAGGGCAATGCACGGTATCAAGAGGCTAGCAAAGGCGGAAAGGTAAAAGTGCGATAATCCATGGACTCAACATTAGTCAAAAGAACTCATATACTTATTGCAAAAATTTAGAAGTCATCAAAATCAAGTACTACGCGCATGCTCCTAGGGGATAGATTGGTAGGAAAGACCATCGCTCGTCCCCGACCGCCACTCATAAGGATGCACAAGCCAGGTACACTTCATGTTTCAAATTTGTTACACAACTTTAACCATACGTGCATGCTACGGGATTTGCTAACTTCGACACAAGCATTCTTTAAATTCATAATCACCCAACTAGCATGACTTTAATATTACCACCTCCATATCTCAAAACAATTATCAAGTATCAAACTTTTCTTAGTATTCAACGCACTCAAAAGAAAGTTTCACATATCTTGAATACCAAGTATATTAATTTTAAGCAAATTACCATGCTATTAACGACTCTCAAAATAATCTAAGTGAAGCATGAGAGATCAATAGTTTCTTTAAACAAATCCACCACCGTTCTCTAAAAGATCTAAGTGAAGCACTAGAGCAAAAATTATCACGCTCAAAAGATATAAGTGAAGCACTATGAGCAAAACTATCAAGCTCAAAAGATATAAGTGAAGCACAAAGAGTATTCTATCAAATTCCAATTTATGTATGGCTCTCTCAAAAGGTGTGAACAGCAAGGATGATTGTGGTAGACTAACAAGCAAAGACGCAAATAATACAAGACGCTCCAAGCAAAACACTTATCATGTGGTGAATAAAATATAGCTCCAAGTAAATTACCGATGGAAGTAGATTTAAAGAGGGATGCCTTCCGGGGCATCCCCAAGCTTTGACTTTTTGGTGTCCTTGGATTATCTTGGGGGTGCCATGGGCATCCCCAAGCTTAGGCTCTTGCCACTCCTTGTTCCATAATCCATCAAAAGAATTTACCCAAAACTTGAAAACTTCACAACACAAAACTCAATAGAGATCTCGTGAGCTCCGTTAGAGAAAGAAAACAAAAGACTACTTTAAGGTACTGTAATGAACTCATTATTTATTTATATTGGTGTTAAACCTACTGTATTCCAACTTATCTATGGATTATAAACTATTTTACTAGCCATAGATTCATCAAAATAAGCAAACAACACACGATAAACAGAATCTGTCAAAAACAGAATAGTCTGTAGTAATCTGTAACTAACGCAAACTTCTGGAACTCAAATCTACCAAAATTAGAAGGCCTATACAATTTGTTTATTGATCAGCAGCAATTGGAATCAGTATTTTATCACGTTCTGGTGATTTTTAATAATTCGGGCACTGAGCGCAAAGTTTCTGGAAGCAAGATCAAATAACTATCATCCAAGAAGATCCAATAGGCCTAGCTTGGCACAAACACTAATTAAAACATAAAACCACATCTAAACAGAGGCTAGATGGATTATTTATTCCTAAACAGAAGCAAAAGCAAAAAAAACTAAAAATAAAATTGGGTTGCCTCCCAACAAGCGCTATCGTTTAACGCCCCTAGCTAGGCATAAAAGCAAGGATAGATCTAGGTATTGCCATCTTGGGTAGGCAATCCATAAGTGGCTCTCATGATAGATTCATATGGTAATTTTATTTTCTTTCTAGGGAAGTGTTCCATGCCCTTCTTTAAGGGAAATTGGAATCTAATATTTCCTTACTTCATATCGATAATTGCACCGATCGTTCTAAGGAATGGTCTGCTAAGAATAATAGGACATGAAGGATTGCAATCTATATCAAGAACGATAAAATCTACGGGCACATAATTCCTATTTGCAACAATAAGAACATCATTAGTTCTTCCCATAGGCTTTTTAATAGTGGAATCCGCAAGATGCAAGTTCAGAGAGCAATCATCAAAGTCACGGAAATCTAGCAAATCACACAAAGTTTTGGGGATAGTAGAGACACTAGCACCCAAATCACACAAGGCATGAAACTCATAATTTTTAATTTTAAATTTAATAGTTGGTTCCCACTCATCATAGAGTTTTCTAGGGATAGAGACTTTCAACTCAAGTTTTTCTTCATAAGATTGCATCAAGGCATCAACAATGTGTTTGGTAAAGGCCTTATTTTGACTATAAGCATGAGGAGAATTTAGCACGGATTGCAACAAGGAAATGCAATCAATTAAAGAGCAATTTTCATAATTAAATTCCTTGAGATCCAAGATAGTGGGTTTAGCAACATCTAGATTTTTATTTCTTTCAATCCCACACTTATCAATTTCACCATCAAGATCTAAAAACTCCGAATTCTTAGAACGCCTTCTAGGTAAAGGGAGATCATATTCAGTTTCATCAAGATTCATATTGCAAAACAAAGATTTAATGGGGGACACATCAATAACTTTTAGATCTTCATCTTGATTTTCATAGGAATTGGAAGAACATGCTTTAATAAAGGCATCTTTGGAAGCACGCATCCTAGCGGTTCTTTCTTTGCACTCATCAATGGAAATTCTCATAGCTTTGAGAGACTCATTGATATCATGCTTAGGAGGAATAGATCTAAGCTTTAAAGAATCAATTTCAAGAGAAATTCTATCAACGTTCCTAGCCAAATCATCAACTTTAAGCAATTTCTCTTCAAGCAAAGCATTAAAATTCTTTTGTGAATTCATAAACTGTTTAAAACTACTCTCAAATTCAGAGGGCATCTTATTAAAATTTCCATAAGAGTTGTTGTAGGGATTTCCATAATTGTTAGGAGGATTACTAGGATAAGGCCTAGGATTAAAATTCCCTCTATACGCGTTGTTACCAAAATTATTCCTACCAACAAAATTCACATCCATAGATTCATTATTATTCTCAATCAAAGTAGACAAAGGCATATCATTAGGATCAGAAGAAACACTCTTAGTAGCAAATAATTTCATAAGTTCATCCATCTTTCCACTCAAAACATTAATTTCTTCTATCGCATGCACTTTTTTATTAGTAGATCTTTTAGTGTGCCACTGAGAATAATTAACCATAATATTGTCTAGAAGTTTAGTAGCATCTCCTAGAGTGATTTCCATAAAAGTGCCTCCCGCGGCCGAATCTAAAAGATTTCTAGAAGCAAAATTCAATCCGGCATAAAAGTTTTGTATAATCATCCACAAGTTTAAACCATGAGTAGGACAATTATGTATCATTAATTTCATTCTCTCCCAAGCTTGTGCAACATGTTCATGATCAAGTTGCTTAAAATTCATAATATCGTTCCTATGAGAGATAATCTTAGCGGGAGGAAAATACTTAGAGACAAAAGCATCTTTGCACTTGTTCCAAGAATCAATACTATTTTTCGGCAAAGATGAAAACCACGCTTTAGCATGATCTCTAAGCGAAAAAGGAAATAGCTTCAACTTAACAACATCATTATCGACATCTTTTTTCTTTTGCATATCACATAAATCAACGAAGCTATTCAGATGAGTAGCGTCATCTTCACTAGGAAGGCCGGCGAATTGATATTTCATAACAAGATTCAACAAAGTAGTATTGATTTCACAAGATTCAGTATTGGCAAGAGGAGCAATCGGAGTGTTAAGGAAATCATTATTATTGGTATTGGTGAAGTCACACAATTTGGTAGCATCTTGAGCCATCGCGACAAACAAGCAATCCAACACACGAGCAAACAAAAGGCAAGCGAGAAGGCAAATGGGAAAAAGAGGAGGAGATTGGGAAAGAGAGGGCAAATAAAATGGCAAGGGTGAAGTGGGGGAGAGGAAAACGAGAGGCAAATGGCAAATAATGTAATGTGAGAGATAGGGATTGTGATGGGTACTTGGTATGGTTGACTTGCTCTTGCGTGAGCCTCCCCGACAACGGCGCCAGAAATTCTTCTTGCTACCTCTTGAGCACTGCGTTGGATTTCCCCGAAGAGGAGAGGATGATGCAGCAAAGTAGCGTAAGTATTTCCCTCAGTTTTTAGAACCAAGGTATCAATCCAGTAGGAGGCCACGCAAGCCCTCGTATCGCACAAAACAATAGCTCCTCGCAACCAACGCGATTAGGGGTTGTCAATCCCTTCACGGTCACTTACGAGAGTGAGATCTGATAGAGATGATAAATAATATTTTTGGTATTTTTGGTATAGAGATGCAAAGTAAAAAGTAGAAGGTAAAGTAAAAACAAAGCAAGTATTAAAGTGATGGAGATTGATATGATGAGAATAGACCCGGGGGCCATAGGTTTCACTAGTGGCTTCTCTCAAGAGCATAAGTATTCTACGGTGGGTGAACAAATTACTGTTGAGCAATTGACAGAATTGAGCATAGTTATGAGTATATCTAGGTATGATCATGTATATAGGCATCACGTCCGAGACAAGTAGACCGAAACGATTCTGCATCTACTACTATTACTCCACTCATAGACCGCTATCCAGCATGCATCTAGAGTATTAAGTTAAAAACAGAGTAACGCCTTAAGCATGATGACATGATGTAGAGGGATAAATTCATGCAATATGATAAAAACCCCATCTTGTTATCCTCGATTGCAACAATACAATCGTGCCTTGCTGCCCTTACATCCTTTGGGAAAGGACACGGCAAGATTGAACCCAAAGCTAAGCACTTCTTCCATTGCAAGAACTACCAATCTAGTTGGCCAAACCAAACGGATAATTCGAAGAGACTTGCAAAGATAACCAATCATACATAAAAGAATTCAGAGAAGATTCAAATATTATTCATAGATAAGCTGGATCATAAACCCACAATTCATCGGTCTCAACAAACACACCGCAAAAAGAAGATTACATCGAATAGATCTCCACGAGAGAGGGGGAGAACATTGTATTGAGATCCAAAAAGAGCCATCTAGCTACTAGCTATGGACCCGTAGGTCTGAAGGAAACTACTCACACTTCATCGGAGGGGCTATGGTGATGATGTAGAAGCCCTCCGTGGTGGATGCCCCCTCCGGCGGAGCTCCGGAACAGGCCCCAAGATGGGATCTCGTGGATACAGGAAGTTGCAGCGGTGGAATTAGGTTTTTGGCTCCTGTTCAGATCGTTTGGTGGTACGTAGGTATATATAGGAGGAAGGAGTACGTCGGTGGAGCAACAGGGGGCCCATGAGGCAGGGGGGCGCGCCCTAGGAGGGGGGGGGGGGGTGCCCCCACCTCGTGACCGCCTCTTTTGTTACTTGGAGTAGGGTCCAAGTCCCCTGGACCACGTTCAGTGAGAAAATCACGTTCCCGAAGGTTTCATTCCATTTGGACTCCGTTTGATATTCTGTTTCTTCGAAACACTGAAATAGGCAAAAAACAGCAATTCTGGGCTAGGCCTCCGGTTAATAGGTTAGTCCCAAAAATAATATAAAAGTGGAAAATAAAGCCCAATATAGTCCAAAACAGTAGATAAAGTAGCATGGAGTAATAAACAATTATAGATACGTTGGAGACGTATCAGGCGGCAGCCTCAACCTCATCTATGAGGATACGCTTGACAAGATGCAAATCAACAAGCCCCGCATCGAGCATAGTCACACCACATTTTGAGTTATATTACCCGGTAGGGAGGCACATTGCTCGAGACGCATAACCCTCGACGTTGTGTTTGACACACCCGATAACTACAGGTCTGAACCCTTGCTATTCACATCGTGCCCTTCCATAGCGGATACCACGCCCTTCTAGGGCGTGAGGCACTCTCAAGATTTCAGGCCGTACCACATTACGGGTATATGAAACTCAAAATTCCAGGGCCCAACAGGATAATCTCACTTAAAAGCGACCCAAGAAAAGCCTTGCAAGCCTAAAACAAGACGACATCCCTCGCCCTAGAGGCACTGTCTGTAGCTCTTGCGGCCGAAGAATTGACAGCGCTACGGACTACAATCGACAGGGATGATGTGGTCCTCAGTAAAAAACAAAAATCCACATCATTTAAGCTAGTAGATGAAATAGTAAAATTTCAAGTGCACCCAACAAATCCCAACTAAACGGCATCCATAGGGGCATAGTTGGACCCTGCAGTCGACGAAGCGCTAAGGACATTTCTGCGCAAAAATTGGGACATATTCACCAGGCACCCCTCAAACATGCCAGGCGCAGGCCAGCGGAGCACAACCTCAACATTCTAAAAGGCTTCAAGCTAGTGAAACAGACTCTGCGGCGATTTTCTGAACCCAAACGGCAAGCCATGGGCGAAGAACTAGCAAAACTGCTGGGAAGCCGGATTCAGCCGTGAGATCAAACACCCCGAATGGTTAGCAAATCTGGTTATGGTACCCAAGAAGGACAAATCTCGGTGGTTCTGTGTTGATTTTAAAGACCTTAACAAGGCCTGCCCCAAGGATCACCCCCTACCAAGAATAGACCAGATCATCGATGCAACCGCCGGACACGACTTGCTATGTTTCCTTGACGCATACTCCGGCTACCACCAGATCAAGATGAAAGAGTCCGACCAGGCGGCAACCACATTCATCACACCCTACGGGCCCTTCTGCTTCAACACCATGCCATTCGGGCTGAAAAATGCAGGAGCCACATACCAGCGAATGATTCAAGCATGCCTCAAAAACCAGAATGGCAAAATAGTCAAGGCATACGTGGACGACATGGTTGTCAAAACCCAACACATAGACCAACTGGTAGACGACCTACTCCAAACTTTTGACAACTTGCGAGCTTATGACATATGGCTCAACCCGGAAAAATGCGTCTTTGGGGTCCCTGCCGGAAAGTTGCTCGGATTTATCGTTTCTCATAGAGGAATCGAGGCCAATCCGGCAAAAATTAGAGCACTATCTCAGCTCGCAATACCAACGGAGCTCAAACACGTTCAGAAACTGACAGGATGCCTGGCAGCCTTGAGCCTCTTCATATCTCGCCTCGGAGAAAAGGCATTGCCACTCTACAAGCTGCGGAAAAAGACCAAGAACTTCCAATGGACAGCCGAAGCAACTACGACACTCCAGGAGATTAAAATGATCCTCGCAAGCAACCCTATCCTGGCCGCACCCAGCGTCGGCGAGCCCATGTTGCTATATATTTTAGCGACCAATCAGGTGGTCAGTGCGGTGCTCGTCGTAGAAAAGAAATCTGAGGGCCACAAGTTTCAAGTCCAGAAGTCGGTCAATTATGTGTTCAAAGTTCTGACGCCATGCAAATCACGCTACCCGCACTGTCAAAAAATAGCCTACATGGTCTTTATGGCGTCCCAAAAACTTCGACACTACTTTCAAGAATGTTCGGTCATAGTGGCATCGGAGGTCCCCTTGAATGATATAATCAATAACAGAGATGCCACGGGCCGCATCGCCAAGTGGGCCATTGAGCTCCTCCCCTTCGAGATAACATACAAACCATGTCGAGCCATTAATTCTCAGGTGTTGGCTGACTTCATAGCCGAATGGACCGAAGCCGAATTATCCTGGGAATACAGTACATATTCACACTAGACAATGTACTTTGACGGCTCAAAGATGTTAGCCAGACTGGGGGCTAGGGTCATCCTTATCTCCCCCACAGGCGACACTGTTCGGCATGTCCTACAAATAATGTACATGGACTCCAACAACGCAGCCGAGTATGAAGCACTACTACACGACCTCCGTATGGCCATATCAATGGGAAGTACAGCGCCTCAAGGTAAGGGGAGATTCAAACCTGGCGATCTCTCAAATCAATGGCGAATTCAATGCCAAGGACCCCAAAATGGCAGCATATAGAAATGCGGTCCTCCGGATATCGGCCCGATTCGAGGGCCTAGAATTTCACCACGTCACTAGAGATAGCAATCAAGCAGCAGACGTCCTCGCCCGCATGGGCGCCAATCACGACCCAGTTCCTAAAAACACCATTCCTCGAGCGACTTTTTAAGCCCTCCGTGGTCTGGCAGGACGACGACACTGGTGTACCAACCATTGAGCCCTCTCACAACGTTTCGCCATAACATGACTTGGACGGCCATGTCATCGGCGGTTCCGCTCTCGAGGAGACACCGTCCACCCACGACGTCATGGCCGTAATCCCACCCTGGACAGGACCCCTACTAGCACATCTCACACAATATTAGCTTCCAGAGGATCAAACCGAAGCACGACATATAGTTCGACGCTCTAAAGCATACAAGGTCCATGAGGGGGAACTCTATAAGAGGAGTACCACAGGAGTCTTACAAAGATGCATCTCTGAAGAAGAGGGGCAACAGCTCTTGGCGGGGCTACACGCAGGGATGGGCGGACACCACGCAGCAGCTTTGACTTTGGTCAGCAAGGCTTTCCGAGCAGGCTTCTTCTAGCCCACTGCCCGCGACAAGCCCAAACATTGGTCCAACATTGCGTCGGATGCCAGCTGTTTGCAAATCGAAGCCATATGCCCCCACAGCTCTTCGGACGATGTCGATAACCTGGCCTTTCGCGGTCTGGGGTCTCGACATGGTCGGGCCACTCAAAGGGGGGACAACAAAAAGAAGTACCTATTGGTCATGGTCGATAAATTCACCAAGTGGATCGAACAAAGCCCATCACTTCGGCAATCAGGCCCAGTTGTCGACTTCATATCCGACATCGTACACCGTCACGGTGTCCCCCATAGCATACTTATAGATAATGGTACCAACTTCACCACCTAGGAAGTTAAAGACTGGTCCGGTAGAATGGGGATTAAGCTCGATTATGCCTCGGTGTACCACCAACAAACTAACGGGCAGGTTGAACAAGCCAACGGGCTCATTATGAGCGGCATTAAACCACACTTAGTCCGATCCCTTAAATAATCATATTGCTATTGGGTCGAGGAACTCGATTTCGTACTATGGGGGCTGCGCACTACTCCTAACCGGTCAACCGGATACACGCCATTTTTCATTGTATACGGTGCGGCAGCTGTCCTCCCATGTGACCTTATCCATGATGCACCTAGAATACGCATGTATGAAGAAAAGGAAGCCGAGCTGGATCAGAAGGATGGTCTGGATGCTTTGGAAGAAGAGCGGGATATAGCTCGGGCTCGGTCCGCGTTTTATCATCAGCAATATCAAAATCGCAAAGTCCGGGCGAAGACATACAACATGGGTGAACTCGTCCTCCGCCTCCCCGAAAAGCAGAAACATAAACTATTTCCCAAATGGGAGGGACCGTGCATCGTTGATGAAGTACTCATCAGAGGAGCATGTCGCCTTCGCCGCACGTCCGATGACCTCCTCGAGCCGAACCCGTGGAACGCGGCCCGACTGCGGTGTTTTTACGCTTGAATTTGATATGCACCCTTACCTTTTCCTTCCTTTATTTTCTTTTCTTCTTCCCTTTTTCTCTTCGACATGGTAAGAGTTCAGCTAAACCAAACCATACTAAGCTCGTCCTATATAGTTCGTTGAATGTAACACCCAATTTTGCATGGGGGCTCCCTTAGAAGAGCCGAATAATATAAGAATCGCATTCGTATCGATAGTGTCATTCTCATACAAGTCAAGCCAACATATGCACTTATTTGACTTAAGATCTTTGCCAAGCTGGGTTGCTTGGCTCCTGTGCTTACCCCTATGTTTCCGATTGTTCGGCTAGGGAGTAAAGGGACCACCTCTACGATTGTTACGAACGGGTCATCCGGGACCGTACCTCAGATGGGTGAAGCTGAAGACTAGCGTTCTTACAGAATACAATAAGTCAGCCTAAGAGAAGTGAATATAGCTACGCGCTTATAACTAGGGCTTTTTCACAGCCATTGGTTCCCATTGATCTTACGTATCCAGACTATAAATCCACCCGAAGAAAGGAACCCTTGGAGGAACTATTTTCATTGAAAGATGTTTCTTACGTCAAACAGTAATATAACATAACTCCCCACACATGTTTCATATGTTCGAGCCAGATGGCTTGGATTGCCTGGTTCCGGAAGTGTTTCCCTGTTTCCCAAGGCACCAAGTACGGAGCACTTCTCGGTCACTGGTCAGGGAGGTAGAAGCTGATGGCCGATTAAGACAACATTCTTTAAAAAATAACAATTAGAACGCGGATTGAGCTTGGTCAATGTAAAGTACATGGATACATAGAATTGACTAAACTACTCTTGACCGACATTGTCTATCAACTAATCTAAAGCACAATCCTTCTGGGAATAGCGAGCGGCTGGCATAACATCATCATACACCAAGCTCAGAGGTACTTCTCGGCTGTCAGGGCCCACCGGACCAACTCGGGCCATAGGCTCAGGGTCTAGCTTGGTGAAACATGTCTTTACCATAGCCCACGCCTCACGCGCTCCTTCTCGACAAGCCAAGATCTTCCACAATTCGAAACGTTGCTGGGCTCCTTTAAAGCAATCAGCCAGTTCGACCATACTCTCTGATGGCACATCTGTCAGCCATAACACTTCGACCATGCTCTTCATGGCCTTCCGGGCATGCTCATGAGTTCTCGTCAGCTCTTTTAAAAGGTTCCCACCGTACCAACTTCTTCCTTGGGTCGCCCAGTCAAAATGCCTGCAAAGAAGTCATCACATTTCATTATTTAAACAACAATGGTACTTACTCACATAACGGTAAGGGCAAGGCTTACTAAATATTCCGCCTTTCAGCTTCTGGTTTTGCTCCAAGGCTTGGGCCAACTGAGTTTTCAAACTCTCAATCTCCTCGGTATTTCGGTCATTTTCCGCCTTGAGCTCATTTTGCTCTTCATGACTTTGCGTCAGCACTCGTTTACCAGCCTATAACTCTTTGCGCAACTGGTTTATGAATTTTGCGGCTATATGAAGAAACAAGTGTGAAAACACAGAATACGCCATGCGCCTTTTCAAGTGTTGGTACACGGTTCCTCATACTTACCGGATACATCGTTACCAGCTTTTCGAGCCGCATCCAGTTCTGCCTTGGTTTCGACCAACTGTGTCCGGCGAGCCTCAAGATCCTCGGACAGCTTTTTGCTATGCTCTCACTACTAGGGAAAAGCCTAGCAGTAGCGCGGGTTTTTGGCCTAGCAGTAGTGCGGGTGACCGCGCTACTGCTATGGCGCTATGACACGTCTCCAACGTATCTATAATTTATGAAGCATTCATGCTATTTTATTATCTGTTTTGAATGATTACGGGCTTTTATAGACTTTTATATTACTTTTGGGACTAACCTATTAACCGGAGGCCCAGCCCATATAGCTGTTTTATTGTCTGTTTCAGTATTTCAAGGAAAAGGAATATCAAACGGAGTCCAAACGGAATGAAATCTTTGGCAGCATTATTTTTGGGAAGAATATGATCCTGGAGACTTGGAGTTCAAGTCAGAAGATCCTCGAGGAGGCCGAGAGATAGGCCCCCCCCCCTACAGGGCGCGCCCCCTGTCTCGTGGGCCCCTCGAGCACCTCCCGACCGACTTCTTTCGCCTATATATGCCTACGTACCCTAAAAACATCGATAATCAAGATAGATCGGGAGTTCCGCCGCCGCAAGCCTCTGTAGCCACAAAAAACCTCTCAGGAGCCCGTTCCAACACCCTGCCGGAGGGGGAACCCATCACCGGTGGCCATCTTCATCATCCCGACGCTATCCATGACGAGGAGGGAGTAGTTCACCCTCGGGGCTAAGGGTATGTACCAGTAGCTATGTGTTTGATATCTCTCTCTCTCTCTCTCTCTCTCTCTCTCTCTCTCTCTCTCTCTCTCTCGTGTTCTCTCTATGGCACGATCTTGATGTATCGCGAGCTTTGCTATTATAGTTGGATCTTATGATGTTTCTCCCCCCTCTACTCTCTTGTGATGAATTGAGTTTCCCTCTTGAAGCTATCTTATCGGATTGAGTCTTTAATTTGAGAACACTTGATGTATGTCTTGCCGTGTTTATCTGTGGTGACAATGGGATATCGCGTGCCACTTGATGTATGTTTTGGTGACCAACTTGTGGGTTCCGCCCATGAACCTATGCATAGGGGTTGGCACACGTTTTCTTGACTCTCCGGTAGAAACTTTGGGGCACTCTTTGAAGTACTTTGTGTTGGTTGGATGAATCTGAGATTGTGTGATGCATATCGAATAATCATGCCCACAGATACTTGAGGTGACAATGGAGTATCTAGGTGACATTAGGGTTTTGGTTGATTTGTGTATTAAGGTGTTATTCTAGTACGAACTCTTGAATAGATTGATCCGAAAGAATAACTTTGAGGTGGTTTCGTACCCTACCATAATCTCTTCGGTTGTTCTCCGCTATTAGTGGCTTTGGAGTGATTCTTTGTTGCATGTTGAGGGCTTGTTATATGATCTATCTATGTTATTATTGTTGAGAGAACTTGCACTAGTGAAAGTATGAACCCTAGGCGTTGTTTCCTATCATTGCAATACCGTTTACGCTCACTTTTATCTTTAGTTACCTTGCTGTTTTTATTATTTCAGATTATAAAAACCTTTATCTACCATCCATATTGCACTTGTATCACTATCTCTTCGCCGAACTAGTGCACCTATACAATTTACCATTGTATTGGGTGTGTTGGTGACACAAGAGACTCTTTGTTATTTGGTTGCAGGGTTGTTTGAGAGAGACCATCTTCATCCTACGCCTCCCACGGATTGATAAACCTTAGGTCATCCAATTGAGGGAAATTTGCTACTGTCCTACAAACGTGTGCATTTGTAGTAGACATCAAGCTCTTTTCTGGCGCCGTTGCTGGGGAGGTGAGTGCTTGAAGGTATATCTTTAGATCTTGTAATCGAATCTTTTTGTTTCTTGTTTTACCACTAGTTTAGTTTATAAAAGAAAACTACAAAAAAATGGAGTTAAGCTTGTCTCATACGCTTCGTCTTTTTAATATCTTTCGTGAGTATGATGAAAAGGAAAATTGTGTTCAAGTGCTAGAAGAAGAAATCTATAGAATGTTTGATACTAAATCTTTGAAGCATGATTGCAATGTTGTTAGTATGAAATCTTTGAATATCCATAGTACTAATGATGATTGCTCTAGTCATGATGAAAATATCTCTTATGAGCATGTCAACTTTTGTGGAGTGCATGTTTGCATGAACACACCAAATAGAGAAGATATATATTGCAAGATGCATAAGCATTTAGAAACTAAAGGGTTGCAAGAAAGGCTAGATGTGAGTGCTGAAAATTTAAAATTCCTTTGTCGTACTTATGAACTTTGCAATGAACGTGGTCATTTACATCTCCTATGCAAATTGTTTCATGATCGAATCGTGTCCAAAAGTTGTGATGATTTGATCTCCCTTGCACATTATAATGAACTTATTTTGCTTTTGGGTTATGAAGAGTTGAAACGTTTAACTAAGCCTATTCCAGAATTTAATCTTAAGCATTTCCTTGATATTGATCTAGAAAAGATTTATATGTTTTGTGCGGAGAATTGCATTGAAAATCCATATATTGCCAATTACCTAAAGAAAAGAAAGCAAATAGAAGATGATGAGAATACTAATGAAAGGGAAGAGACTTCCCAATATCCTCCTATTATTTCTTATGATGAATCAGGTAACGAGGGGGAGCTTTCTATTCAACCAATCTCGTCAATAAGGAGCTCAAAGAGGAAGGTTGAACCCACACATAATGTGAAAAAGAAAAGGAAAAGAAGGGGCAACAAAGGTAAAAAGGTATCCCTCCCAAATGATGTTGCTCCTACTACTCATTGTGATGATGATAATTGCTATACTATTGGTGCTATCCATACTATTAATGATGAGAGTGATTATGCTTATGATATGAAAAGGCCCAAGCTTGGGGAAGCTATGTTTGATGAGGATGAAATATTTGAGAATATATTTGCTGAAATTAATGTTTATCCCAAGCTTGGGGATGCTATGTTTAATGAAGATGATATTTTTAGCATCCCAAGTTTTGATATGAAAAGTTGTTATGATGATAGCATGCCTCCTACCTATGATGATTATATTGATGAAAGTGGGTTTGGAAGAGTGTCAACTTTAGGAAGTAGTTATCCCACTATTTTGGAGGATGTTGAATCTTATTGTGATGAATATGAAAGTGAATTTGGAAGAGTGTCAACTTTATTTAGTGATTCCACTATCTTGGGAGAGGTTTCAATCGATTATGATGAGAACGAAGTTGCTACTTATGATGATTATTGTGATGAAACTTATGCTATAAAAAGTAGTGATGATTATATTTACAAATCTTGTCATGATTATGATTACCCTTTTTCTGAACATTACTCTTTTAATGTGGAAACAATTTTTATTGTTCAAGTCTCTTATGATACTCCCACTATTCCGAATGAGAAGAATTTTGCTTATGTGGAGAATAGTAAATTTTCTATGCCTGTAGATCATGAAAAGAATACTTTAGGTGCTGGTTATATTGTTGAATTCATTCATGATTCTACTGAAAATTATTATGAGAGAGGAACATATGCTTGTAGGAATTGCAATAATGTCAAGTTTCCTCTCTATGTGCTTCAAGTTTTGAACTTATGCTTGTTTTGCCTTCCTATGCTAGTTAATTATTGTTCCCATAAGTTGTTTGCTCACAAAATCCTATGCATAGGAAGTGGGTTAGACTTAAATGTGCTAGTCATATGCTTCATGATGCTCCCGTTATGTTTCAATTCTTATCTTTTATGTGAGCATCATTGTCATCATCATGCCTAGCTAAAAGGCATTAAAGAAAAGCGCTTGTTGGGAGACAACCAATATTTATCCTTACTGTTTTTGTGTGTTCACATGATTATACTAATGTAGTAATGATGTTTTATAGCTTTTATTTCAATGAAGTGCCAAGAAAGACCTTTAGGATAGCTTACGGTGATAGTTGTGTTGATCCTGCTGAGAATCAGAAACTTTTGCACCCAGTAAATTAGTTTTGTTAATTCACAGAAACGTGCTTATGATCTGATTTTTTTTGCTATGGATTGTTACACTAATTGCTTAGTACTTCCTAATTTTGTAGGATTTTTGGAGTTCCATAAGTATACGTTTGATCCAGATTACTACAGACTGTTCTGTTTTTGACAGATTCTGTTTTCTATGTGTTGTTTGCTTATTTTGATGAATCTATGAGTAGTATCGGAGGGTATGAACCATAGATAAGTTGGAGTACATTATATATTACACCAATATGAATTTAGAATGAGTTCATTACAGTACCTAAGTGGTGGTTTTATTTTCTTATACTAACGGAGCTTACGAGTTTTCTGTTGAGTTTTGTGTTGTGGAGTTTTCAAGTTTTGGGTAAAGATTTGATGGAATATGGAATAAGGAGTGGTAAGAGCCTAAGCTTGGGGATTCCCAAGGAACCCCAAGGTAATATTCAAGGACAACCAAGAGCCTAAGCTTGGGGATGCCCCGGATGGCATCCCCTCTTTCGCCTTCGTTCATCGGTAAATTTACTTGGAGCTATATTTTTATTCTTCACATGATATGTGTTTTGCTTGGATTGTCATTTTATTTTGTTAGTATTTGCTGGATGTTATTTAGAATAATGTTTTTGATCTTTAGTTTCAATAAAAAAAGTCAAGGATAGCCTTTGCCATGCTTATTTTGCTAGTATACATGTTGCTGTTTGAAAACAGAAAGTTTACCGCTGTTGCAAAAATTCCCTAGAAAAGTCAGAGAATGCTATAATGTTGAAACCTTTTGCATAATGAGTTCTGATAAATTTACTACAGTGGGAATTTTATTTCATAATTTTTGGAGTTAGGGAAGTATTGATACTCTTGCATTCTTTACAGACTGTACTGTTTTGGCAGATTGCTGTTATGTTTGCTTGTTTAATGATTCTATTTGAGGATAGGAGTGTTAAATATGCAGAGGCATTTAGTATTAAATGTTGAATAATAATTTTAGTGATTTTTTACAGTAGAAAATGATAAGGTTTTTGCATTGGTTTATACTAACCTATCTCACGAGTTCTTGTTGAGTTTGTTGTGGATGAAGCTTTTGATAAAAAGAGAAACCATGATATGAGAGGAATTAAGGAGACACAAAAGTTCAAGCTTGGGGATGCCCAAGGCACCCCAATATAATATTTCAAGAAGTCTCAAGCATCTAAGCTTGGGGATGCCCCGGTAGGCATACCACCTTTCTTCTTCAACAACTATCGGTTAGTATCGGTTGAGCCTAAGTTTTTGCTTCTTCACATGAGTTGTGCTATCCTTGCAATGTCATTTTATTTTTTTGCTTGCTGTTTGGATACAATACCATGATCTGAAATTCTTAAATGAGAGAGAGTCTACATTTAGTTACATAATTATTTAGCTACTCATTTATCTTCACTTATATCTTGTTGGAGTAGTTTGTCATTTACTCGTGTGCTTCACTTATATCCTATGAGTAAATTGTTGAATGAGTTAATTGTCATAAATCTGAAATTATATATGTCTATTTGCTTACCCCATGGGGAGTAATGACTTCACATCTAAGAAGTAGAGGTTGTAAATTTATTGAAGGCTAGCAAGCATTGTATTGGTCATTTGAACAATTCATGAAAGAATATTGAAGGAAGAGAGATTTCACATCTAAATATACTATTGTAGACATCTTTTATAATTGGGAGCACTCATTTAGTATGACATGCTAAAGAGTTGATGTTGGACAAGGAAGACAACGTAATGGGTTATGTTTTCCGACATCTCAGTTAAAGTATATTGTCATGTATCATTCAAACATGTTGAGCTTGCCTTTCCCCCTTATGCTAGCCAAATTCCTTGCACCAAGTAGAGATACTACTTGTGCTTCCAATTATCCTTAAACCCAGTTTTGCCATGAGAGTCCACCATACCTACCTATGGATTGAGTAAGATCCTTCAAGTAAGTTGTCATCGGTGCAAGCAATAAAAATTGCTCCCTAAATATGCATGACTTATTAGTGCGGAGAAAATAAGCTTTGTACGATCTTGTTATGGAAGCAATAAAAGCAACGGACTGCATAAGAAAGGTCCATATACAAGGGGCAATATAAAGTGACGTTCTTTCGCATTAAGATTTTGTGTATCCAACCCTAAAAGCGCATGACAACCTCTGCTTCCCTCTGCGAAGGGCCTATCTTTTACTTTATGTCTTTTACTTTATGCAAGAGTCAAGGTGATCTTCACCTTTCTCTTTTTCATTCTATCCTTTGGCAAGCACCTCGTGATGGGGTGATCCTGATATATATATATCCAATTGAATGTAAGTTAGCATGAACTATTATTGTTAACATCACCCAAAGGTGAATACGTTGGGAGGCAACACTATAAGCCCCTATCTTTCTCAGTGTCCGATTGAAACTTCATAACCATTAGTATTGCGCGAGTGTTAGCAATTATAGAAGACTATACGATAGTTGAGTATGTGGAGTTTGCTATTGCTGAAAATAAGATGAATTGCAATTGCCTGATGACTGAGAATGAAGTTTGCCAGTTTTCAAGAAATTTTATGGTCTATGCTTTGACATGTGAATTGCTTGTTCCTTTTTCGTGAGAAGTTTTATGAGATGAACTACTGTTATGACACTTATTATCATGCTAGAAAAGGTGATTGAAATTATCATTGATCAAACTTGTGCACCTTCTAGCATTCACACTTCATAAATTCTTTCTTTTATCATTTACCTGCTCGAGGACAAGTAGGAATTTAGCTTGGGGATGCTGATACGTCTTCAACGTATCTATAATTTATGAAGCATCCATGCTATTTTATTATCTGTTTTGAATTATTACGGGCTTTATTATACACTTTTATATTACTTTTGGGACTAACCTACTAACCGGAGGCCCAGCCCATATTGATGTTTTATTGCCTATTTCAGTATTTCGAGGAAAAGGAATATCAAACGGAGTCCAAACGGAATGAAACCTTCGGCAACGTTATTTTTTGGGAAGAATATGATCCTGGAGACTTGGAATTCAAGTCAGAAGATCCTCGAGGAGGCCAGGAGATAGGGGGCGCCCCCCCTACAGGGCGCGCCCCTGTCTCATGGGCCCATCGAGCACCTCCCGACCGACTTCTTTCGCCTATATATGCCTACGTACCCTAAAAACATCGATAATCAAGATAGATCGGGAGTTCCGCCGCCGCAAGCCTCTGTAGCCACCAAAAACCTCTCGGGAGCCCGTTCGGCACCTGCGGAGGGGGAACCCATCACCGTGGCCATCTTCATCATCCGGCGCTATCCATGACGAGGAGGAGTAGTTCACCCTCGGGGCTGAGGGTATGTACCAGTAGCTATGTGTTTGATCTCTCTCTCGTGTTCTCTCTATGGCACGATCTTGATGTATCGCGAGCTTTGCTATTATAGTTGGATCTTATGATGTTTCTCCCCCCCTCTACTCTCTTGTGATGAATTGAGTTTCCCTCTTGAAGTTATCTTATCGGATTGAGTCTTTAATTTGAGAACACTTGATGTATGTCTTGCCGTGTTTATCTGTGGTGACAATGGGATATCACGTGGCACTTGATGTATGTTTTGGTGACCAATTTGCGGGTTCCGCCCATGAACCTATGCATAGGGGTTGGCACAGTTTTCTTGACTCTTCGGTAGAAACTTTCGGGCACTCTTTGAAGTACTTTGTGTTGGTTGGATGAATCTGAGATTGTGTGATGCATATCGAATAATCATGCCTACGGATACTTGAGGTGACAATGGAGTATCTAGGTGACATTAGGGTTTTGGTTGATTTGTGTCTTAAGGTGTTATTCCAGTACGAACTCTTGAATAGATTGATCCGAAAGAATAACTTGAGGTGGTTTCGTACCCTACCATAATCTCTTCGGTTGTTCTCCGCTATTAGTGGCTTTGGAGTGATTCTTTGTTGCATGTTGAGGGCTTGTTATATGATCTATCTATGTTATTATTGTTGACAGAACTTGCACTAGTGAAAGTATGAACCCTAGGCCTTGTTTCCTATCATTGCAATACCGTTTACGCTCACTTTCATCTTTAGTTAACTTGCTGTTTTTATTATTTCAGATTATAAAAACCTTTATATATCAATATAGCAGTTGTATCACTATCTCTTCGCTGAACTAGTGCACCTATAAATTTTACCATTGTATTGGGTGTGTTGGGGACACAAGAGACTCTTTGTTATTTGGTTGCAGGGTTGTTTGAGAGAGACCATCTTCATCCTACGCCTCCCATGGATTGATAAACCTTAGGTCATCCACTTGAGGGAAATTTGCTACTGTCCTACAAACCTGTGCACTTGCAGGCCCAACAACGTCTACAAGAAGAAGGTTGTGTAGTAGACATCAAGCTATTGCTAAAGGTTAGCAGTAGCGTTGGTTTACCCGCACTACTGCTATAGCTACTTAGTAGCAGCGCCTCTTGAAAAAGGTGCTACTGCTAATTACTAGTAGCGCGTCTCTCTGCCCACGCTACTACTATTATTCTGTATTCTATTTCTTTTTTATTTTCTTTCGTATTCATACACCAATATAAAAGCTTTCATACAGTAGCAATTTAGAGATTGTTTTTACATCATAATGAGTTATTAAATCACTAGGTGAAAGAACCGTGGAGTGGATGAATCCTAAGTGACCAAGTCATGGATTATCGTGATAATCCATGACTTGGTCACTTAGGATCCATCCACTTGAAACTAATCTGCGGTTCTTTCACCCAGTGATATAATAAATCATCATCATCATCATCATAATCATCATCATCATCATAATCATCATCATCATCATCATCATATCAGTAACAACTTATCATCATAATACATCATTATCATATAACAACTCCTCATGATCATCATTTTCGTCCATGAGACATCATATAAAAACTTGGTCACTAGTCATAATCACAACTCGTCCTCCTCCTCATCAACTCTAACACATTGTAGCACATAATAACACATTGTACCTAGGACCTACTCCTCTCTCATAGGACCTACTACCCTCTCTAAGGTAAAATGGCATAAAACAAGATAGGCCCTGACTCTCCATTGTGGAGAATGGAGACTATCCTGTCTCCAATTCTTGCGCTTCGCACAACGTTGGTTCCAAGTAGCTCCCTACGATTGTCCATACATTTTTTCCATGATTTGATTGTCATGTCTTCATCAGTTTTAGAAATCCAGTATGAACAGTAGTGAAGCCTAGCCAGGCCTGGTCGTAAGCTCATAACATCAAGGAAACCTTTCGGAAACATGAGATGAGGCACACAATCCTTCGGCATTTTCTGTTGAAAAACATAGTAATAACCTCGTAGTTAGCAATGTAGTTTAGCTTTAGAAGAATTTATGCAAAAGATGCACGGATGTCGTAATAGTAAAAACATCTTACCATGCCATCTCCATTTATGTTACCGTACTTCAACATGTGCACTAGTTGCACATATTGACCATAATGTGCAGGAGTTTGACAATTGATATTGTAATTCTCAACAACAATAATAAATGAGATAAGATGATCTTTCTCCTGATAAGTTAATTCTGCGCCATCAGTGTAGTAGGTTCTGTCTACCATCTTCCGTATATTCTTTGAAGAATGAAAATAAGCTATCAATGGAAATAAGCTGTCAACTATTTTGAAATAAACAATATAAATCTTATATTTACTAATAGGAGGCACCTTTCAAGTACTCTCATTAATTCACATCATCAAAATTAATCACACCGTTGGATTGAAAATTTTACGTCCAGGATAAAATTAAACTTGCGTAACACAGATTGTCCTGTCCCGCAAAAAAGGCACCTGGCACGTACAATGTTAGTGCTTTACAAAACACATAAAGCCACGATCTGTTCCCTCAAAATAAAAATGTAAAGCCTCACGTAGGCTTTGTTAAATTCTCAAGTCAAACAAAAAGGAAATTCTGGATTCGTAGCCTCAAGTTAGTTTTCGAAGAAAAAAAGAGTAAAGCCTCATGTCAAAAAAAAAGGGAAAGCCTGGATCGGTAGAATCACGTTAGTTTTAATTAGAGGAAAAAAGTAAAGTCTTACGTCAAAAAAAAGGAAAGCTCAGATCTGTTCCATAATAAAAAGCCTCAAAATAAAAGGAAAGTGTCCATGGATTTAGAAACTCGAAGAAGAAAAAGGAAAGAATCCACGACTTCTCTACATGGCCGCTCACTCCACCTCTCATACAATCATGGTAGCTGTGATTTTTTATGGCCAAATCAAGAGTACGCTCGATTCTCCCAATGGTTTTCCTCTCCATCCTTTTAATCTCACTTTCCCATCCACAACAATCCATCATGTATATTAATCGTGTTTAACCTTATTCTTTGAATCACACTTTTCAAGCTAAAGCAAACCATTATGTATACATACATGATTTTGTCCCACGATGATGATTTAGCATGTACTGTAGATACTATCAAGCAATTTGCCATGTATATTCCACCACATGATTTTATCTCATGATATGTTGATTTAGAACGTACAAATTTTGCTCCTCTTCGACCTTTCAATATTAGTTTTCCAAGTACGGACAATATTCCAGTTCCTTATTTTATCCACAATGGTTTATGTACCAAAAGGAGCCAAGTGTAGTAAGAGATTGGTTTTCCAGTTATGTTTTTCTTTTTTCACAATTCAATACATCATAGATCATGTTTTGCCGATTCAATATAATTTTTACAAGGGAGATTGAAGCGGAAGTTTGCGTACCACGAAAGTCGAGTTGGTCGAGATTGACTTGGATCGAGTCAAGACTTACGGCTAATTGATATAGTTGAGGAGACGAAGAACATATGAAATCATATTAGAAGTAGATTAGGTGTGATTTTCTATTTCATTATTTAAGGAATAATTATTTTGAGGAATCAGAATAAATTTTGATTTATTGGGTTAGCCACATTGGGCCACATAAATTATGGTTCAGTTCTCATTGGCGAGTTTTGTTGGTATAGATAGCACTCGGGTAGCAAATCATTATAGTTAGTAATGAGTAGTCCATCACATCATGTTCACGATATATACTATATACAAACAAACAATTTCATGGTTGTCCTACATAAAACGTATGCAGAAAATATTTTAAATAGTAAATGTGTCCACAATATTAAATAGAAAAGGACATCTGTATGATCAAAGAGCATTCAGTTCTGTCTTACATCTCCACAAATCTTTTTAAAATTTAAATCCAGGCAAAATTCTACTGATATGCTTACTATTACTAATAAACGATTTGAACAAGGGAGCACATGCCTTTCTTATGCAAGGGAAGGCCGGTCTGCTTCGGTTGCTCGACAAAGATAAATCACTTTGGATGGAGCGGCAAATATCATGAAGTCACGGCGTGTACCGACCGGCGTCACGAGCTCCTCATGTATGCTGCTGGGTGTTGGATGCATCCGATGTCGCCAGGTGCAAGATAGTGGTGTCTTGCAAGTACAGTTTACATGTTAAATCAGGTCTAGCATTGATTATTATTGTTATGCATGCACACAATACTATACTTTTGGCGATATACTACTTTGCATGGCATGCGTGTGATTGATGAATTACATGATATTCTTCACAGGTGCAGATTGCTATACTTATTACTTGCGTATACAGTAGGTCCATGCATATCCTTATTTTGGCCTTACAAAAGTAAGGTAAAATTTATATCTATTAATGTATCTTTAAACCACCTAAATTAATAGAGTAACCAAAAAAATCTGGATGTATCATTCGGTACAAAGATAACACATGAACACATGATTATGTATGCAATTTTTTTTGTGTGTAGTACGAATAGAAACTATTAAAAAAATCATGGCAAAATGTTAAATGAAATTCTTCAAGATTTTTTTTGGTAACATAGCTTAAATCCAAATTATCTATGAAATAGTTCCCAGCCACATTATTAATCATAAAAGAAATCCAATAACAATTTATTGTTTAGGACAACAACTCAAAATCTGAATAATATATGGCTCTTAAAGTTATGAGAAAAATAGAATTGTCTTACAAATGAGGACTTCTACTTAAATGTTGTACATATAAAATCTAATCCGCGAAGCAGGGTTGTATGATAAAATTTCTACCATACTTTTGTGGAAGAAACGAACATGTATGGTAGTGAAAATATAGGAACATATATGCTACAAATACATAATAACATTTTCATATTATTGTCCAACATTTCTAATTGGTACCCACTTTGTCGTATTTAATATTAAAAGTTCTAGCCCGTGCAGATGCACGGGTTGATGACTAGTTACTTAATAACTATGTTTGAGAAGCTCACATAGCGGTAGAATTGGATGCATATCAACAAGGACCCAGATGTCCATATTATCTTCGTCGATGTCCGGATCACCAAGATCCATGGTGACAAGCATACCCTCATGAAAATCATACATCTTGCAAAGTGCTTCCCAATTCGGGCAACCAAAATGGGATACGCTCACAGAATTGTATGGATTTACAGCAAAATCTATACCAAGACATAACATCTTGCATGGCATGAGATAAGCTAGTCGAATTGTAAAAGTCGAAAATTACACGTTGAAGAAGCAGAAGTCGTGCTTAATTGCGAAAGAAACACTTGTCATCGTTGCGTACCGTTTCAACATCGAAGGTCTCTTGGAGTTTAATACTGAAGCGTGATACGTCTCCAACATATCTATAATTTTTTATTGTTCCGTGCTATTATGTTACCCGTTTTGGATGTTTATGGGCTTTACTTTACACTTTATATCATTTTTGGGACTAACCTAGTAACCGGAGGCCCAACCCGAATTGCTGTTTTTTTTTGCCTATTTCAGTGTTTCGAAGAAAAGGAATATCAAACGGAGTCCAAACGGGATGAAACCTTCGGTAGCGATCTTTTTGGAACAAATGCAAACCAGGAGACTTGGAGTGGACGTCAAGCAGGTGCCCGGCGCGCCCTAGGGGGGTGGGCGCGCCCCCCACCCTCGTGGGCCCCTCATGGATCCACCGACCTACTTCTTCCTCCTATATATATTCGCGTACCCCGAGAACATCCAGGAGTACCACGAAAACCTAATTCCACCGCTGCAACCTTCTGTATCCGCGAGATCCCATCTTGGAGCCTTCGCGGGCGCTCCGCCGGAGGGGGAATCGACCATGGAGGGCCTCAACATCATCTCAAAGGCCTCTCCGATGAGTTGTGATTAGTTGACCACAGACCTTCGGGTCCATAGTTATTAGCTAGATGGCTTATTCTCTCTCTTTGAATCTCAATACAAAGTTCTCCTCGATCTTCTTGGAGATCTATTCGATGTAACTCTTTTTTGTGGTGTGTTTGTCAAGATCCGATGAATTATGAGTTTATGAGCAAGATTATCTATGAACAATATTTGAATCTCCTCTGGATTCTTTTATGTATGATTGGTTATCTTTGCAAGTCTCTTCGAATTATCAGTTTGTTTTGGCCTACTAGATTGGTTTTTATTGCAATGGGAGAAGTGCTTAGCTTTGGGTACAATCTTGCGGTGTCCTTTCCCAGTGACAGCAGGGGCAGCAAGGCACGTATTGTATTGTGGCTATCGAGGATAAAAAGATGGGGTTTATATCATATTGCTTGAGTTTATCCCTCTACATCATGTCATCTTTCTTAATGCGTTACTCTGTTCTTATGAACTTAATACTCTTGATGCAGGAAGGAGTCTGTCGATGTGTGGATTAATAGTAGTAGATGTAGAATCGTTTCGATCTACTTGTTGCGGACGTGATGCCTATATAATTGATCATGCCTAGATATTCTCATAACTATGCACTTTTCTATCAATTGCTCGACAGTAATTTGTTCACCCACCGTAATACTTATGCTATCTTGAGAGAAGCCACTAGTGAAAATTACGGCCCCCGGGTCTATCTTTTATCATATAAGTTTCCCATCTATCTTTTATTTGCATCTATACTTCCCAATCTATATCATAAAAATACCAAAAATATTTATCTTATCTTATTATCTCTATCAGATCCCACTTTCGCAAGTTTCCGTGAAGGGATTGACAACCCCTTTATCGCGTTGGTTATGAGGTTCTTGTTTGTTTGTGTAGGTACAAGGGACTTTTGAGGAGCCTCCTATTAGATTGATACCTTGGTTCTCAAAAACTGAGGGAAATACCTACGCAACTTTGCTGCATCACCCTTTCCTCTTCAAGGGAAAACCAACGTAGTGCTCAAGAGGTAGCAAAGCGCCGACCTTCTACCAGGTGAGGCCTGTCGCACAGACCCCGGTTATCGCCGCACCAGTCGCACTCCGCGAGACTATCATCGTCGGACGACATTTCCTTCTAGCACATCATAATTCAAAGATTAAACTTCTAAAATTACATATATGTACTACAAAAACTAAATAAGATCATTATTATTCAACCCGAAATATCGTTTAATTATATCTGTAGAAAATCCGGGCCACTCGATATTTCCTACATATTCTTGCACAAGTCATGCCAAAATTCACGGAAAAATCCGGCGTGACCTTTGCTAAAAAAGGACATATCGTGCGCCTGAAATTTGCCGGAGCAGAAATTAATCAACACTCCGGCAAAACATAGGCCACTCGGAGGTGTTCCCTGCAAACATGGCCACTTGGGCAAGCACATATCTTATTTGCATTCAGTCTTGATGGTCATTGCATTTCAATGGTTGATGGTCATTGCATTTCGATAGTTGAAAATATGAACAAAAAAATTTCAAAATATCTTATATATATCCTAACATAACTAAATTTGCCAACATAGTTCTCTCTCTCTAAACTAGTTCTATTAAACACTTTCTAAATAAACTAGTTCTATTAAGTACTTACTAAATAAACTAGTTCTATTAACCACTTACTAAATAAGTAGTTATATTAAGCACTTACTATAAATAAACTAGTTCTATTAACCACTTACATTCTATGTACATTATACAAAATTCTACCTATATATACTATTAAAAAAACCTACATTCTACCTATCTATACTATCAACAAAATCTATGGAGGGAGGATGGGCTGTGGATGGAGGAGGGGGGGGGGAGTAGGGGCCATGGAGGGACGAAGGGCTATGGAGGGAGTACGGGCTATAGAGGGGGAGGTGTTGTTGATGGAGGAGGGCAGCTAGAGGAGGGAGGAGCAGGGGGAGGGACGAGGAGAGGCAGCTAGAGGAGGGAGGAGGGGCAGCTGGAAGAGGAAGGAGGGAGGAGGAGGCTTGAGGAGGACGACCACGACAGTAAGGAGAGTGAGGAAACGAATGAGCGCTGGGGGATAAGGCTGGATTAGCAGTAGCGCAGTTTAGGAGAAAGCGCTACTGCTAATCCACCTAGCAGAAGTGCGTTTCATAGCAAAGCGCTACTACTACACTTAACCTGGCGGCAATAGTGTGGTGATTTTAGTAGTAGCACACTTTCCCCTGTCCGCGCTACTGCTATGCACATAGCAGTAGCGCCTTGTGCTGCCACACGGTACTGCTAAGTACCAGTAGCACCTCATTTTATCCAGCGCTACTACTGAAGTTCTGTGTATAAGGTTTTCCTTAGTAGTGTCTCTTGCGGCCTACAAAATCATATGATTAGAAATCCTTAACTCAGACGTCCCGCTCTATTTAAGGCTTGTGGGCTAGTTGGTTAGGGAACGTGATATGCTTTCAACTTATTTCAGCTACATACCTGCACTTTGGTGGCAAAAAGACCGGCGATCGCTTCAAGACCTGTCCGGGCCGCCCAGGGTACGCATCCACCGAATTGAAGGCAAATTCCTGGTCGGCAAAGGCAGTATGACGTAAAGTCTCCCTCTGGCGGCGGTGATTCATCATGCTCTCGACTTCGGAATTGGTAACTGAAACATCATCAGAGTCTGCTGGAGGCACGTCGGCTGCCGTGTGTTCGGAGTAAGATCCGACTTGTGCCGAAGACCTAGGACTAAAGCTGTGATTTGGCATGCCCAAGGAATCTTTGGACTGATCCAGGGGCATACTTCTTCTGCAAAGTTAAGCAAGTTTTAGTAAAAAGGTGTCGCAAGCAACCCTCCCGTGACTCTAAAATACGTCACCTCTGGGCCAAGGAGGCAGGTCCTTCCGCTTCGGTGGAGGCCTTTCGCTTTGATCTCCCGTTAGAGGCCGAGGCTGGTGCGGTCCGTGCTCCTCCCAAGACGGTCTGACACGTGGTACGGCGACCCTTGGGAAAGGAAGTCAGCACATGGGGAGCAGCACGATTTGAGCGCCTTGTTCGGGAGAACTTCTTGTTTTCACTTACCGTGGAAGAGGGAAGAGCCCCTGGGTGGTCGGCGGTCAGGGCGACCTTGGTGTCGTCAAGGCTCTCTTGATAAAACACCCTGTATTCGAAATCAATCGACATTTCTGGGTCGTCATGATACCCCGGATCGTCGTCACGGGAATGATCCTCCGGTTGAGGAGGAGGGCAACTAATGGACGCGACTTGACGCCTCCATTCTTGTTCGAGTACAACCAGTCAAAGTTCAGATGCAATCCGTATGCTCAAGTTAGTGGATTGTCGCTTACCCAGTCCGCTGGATTGTATCCGGGGCAACATTCCCGGATACTCATCCGGGCGAAATCCGCCTCCTCTCCCTTGAAGAGTTCGACCAATATTTTGGCCAGGGCCGCCTTGTTGTCCGGCCCTTGTCGCTGGTAACGGGTTAGGTTCACTAGTGCAGAACCGGGCTATAGCCGCGGTTCGTAAGGGGCTTTAGTGCCGGTTCTGCAACCGTCACTAAAGGGTGGGGACTAAAGGTCCCCCCCTTTAGTACCGGTTTGGCTCGAACCGCCACTAAAGTGCCACCACGTGGCATAAGGCAGGGCCGGGTGCGGGGAGACCTATAGTACCGGTTGGTAACACCAGCCGGTACTAAATGTTCGGGTGGTTTTGTTTTTTTTTCTTTAGTTTTGTGTTTTCAATTTAATTTAGAGATTGTTTTTTACATTATAATGAGTTGTTAAATCATTAGGTGAAAGTACCCGCAGATTAGTTTCAACTGGATGCATATATGCATGGATCCTAGCTAAGTGATCAAAGTATATATGCCATATCCATATATATTACTTCATCACTTATATTACGTGAGCAAGTAATTAATATGGATATGGCATATATATACTTTATCACTTAGCTAGGTAGGATCCATCCAGTTCAAACTAATTTGTGGTTCCTTTCATAATGATATAATAATTCATCATCATCATATTAATATAAAAACTATTGCATCATATATACTGAAAGAACATGCGGTGCCCCCATGTTTGGTTTTGGCAATTGATGACAATCTCTATGGACTAATGGTTGCCTTGAGTTATATTTGAAGGGTTTGTCCATAGGCTTCTCTTGGAGTCCATTTGTTGGTTTCAAGGAGAGTTTGTGATGACCGCGGTGCTATCAAGGAATTATCCAAAGATCGCTCATGTGAGTGTTGAGCTTATTGCAAGCATGTCTTGAAGGAGAAGATTGTGTGATCATTCATGTCTACCTTCAAGACATCATCCAAATGAAGAGAGTTGGAAAGATTCAACACACAAAGCGCACAAGATGTACCGAGGGATCAAGTGATCCCATGGTATTGTAAGCATTTTCCATTACGTTTTGTGTGCTAACCCATGGTCTTCGTGAGAGTTCTTTTGGGGTTAGGTTGCGGTGTGCAAGTTCAAGTGATGCATCATGAAGAGATCAAGTTCTTGAAGCTTGTCATCCATTATGGTGACAATGGACTTGTGAGGATGAGCGGAAGAGTGGCTCAGCCATAGTGGAGTATGGGGGAGCAATCAACTAGTCTTCATCGAGCCAACGCAATCAAGAAAGGTGGTCCATCTTGAGGAGGAGTAGATCGTCATCATCTAGCTCAAGTGGACTTTGTGCAAGGCAAAGGTTTACCCTTGATAGTTGTGGGAGACCGGGTTATAGGATCGATTGCCGTACTATCAAGGGGGGCTCCCGATGAGTTGCTTGATCGTATCGTTCGTAGAGAGCTCAAACCATTGCATCCTTGCATCATCTTTATTGGTTCTTGTTTGGTTCTTCTCCTTGCGAGATTTGGAGCTTATGGTCATTTTTATGACAAGCTCGAGTTCATCGAAAACGGAGTTCACATGCTTCTTCTATGATGTTTTAGATGTTGGAGGGTATGTCGGTTCTTCTCTGTTGGAGGTTCCACTCCTTTGTTTGTTAAGCTACCTCCCCTGCCTCTTCTTACTATAACCAATCACCTCGTCTTTAGCCAAACTTCGCTTAATCCGTAGTCCCTGTTTCGAGTTCCAAATATTTAGCAACAGTACCAGTATCAAATACCCAGGTGCTACTGTGAGCATTAGTAAGGTACACATCAATAACATGTATATCACATATACCTTTGTTCACCTTGCCATCCTTCTTATCCGCCAAATACTTGGGGCAGTTCCGCTTCCAGTGACCAGTTTGTTTGCAGTAGAAGCACGCAGTCTCAGGCTTAGGTCCAGATTTGGGTTTCTTCTCTTGAGCAGCAACTTGTTTGCTGTTCTTTTTGAAGTTCCCCTTCTTCTTCCCTTTACCCTTTTTCTTAAAATTGGTGGTCTTGTTGACCATCAACACTTGATCCTCCTTCTTGATTTCTACCTCCATAGCCTTTAGCATTGCGAAAACCTCGGGACTAGTCTTGTCCATCCCTTGCATATTATAGTTCATCACGAAGCTCTTGAAGCTTGGTGGCAGTGATTGAAGAATTCTGTCAATGACACTATCATCAGGAAGATTAACTACCAGTTGAATCAAGTGATTATTATACCTAGACATTTTGAGTATATATTCACTGACAGAACTATTCTCCTCCATCTTGCAGCTATAGAACTTATTGGAGACTTCATATCTCTCAATCCGGGGATTTCCTTGAAATATTAACTTCAACTCCTGGAACATCTCATATGCTCCATTACGTTCAAAACGTCGTTGAAGTCCCGGTTCTAAGCCGTAAAGCATGGCACACTGAACTATCGAGTAGTCATTAGCTTTGCTCTGCAAGACGTTCTTAACGTCGTTAGTTGCATCTGCAGCAGGCCTGGCACCCAGCGGTGCTTCCAGGACATAATTCTTCTGTGCAGCAATGAGGATAATCCTCAAGTTATGGACCCAGTCCGTGTAATTGCTAGCATCATCTTTCAACTTAGCTTTCTCAAGGAACGCATTAAAATTCAACGGAACAACAGCACGAGCCATCTATCTACAACAAACATAGACAAGCAAAATACTATCAGGTACTAAGTTCATGATAAATTTAAGTTCAATTAATCATATTACTAAAGAACTCCCACTTAGATAGACATCTCTCTAGTCATCTAAGTGATCACGTGATCCAAATCAACTAAACCATGTCCGATCATCACGTGAGATGGAGTAGTTTTCAATGGTGAACATCACTATGTTGATCATATCTACTATATCATTCACGTTCGACCTTTCGGTCTCCGTGTTCCGAGGCCATATCTGTATATGCTAGGCTCGTCAAGTTTAACCTGAGTATTCCGCGTGTGCAACTGTTTTGCACCCGTTGTATTTGAACGTAGAGCCTATCACACCTGATCATCACGTGGTGTCTCAGCACGAAGAACTTTCGCAACGGTGCATACTCAGGGAGAACACTTCTTGATAATTAGTGAGAGATCATCTTATAATGCTACCGTCAATCAAAGCAAGATAAGATGCATAAAGGATAAACAGTTTTGATGCTACTCGTCTTCCTCTATCCAACAAGCTTGAGTTCGCTCAATTCGGAGCTCATTTGCAGAAGTTATGGTAGTTCTGGTTTTATTGTTTCCCTCGGTTGTCTTCTCTTCAAAATGAAGGACTCCTAGTGTTGTTGATCTGGGGCATGCGGTAGTACTGCTCTCCGGAGCGGTAGTACCGCAGGCCCTTGCGGTAGTACCACAGTCCCCTGCGGTAGTACTGCAGGTGCTCACGGTAGTACCGTTGCCTCAGGCCAGGCGCAACTGCTCGAGCGGTAGTAGGGGCGGATGTAATTTTTTACATCCGCGCCCTACGCGGTAGTACCGTGCCGCGGGCGCGGTAGTACCGTGGGCTCTGGCCAGGCTTAGCAGCATGAGCGGAAGTAGGGGCGGATGTAATTTTTTACATCCGCGCCCTATGCGCTAGTACCGCTCTTCGTGTTCGGTAGTACCATGCCGGATTTTTGCGCAGGTCCTCCCTCAGCGGAAGTAGGTACGAAAGTAATTTTTTACTTCCGTGCTTTCTTTGCGCCTAGTGTTGCCTGCCTTACGGTAGTACCGTAGGGGCACGCGGTAGTACCGCTCGTTACCCTGTGCAACAGGCCTTCATTTGGCCAGTGTTGCACATGCGGTAGTACCGCAACCTGCAGCAGTAGTACCGCAGCCATCCGTGGTAGTACCGCAGCTCCGTGCGGTAGTACCGCGTCGTGCGGGCTGAGTGAGGGGATAATAGTTGGATTTCTCCCCACCTATAAAAGGGGGTCTTCTTCCCCATTGAGACTTATCCTTTGAGCTCGTGTTCTTCCCCCATTGTTGACCTTCTTCGAGCTTGCTAACTTTCAATCCCTCCATGGATTCTTGCTAGTTTTTGAGGGAAAAGAGAGAGGAGATCTAGATCCACATTTCCACCAATCACTTTCTCTTCTATGTGAGGGGAACCCCTTGGATCTAGATCTTGGAGTTCTTGGTGTTCTCCTTCTTGTTCTTCCTCTCATCTTCCTCCCTAGCATTAGTTGCTTCGGTGGGATTTGAGAGAGAAGGACTTGGGCACTCCGTGTGCCCTTGCCACTGCATTTGGTGCATCGGTTTGAGTTCTCCACGTGATACATGGAAGTTACAAGTTGAGAAGCTTATTACTCTTGGGTGCTTGGTACCCTTGAGCTTGTTACTCTTTGGTGTTTTGGACACCCTAGAGCTTGTTCCTCTTGGGTGCCTTGGCGCCCTAGACGGTTGGTTTTGTTCGGAGCTCAATCATTGTGGTGTAAAGCTCCGGGCAAGCGTCGGGGTCTCCAATTAGGTTGTGGAGATCGCCCCGAGCAATTTGACGGGTACCAGTGACCGCCCCCAAGGGTTTCCAAAGTGTACGGGGTCGGTGACCGCCCCCAAGGGTCGCCATTTGTACGGGTTCGGTGACCGCCCTCAAGGGTCCCTTAGTGGAATCACGGCATCATGCATTGTGCGAGGGCATGAGAAGATTACGGTGGCCCTAGTGGCTTCTTGGGGAGCATTGTGCCTCCACACCGCTCCAAACGAAGATTAGCATCCGCAAGGGTGTGAACTACGGGATACATCGTCGTCTCCGCGTGCCTCGGTTATCTCTTACCCGAGCCCTTTACTTATGCACTTTACTTTGTGATAGCCATATTGTTCTTTGTCATGTATCTTGCTATCACATAGTTGCTTATCTTGCTTAGCATAAGTTGTCGGTGCGCATAGGTGAGCCTAGTTGTTTTAGGTTTTGTGCTTGACAAATTAACCGCTAGGTTTATTACGCATTTGTTCAAGCCTAAACCGTAATTATTTTAAAGCGCCTATTCACCCCCCCCCCTCTAGGTGACATCCTCGATCTTTCATATATCATCACCAACAAGTTAACGGTATACTAGCTAGCTAAAAATCATTATATTCGTCATTACCACTATTTAATCATCATAGTCATTACCGCTATCTAATCATCACCAATACCAGCTTAATGAAGAAACATTCACTTTGTACCAGAAGGAAAGATATCATCGAGTTCAACATGATCACTCTTTGAGATTAAGTTCAGGAAGAACACGGACATGAGAGGGCAAGTACTAAGAGCATGCCAATCACTCCTGCTGCTCTCTCTCAGGTAATGGCATAGAACATGTGTAGCTGTCCTGATTCATCATATTGGAGCATGCAGATGAACCTGTCTCCTAATCGTGGGTTGCGCTTCTGCTTGTTGACTCCTAGTACTTCTCTACGATCATTCACAATTTTGCTCCAGTCTTTCACTATTAAGCACCCTCGGTTCTAGAAATCTTGAATGCACTCGTGTGCAATGTAGGATGTCTTGGCCGTAAGCTAACAATTGACATGCGACCGTTAGTCGAGATCCACTGAGGCACAACTATCATCGGGAGTCCCTGTTGAAGAGAGAACATCGTATAGTATCATACTTAGCAACATGAAGTTTATCTTAAAAAATAATGTATGCAAAAGATGCACTAAGGACAAATAGTAAAAATCTTACCATCTTTCCTAAATACATGTGACCGTAGTTCAATACGAACACTATTGGCCGCACGTTTTGAGTACTAAGATTTGCAAGTCTAGGAAAATAATTTCTCTTGACAGCATCAAGATCCTCAAGCCATGAAACATATTGACTTATCTTCTCGCAGTTTAGTTCAGCCCCGGGATAGTGGACGGTCCTGTCTACCAAGCGCTGGACATGTTTGCTTGAATGGAAATAAGCTGTCAATTGAAATCATAGTTGTCAACTATTTTTGAAAAGACAATATCAACATAAATATGGCATGAGAAACTCACATAATGGTAGAACTGGAGGCGTCTGCACATCGACCCAAATGTCTCTATTACCTTCAATATCATCGTCGGGACGAATATCAAAGGTGATAAACATATCAGGCTCAAATGCATAAGCCTTGCATAGTGCTTGCCAAGGTTTGCATTGAAAATGGGTGTAGGTTTTTTGATTGTATAATTTCACGTTGAAGGTATAACCATGCTCGGTCTTCAAGTAAACTCTCTTTACCTCCATAGTTTTGTCACGACTGACACCTATCTTATCCAAGACAAAAATTCTTGCATTGCAGGGGATACGCTAGTAGAATAGTGAAAATTTAAAATAATAAGTTGAAGCAAATGAAGCATATATAAGTCATGCTTAATTACGAAAAAATACTTGTCGTTGTGACTTATTGTATCCACTTCGAAGGTCTCATGAAGCGCCTATCATCAACTAGTAAATTTCTGTCGCACATGCCGCGTTGGTCTTCGCACATAATGAAATTGTTTTCGTCGTCAGACGACATCTCCTATGTTCATAGGTGAAACATTAAACACTTATTAGTTATATATTAATTCAACTAATTAGACTAGTTCTATTAATTCAACTAGCTAGTAATTCAACTAAGCACTTACTAAAAATATAACTAAATAAATTATAGCTCCAAATTCAACTAATTCAACTAATTAACTAGTTCAACTAATTCAACTACTTCAACTAAACTAGTTCTATTAATTTTCTTACTAAAAATAAAGTAGCTAGTTCTATATACTAAAATTTTAATTAGATGATCAAATCTCATATACCTAAATTTAGTATATATTAAACACTTATTAGTTATATATTAATTAAACTAATTAGACTAGTTCTATTAATTCAACTAGCTAGTTCAACTAATTAATTCAACTAAGCACTTACTAAAAATATACCTAGATAAAGTATAGCTGCTAATTCAACTAATTCAACTAATTAATTAACTAGTTCAACTAATTCAACTAATTCAACTAAACTAGTTCTATTAATTTTCTTACTAAAAATAAAGTAGCTAGTTCTATATACTAAAATTTTAATTAGATGATCAAATCTCATATACCTAAATTTAGTATATATTAATTCATCTAACATTACTATAAATTCATCTATAACTAAAAGTATAAAAAACTAACTTTCATCTAACATTATCTAATCTTATAATCTAACATTTTGACATTAAACATTTGTGTGTGTGTGTGTGTGTGTGCTTGTGTGTGTGCATGTGTGTGTGCGTGTGTGCGTGCGTGCGTGTGTGGGTGTGTGTCTCTGTATGTGTGTCTGTGTGTGTGTGTCAGGCAGGAGGCCGCGGTGGCGGCATCGATCATACAACGGGGGCGACGACGGCGACGGGACGGCGGCGACGGTCGGCGACGGCGGCGCGCGACGACGGGGCGGCGGCGATGACGTCTGACGACGGGCGTTGACGGGCGCGCGCAGCGATGATGGCGATGGGGGCGGTGACGGGGCGGCGATGATGGCGGGGCGGCGCGCGCGGGGACGGGGCGCGACGAAGATGATAACTGAAAATTTTCGTAAGTGCTGGTTATATAGGGGAGGCCTTTAGTACCGGTTGGAGACAACAACCGGTACTAAAGGTTAAATTTGGCCAGGCGAAGCGGCGGGAAGCGACGACCTTTAGTACCGGTTCGTGGCTCCACCCGGTACTAAAGACCCACCCTTTAGTACCGTGTGGAGCCACGGACCGGTACTAAAGGTCGTGCACTCCTGTTCCGCGGTGCACAATGTTTAGTCCCACCTCGCCGAGCGAAGGGCAGCCGCACTGGTTTATAAACCCAGCCGCCGCTGCTCCTTTGAGCTCCTCTATAATCCAGGCCTCTGGGCCTAACTTTGCCGCTCTGCCCTGTGAGCCTGCTGGGCCTTTTGGGCCTGCATATGCACGCCCAAGGCCGGGCAGGCCCACTGGGCAGCGCGGCAATAATTTTTTTCATATAGTTTTTTATTTGAGGTTTATATATTTTCTTCTATTTATTTGTGAGTAGTTTTTTTTGCTGTATTTAGAGTTTCTTATATTTAATATTTGTGTGTTTTATCATTATATTCAGGTTTGTAGTGATTTTTCAGTGTTCATTTTGTTGTGCTTTTCACTTTCACGGTGATATAGCTCTGAAAACAAATCAGTAAATGCATCGAAAATAGAAAATTATGTCAGAAAGGGTTGAAATTTGATGACGTGGATTTGAATTGTGCATCTGAACGCAAAAAAAGTCCGGAGTTCTAATAAGTTATTAAAATATTGAATAGCCGGTGTAACAGATGAGTTTTCGTCCGAAACCCTGATACTTCCTAAGAGATTGTCCAGTTTGTACACGAAGTGCATCCAGTTTTTGCCTTAACCCTCTCTACTATTTTGCACATGCTATGCGGGTGAAATGATGATACCTTGCCAAGTTTCATCCTTTTCAGAGTTCATTTTGTAGTGCTTTTCACTTTCACGATGATTTAGCTCTGAAAACAAATCAGTAAATGCATCGGAAATAGAAAATTATCTCAGAAAGGGTTGAAAGTTGATGACGTGGATTTCAATTGTGCATCTGAACGCAAAAAAAGTCCGGAGTTGTACTAAGTTATTAAAATATTGAATAGCCGGTGTAACAGATGAGTTTTCGTCCGAAACCCTGATACTTCCTAAGAGATTGTCCAGTTCGAACCGGCTCTTATGTAAACATGTAAAAATATACATAAAATACATTGATCAGTACCGCCTTTCAGCCAAAACGCGCTACTGCTACAGAGAAATACATCAAAAATACATTGGTCATCAATGATCTTTTTGTGTACAATCTGAATTGTCAATTTGAGTCCTCTCCGGTAGGAACCGGAGAAGACTCATATTACGGCCACAAATTCTACACATAGAGTTCATTGAAGACCAAGTGGTTGTGATAGTTTGAGAAGTAACATATTTAAGGTGGTAAAAACTCTGTTAGCGGAGCGAGCTGGGACTAAAAAACCGCTGTCAACTAGGAACCTCTAGTACCGGTTTGTGGAATCAACCGGTACTAAAGGTGCCGGTGGGCCCGCAGCCTGAGCACAGCCTGCAACATCCACTTTAGTACCGGTTCGTGGCTCGAACCGGTACTAAAGGGTCGCCACGAACCGGTACTAATGATCTCCGCCCCCCTAGCCGTTTGGACCGGCACTAATGATCACATTAGTGCCGGTTTTGTTACAAACCGGGACTAATGTTCTTCACATTAGGCCCTTTTTCTACTAGTGGTTGTTGGTCCCGTTGTAGCACCACAAGGGATGACCCCTTTGCTGGAGGGGTTGCATGCATCCACTACTAGGGAAAACCTTACATACAGAACTTTAGCAGTAGCGCGTGTCAAAAAACCACGCTAGTGCTAAGTAGCAGTAGCGCGTTGGCGTAAACCGTGCTACATATACAATTGTAGCAGTAGCGCGCCTGAAGATAAAGGTGCTACTACTAAAATTCCCACTCCTTAGCCGATAGGCTACACATAGTAGTAGCGATCCACGGAGAATAGCGCTACCGCTACATGCTTTGTAGCAGCGCATTTACCAAGAAATGCGCTACTGATAAAGGAATTAAAATTAAATGGAAAGCAAATAGAAAAATAAATGAAAATGAAAGAAATAGAAAAAGGAGAAAGGAAAAAAAATGTAAAGAAAAATAAAGGAAAAGGGGACAAAAGAGAAAGGGATAGCAGTAGTGCGCATCCAGGAATGCGGTATAGCTTAGTTAGCAGTAGCGCACTTACCGGAAACCGCTACTACTACTTTCGGCTTAACCGCACTATTCGTTCTTCCCCACGACCACTTCCTCCAAATCCCAACTCCTCTGTTGTCACCGCCGCCGTCACCCGTCGGTCGCCGCCCGCTCTCCCATTGCTCCCCGCCCACCCTCGACCCCGCCCCCGACCCCGGATTCGACGCCGCCCCGACCCCGACCTCGACGCCGCCCCTGACCCTGACCTCGACGCCGTCCTCCGCCCTGCGCCTGAGCCCCGACCCCGAACTCAACGCCGCTTACCCCTCCCTCCCTGTAGGCACCCGAGGTGAGCACGCCTGATCCTCCCCCTCCCCTACCTCTGGCTAGGGTTCTTCAAATTTTAATTGCATCCAATTAGTTAGGGTTCATCTATTGCATCAAATTTCGGATTATCCGCTACCACTTTCCACCCCTAGGTTCATCAAATTAGATGGTAATTAGGGCAGTAGTTCCTAGGTACTAATTAGTTAGTAAGAACTAGGTACTAATTAGGTACTAGTTTATTTTTATTTATAGTAAGTTTATTTTTAGTAAGAACTAGTTGAATTAATAGAACTAGTTGAACATGTCACATTTGTTATTATTATTTTAGTTAAAGCAATTTTTCCTGCATCGACGTCGATGATGCCTATCCCGCATCCTCGCCGTCAACTCGGCGGAGGACACCTGCTTGACCAGATGGCCCATGTCCGGGACTGGGCTCCGCCGGGCTGGTACTGGGAGGCGCTACCTACCGGGGGGCGCATCTTTGTGAGGAGTCAGCCCGTCGTTGACCTGAACCTTCTTTGGTGGCGGTCGCGTGGGCCAGTGACGGTCAAGAGGCTTGAGGACCCTACGGAGGTGGTACGTCACCATGTTAGCGAGGAGGACGTGCACGTCCGTCGCTACTTGGTTGCGCTGGAGCACAGGTTCTCCAGTACCTGGCAGGTTTCTCCAGGGATCTCACTGGAGCTATGATCCTGTGATGGTTCCTTCTCTTTGTGTGTCCACCGCCCACGCCGATACCCATCGTTCTCTAGGGTTTTAGTTGTATTAGTGATGTTATATGTCTGATACTATTCGGGATATATTAGTGATAATATTCGACGATGTACGGACGCAAGAGATGATTTACTTTTGCTTATTGAATGCATGCTAATTTGAATACTTATTTATTTTACGAATTGGTATTGCTTATTGAATGCTCATGTCAATATGAGTCCTATAGCATATTCTACATGTATATCTTGTGTTGCTCAAATAGGGTATGTGTTTGCGCAAGTGGACAGTCATCTTTGCAGGTTACACCTCCGAGTGGCCTATGTTTTGCTGGAGTGTTGATCCATTTTCGTTCCGGCAAATTTCAGGCGCTCGATATGTCCTATTTTAGCAAAGATCATGCCGGATTTTTCCGTAATTTTGGCATGACTTGTGCTAGAATATGTAGGAAATATCTTGCCCTAGATTTGTGTGTTGAGTATCCTGGTAGTTGTCTTCGATCGATTTTTAATTAATGTTTCAACTATGAACATAGGAAATGTCTGATGACGAAAAGGATTTCGGTATTTGCAAATACTGCGAAGACGAGCACGGCCTGTGCGACAGAATCTTCCTACATGATGATAGGTGCTTCAGCATCCAGCAGGACGAGAACTTCGAAGTGGATACAGTAAGTCACAACGACAAGTCTTTTTTCGTAATTAAGCATGACATCTGCTTCATTTGCTTCAACTTATAATTTAATTTTTTTACTATTCTACGAGCGTATCCCCTACCATGCAAGAGTTTTTGTCTTGGATAAGATAGGTTTCAGTCCTATGAAAACTACTATGGAGGTAAAGAGAGTTTACTTGAAGATCGAGCATGGTTATACTTTCCACGCAAAATTATACAACGCAGACACCTACACCTATTTTGAATGCAAAACTTGGCAAGTACTATGCAAGACTTATGCATTTGAGCCTGATATGGTTATCACCTTTGATATTCATTCGGAAGATGATATTGAAGGTAATATCGACATCTGGGTTGATGTGCAGACGCCTCCAGTTATACCATTATGTGAGTTTCTCAACCATATTTATGTCTTTGATATTGTTTATTCAAAAATAGCTGACAACTAATTTCTATTGACAGCTTATTTCCATTCAAGCAAACATGTCCTGCGCTTGGTAGACAGGACCTACTACTGTCCCGGGGCTGAACTAAACTGTGAGGAGATAAGTCATTATGTTTCATGGCTTGAGGATCTTCATACTGTCAAGACAAATTATTTTTCTGGACTTAAAAATCTTAGTACTCAAAATGTGCGACCAATAGTGTTTGTACTGAACTACGGTCACATCTATTTAGGAAAGATGGGTAAGATTTTTACTATTTATCCTCAGTGCATCTTTTGCATACATTATTTTTTAAGCTAAACTTCATTGCTAAATATGTTACTATATGATGTTCTTCAACAGGGACTCCCGATGAATATTGTGCCTCATTGAATCGATACTAAAGGTCGCATGAGAATGGTTGGCTTACGCCCAGGATATCCTACAATGCACTTTAGTGCATTCAGGATTTCTAATAGCGAGGAATGCTTAATAGTGAAAGACTGGAGCGAAATTGTGAACGGTCGCAGAGAAGTACTAGGGGGCAGCAATCAGAAGCGTAGCCCACGATTAGGAGACAGGTCATCTGCATGCTCCAACATGATGAAGCAGGAGTGCTACACATGTTTTATGTTATTTTACCTGAGAGAGATCAGCAGGAGAGATTAGCTAGCTAGAAATGAGTTTGAAGATGATGATGTGCTACACTATGACTATGATGATTAAATAGCTAGTGTTGGTGGTAATGACTATGATGATTATTATTAGCTAGTGTTGGTGGTGATTAGATAGCTACCGCAGCTAGTGTTGGTGGTGATTAGCTATCTAGAATGAGTTTGAAGATGATGATGTGCTACACTATGACTATGATGATTAAATAGCTACTATTGCTGGTAATGACTATTATTGGGGAATGTAGTAATTTCAAAAAAATTCCTAAGCACACACAAGATCATGGTGATGCATAGCAACGAGAGGGGGACTGTATCTTCATACCCTTGAAGATCGCTAAGCGGAAGCGTTTATCAACGTGGTTGATGTAGTCGTACGTCTTCATGATCCGACCGATCCAAGTACCGAACGGACGGCACCTCCGAGTTCTGCACACGTTCAGCTCGATGACGTCCTCGCCTTCTTGATCCAACAAGACGGGCGAAGTAGTAGATGAGTTCCGGCAGCACGACGGCGTGGTGACGGTGTTGGTGAAGAACAATCTCCGCAGGGCTTCGCCTAAGCACTACGGAAACTATGATGGAGGATAAACTAGAGGGGACGGGGTTGCCGGCACACGGCTTGGTGTTTTTTGATGTGTCTTTGGTGCTAGCCCTGCCCCTCTATTTATATATTGAGCCATGGGGTCGAAACTTGGAGTAAAAGCCTCCTCAAAGTCGGTTTTGCCCGAAAGTCAAGAGTCCTACACGGACTCCAGGGCTAGACGCCATGGTTCCCGGCGTCTACCCCCTAGACGCCAGGGTTCCTGGCGTCTAGCCTCTGGTCTCCACAAAATTTCATTTTGCAATTTCCAAAAGCCTTGTGGGCTTTCCCCTTTGGCCCAAATAACGTGTTCTCATACCCAAACATTTCAGGAAACATCCGGAACCCCTTCCGGTGAATTCTGAAACCCTTCCGAAGATCAAACACTATTATCCCATATATCAAACTTTATCTCCGGACCATTCCGGAGTTCCTCGTCAGGTCCGTGATCTCATCTGGGACTCCGAACAACATTCGCTTACCAACATACATAACTCATATAATACTATATCATCAACGAACGTTAAGCGTGCGGACCCTACGGGTTCGAGAACTATGTAGACATGACCGAGACATCTCTCTGGTCAGTAACCAATAGCGGAACCTGGATGCCCATATTGGCTCCTACATATTCTACGAAGATCTTTATCGGTCAAACAGCATAACAACATACGTTGTTCCCTTTGTCATCGATATGTTACTTGCCCGAGATTGGATCGTCGGTATCCCAATACCTAGTTCAATCTCGTTACTGGCAAGTCTCTTTACTCGTTATGTAATGCATTATTCCGTAACTAACTCATTAGCTACATTGCTTGCATGGCTTATAATGATGTGCATTACCGAGAGGGCCCAGAGATACCTCTCCGACAATCGGAGTGACATAACCTAATCTCGAAATACGCCAACTCAACATGTACCTTTGGAGACACCTGAGAGCTCCTTTATAATCACCCGATTCGTTGTGGACGTTTGGTAGCACACAAAGTGTTCCTCCAGTAAACGGGAGTTGCATAATCTCATAGTTGTAGGAAGATGTATAAGTCATGAAGAAAGCAATAGCAACATACTAAACGATCAAGTTCTAAGCTAACAGAATGGGTCATGTCAATCACATCATTCTACTAATGATGTGATCCCGTTAATCAAATGACAACTCATGTCTATGGTTAGGAAACATAACCATCTTTGATTAATGAGCTAGTCAAGTAGAGGCATACTAGTGACATTAAGTTTGTCTATGTATTCACACATGTATTATGTTTCCGGTTAATACAATTCTAGCATGAATAATAAACATTTATGATGATATAAGGAAATAAATAATAACTTTATTATTGCCTCTAGGGCATATTTCCTTCAGTCTCCCACTTGCACTAGAGTCAATAATCTAGATTACACAGTTATGATTCTAACACCAATGGAGCCTTGATGTTGATCATGTTTTGCTCGTGGAAGAGGCTTAGTCAACGGGTCTGCAACATTCAGATCCGTATGTCTTGCAAATCTCTATGTGTCCCACTTGGACTTGGGCTCGGATGGAATTGAAGCTTCTCTTGATGTGCTTGGTCCTCTTGTGAAATCTGGATTCCTTTGCCAAGGCAATTGCACCAGTATTGTCAAAGAAGATCTTCGTTGGTCCCGATGCACTAGTT
Source organism: Aegilops longissima (assembly GCA_021605205.1). Lineage (NCBI taxonomy): Eukaryota > Viridiplantae > Streptophyta > Magnoliopsida > Poales > Poaceae > Aegilops > Aegilops longissima. The sequence continues at coordinate 17,921,017 of CM038676.1, read as the reverse complement.
ATGACACCTAGATCGGAAATGAACTCCTTCATCCAGACTCCTTCATTTGCTGCTTCCGGAGTAGCTATGTACTCTGCTTAGCATGTAGATCCCGCCACGACGCTTTGTTTAGAACTGCACCAACTGACAGCTCCACCGGTCAATATAAATACGTATCAGGTTTGCGATTTAGAATCGTCCGGATCAGTGTCAAAGCTTGCATCGACGTAACCATTTACGACTAGCTCTTTGTCACCTCCATAAACGAGAAACATATCCTTAGTCCTTTTCAGGTATTTCAGGATGTTCTTGACCGCTGTCCAGTGATCCACTCCTGGATTACTTTGGTACCTCCCTGCTAAACTTATTGCTAAGCATACATCAGGTCTGGTACATAGCATTGCATACATGATAGATCCTATGGCTGAAGCATAGGGAACATCTTTCATTTTCTCTCTATCTTCTGTTGTGGTCGGGCATTGAGTCTGACTCAACTTCACACCTTGTAATACAGGCAAGAACCCTTTCTTTGCATGATCCATTTTGAACTTTTTCAAAACTTTATCAAGGTATGTGCTTTGTGAAAGTCCAATTAAGCGTCTTGATCTATCTCTATAGATCTTGATGCCCAATATGTAAGCAGCTTCACCGAGGTCTTTCATCGAAAAAGTTTTATTCAAGTATCCCTTTATGCTATCCAGAAATTCTATATCATTTCCAATTACAATATGTCGTCTACATATAATATCAGAAATGCTACAGAGCTCCCACTCACTTTCTTGTAAATATAGGCTTCTCCAAAAGTCTGTATAAAACCATATGCTTTGATCACACTATCAAAGCGTTTATTCCAACTCTGAGAGGCTTGCACCAGTCCATAAATTGATCGCTGGAGCTTGCACACTTTGTTACCACCTTTTGGATCGACAAAACCTTCTGGTTGCATCATATACAACTCTTCTTCCAGAAATCCATTCAGGAATGTAGTTTTGACATCCATTTGCCATATTTCATAATCATAAAATGTGGCAATTGCTAACATGATTCGGACAGACTTAAGCATCGCTACGGATGAGAAAGTCTCATCGTAGTCAACTCCTTGAACTTGTCGAAAACCTTTCACAACAAGTCAAGCTTTGTAGACAGTTACATTACCATCAGCGTCAGTCTTCTTCTTGAAGATCCATTTATTCTCGATGGCTTGCCGATCATCGGGCAAGTCAACCAAAGTCCATACTTTGTTCTCATACATGGATCCCATCTCAGATTTCATGGCCTCAAGCCATTTTGCGGAATCTGGGCTCATCATCGCTTCCTCATAGTTCGTAGGTTCGCCATGGTCAAGTAACATGACTTCCAGAATAGGATTACCGTACCACTCTGGTGCGGATCTTACTCTGGTTGACCTACGAGGTTCGGTAGTAACTTGATCTGAAGTTTCATGATCAATATCATCAGCTTCCTCACTGATTGGTGTAGTCGTCACAGGAACCGGTTCATGTGATGAACTACTTTCCAATAAGGGAGCAGGTACAGTTACCTCATCAAGTTCTACTTTCCTCCCACTCACTTCTTTCGAGAGAAACTCCTTCTCTAGAAAGGATCCGAATTTAGCAACAAAAGTCTTGCCTTCAGATTTGTGATAGAAGGTGTACCCAATAGTCTCTTTTGGGTATCCTATGAAGACACATTTTTCTGATTTGGGTTCGAGCTTATCTGGTTGAAGTTTCTTCACATAAGCATCGCAGCCCCAAACTTTAAGAAACGACAACTTTGGTTTCTTGCCAAACCACAGTTCATAAGGCGTCATCTCAACGGATTTTGATGGTGCCCTATTTAACGTGAATGCGACCGTCTCTAAAGCATAACCCCAAAACGATAGTGGTAAATCAGTAAGAGACATCATAGATCGCACCATATCTAGTAAAGTACGATTACGACGTTCGGACACACCATTATGCTGTGGTGTTCCGGGTGGCGTGAGTTGCGAAACTATTCCGCATTGTTTCAAATGTAAACCAAACTCGTAACTCAAATATTCTCCTCCACGATCAGATCGTAGAAACTTTATTTTCTTGTTACGATGATTTTCCACTTCACTCTGAAATTCTTTTAACTTTTCAAATGTTTCAGACTTGTGTTTCATTAAGTAGATATACCCATATCTTGCTCAAATCATCTGTGAACGTGAGAAAATAACGATACCCGCCGCGAGCCTCAACATTCATTGGACCACACACATCAGTATGTATGATTTCCAACAAATCAGTTGCTCGCTCCATAGTTTCAGAGAACAGCGTTTTAGTCATCTTGCCCATGAGGCACGGTTCGCAAGTACCAAGTGATTCATAATCAAGTGATTCCAGAAGTCCATCAGTATGGAGTTTCTTCATGCGTTTTACACCACCCAAACGGCAGTGCCACAAATAAGTTGCACTATCATTATCAACTCTGCATCTTTTGGTTTCAACATTATGAATATGTGTATCACTACTATCGAGATTTAATAAAAATAGTCCACTCTTCAAGGGTGCATGACCATAAAAGATATTACTCATATAAATAGAACAACCATTATTCTCAGATTTAAATTAATAACCGTCTCGCATCAAACAAGATCCAGATATAATGTTCAAGCTTAACGCTGGCACCAAATAACAATTATTCAGGTCTAAAACTAATCCCGAAGGTAGATGTAGAGGTAGCGTGCCGACTGCGATCACATCGACTTTGGAACCATTTCCCACGCGCATTGTCACCTCGTCTTTAGCCAATCTTTGCTTAATCCGTAGTCCCTGTTTCGAGCTGCAAATATTTAGCAACAGAACCAGTATCAAATACCCAGGTGCTACTGTGAGCATTAGTAAGGTACACAATAACATGTATATCACATATACCTTTGTTCACCTTGCCATCCTTCTTATTCGCCAAATACTTGGGGTAGTTCCGCTTCCAGTGACCAGTCTGTTTGCAGTAGAAGCACTCATTCTCAGGCTTAGGTCCAGATTTGGGTTTCTTCTCTTAAGCAGCAACTTGTTTGCTGTTCTTCTTGAAGTTCCCCTTCTTCTTCCATTTACCCTTTTTCTTAAAACTGGTGGTCTTGTTGACCATCAACACTTGATGCTCCTTCTTGATTTCTACCTCCGCAGCCTTTAGCATTGCGAAGAGCTCGGGAATAGTCTTGTCCATCCCTTGCATATTATGGTTCATCACGAAGCTCTTGAAGCTTGGTGGCAATGATTGAAGAATTCTGTCAATGACACTATCATCAGGAAGATTAACTCCCAGTTGAATCAAGTGATTATTGTACCCAGACATTTAGAGTATATGTTCACTGACAGAACTATTCTCCTCCATCTTGCAGTTATAGAACTTATTGGAGACATCATATCTCTCAATCCGGGGATTTCCTTGAAATATTAACTTCAACTCCTGGAACATCTCATATGCTCCATTACGTTCAAAACGTCGTTGAAGTCCCGGTTCTAAGCCGTAAAGCATGGCACACTGAACTATCGAGTAGTCATCAGCTTTGCTCTGCCAGACGTTCTTAATGTCGTCAGTTGCATCTGCAGCAGGCCTGGCACCCAGCGGTGCTTCCAGGACATAATTCTTCTGTGCAACAATGAGGATAATCCTCAAGTTATGGACCCAGTCCGTGTAATTGCTACCATCATCTTTCAACTTAGCTTTCCCAAGGAACGCATTAAAATTCAACGGAACAACAGCACGAGCCATCTATCTACAACAAACATAGACAAGCAAAATACTATCAGGTACTAAGTTCATGATAAATTTAAGTTCAATTAATCATATTACTAAAGAACTCCCACTTAGACAGACATCTCTCTAGTCATCTAAGTGATCACGTGATCCAAATCAACTAAACTATGTCCGATCATCACGTGTGATGGAGTAGTTTTCAATGGTGAACATCACTATGTTGATCATATCTACTATATGATTCACATTCGACCTTTCGGTCTCCGTGTTCCGTGGCCATATCTGTATATGCTAGGCTCGTCAAGTTTTAACCTGAGTATTCCGCGTGTGCAAGTGTTTTGCACCCGTTGTATTTGAACGTAGAGCCTATCACACCCGATCATCACGTGGTGTCTCAGCACGAAGAACTTTCGCAATGGTGCATACTCAGGGAGAACACTTCTTGAAAATTAGTGAGAGATCATCTTATAATGCTACCGTCAATCAAAGCAAGATAAGATGCATAAAGGATAAACATCACATGCAATCAATATAAGTGATATGATATGGCCATCATCATCTTGTGCTTGTGATCTCCATCTCCGAAGCACCTTCGTGATCACCATCGTCACCGGCGCGACACCTTGATCTCCATCGTAGCATCGTTGTCGTTTCGCCATCTATTGCTTCTACGACTATCGCTACCGCTTAGTGATAAAGTAAAGCAATTACATGGCGCTTGCATTTCATACAATAAAGCGACAACCATATGGCTCCTGCCAGTTGCCGATAACTCGGTTACAAAACATGATCATCTCATACAATAAAATATAGCATCACGTCTTGACCATATCACATCACATCATGCCCTGCAAAAACAAGTTAGACGTCCTCTACTTTGTTGTTGCAAATTTTACGTTGCTACTACAGGCTGAGCAAGAACCGTTCTTACCTACGCATCAAAACCACAACGATAGTTCGTCAAGTTAGTGCTGTTTTAACCTTCGCAAGGACCGGGCGTAGCCACACTCGGTTCAACTAAAGTTGGAGAAACTGACACCTGCCAGCCACCTGTGTGCAAAGCACGTCTGTAGAACCAGTCTCGCGTAAGCGTACTCGTAATGTCGGTCCGGGCCGCTTCATCCAACAATACCGCCGAACCAAAGTATGACATGCTGGTAAGCAGTATGACTTGTATCGCCCACAACTCACTTGTGTTCTACTCGTGCATATAACATCTACGCATAAAACCTGGCTCGGATGCCACTGTTGGGGAACGTAGTAATTTCAATAAATTTCCTACGCACACACAAGATCATGGTGATGCATAGCAACGAGAGGGGGAGTGTATCTTCATACCCTTGAAAATCGCTAAGCGGAAGCGTTTATCAACGCGGTTGATGTAGTCATACGTCTTCATGATCCGACCGATCCAAGTACCGAACGCACGGCACCTCCGAGTTCTGCACACGTTCAACTCGATGACGTCCTCACCTTCTCGATCCAGCAAGACGGGCGAAGTAGTAGACGAGTTTCGGCAGCACGACGGCGTGGTGACGGTGTTGGTAAAGAACAATCTCCACAGGGCTTCGCCTAAGCACTACAGAAACTATGACGGAGGATAAACTAGAGGGGACGGGGTTGCCGGCACACAGCTTGGTGTTTTTGATGTATCTTTGGTGCTAGCCCTGCCCGTCTATTTATATGTTGAGCCCTGTGGTCGAAACTTGGAGTAAAAGCCTCCTCAAAGTCGGTTTTGCCCGAAGGCAAGAGTCCTACGGACTCAGGGGCTAGACGCCGGGTTCCGGCGTCTACCCCTAGACGCCAGGTTCTGGCGTCTAGCCTCTGGTCTCCGCAAAATTTCCTTTTGCACTTTCCAAAAGCCTCGTGGGCTTTCCCCTTTGGCCCAAATAATGTATTCTCGTACCCAAACATTTCGGGGAACATGCAGAACCCCTTCCGGTGAAATCCGGAACCCTTCCGGAGATCAAACACTATTATCCCATATATCAAACTTTATCTCCGGGCCATTCCGGAGTTCCTTGTCATGTCCGTGATCTCATCCGGGACTCCAAACAACATTCGGTTACCAACATACATAACTCATATAATACTATATCGCCAATGAACGTTAAGCCTGCGGACCCTACGGGTGATACGTCTCCGTCGTATCTACTTTTCCAAACACTTTTGCCCTTGTTTTGGACTCTAACTTGTATGATTTGAAAGGAACTAACCCGGACTGACGCTGTTTTCAGCAGAATTGCCATGGTGTTGTTTTATGTGCAGAAAAGAAAAGTTCTCAGAATGACCTGAAACTCCACGGAATATCTTAGAATAAATAATAAAAAATCTTCGCCAAAGATGAAGACTAGGGGGCCCACACCTTATCCACGAGGGTGGGGCGCCCCCCCTCCCCCTGGCGCGCCCCTACCTCGTGGGCCCCCTGGAGACCCTCCGACGCCAACTCCAACTCCATATATTGGCTTTCGGGGAGAAAAAAATCAGAGAGAAGAAATCATCGTGTTTTACGATACGGAGCCGCCGCCAAGCCCTAATCTCTCTCGGGAGGGCTGATCTGGAGTCCGTTCGGGGCTCCGGAGAGGGGGATTCGTCACCGTCATCGTCATCAACCATCCTCCATCACCAATTTCATGATGCTCACCGCCGTGCATGAGTAATTCCATCGTAGGCTTGCTGGACGGTGATGGGTTGGATGAGATTTATCATGTAATCGCGTTAGCTTTGTTAGGGTTTGATCCCTAGTATCCACTATGTTCTGAGATTGATGTTGCTATGACTTTGCTATGCTTAATGCTTGTCACTAGGGCCCAAGTGCCATGATTTCAGATCTGAACCTATTATGTTTTCATGAATATATGTGAGTTCTTGATCCTATCTTGCAAGTCTATAGTCACCTACTATGTGTTATGATCCGGCAACCCCGAAGTGACAATAATCGGGACCACTCCCGGTGATGACCATAGTTTGAGGAGTTCATGTATTCACTATGTGCTAATGCTTTCTTCCGGTTCTCTATTAAAAGGAGGCCTTAATATCCCTTAGTTTCCAATAGGACCCCGCTGCCACGGGAGGGTAGGACAAAAGATGTCATGCAAGTTCTTTTCCATAAGCACGTATGACTATTTACGGAATACATGCCTACATTACATTGATGAACTGCAGCTAGTTTTGTGTCACCCTATGTTATGTCTGTTACATGACGAACCGCATCCGGCATAATTATCCATCACTGATCCGGTGCCTACGAGCTTTCCATATACTGGTTCTCGCTTATTTACTTTTCCGTTGCTACTGTTACAATCACTACAAAAATACCAAAAACATTACTTTTTTTGTCTTTACTTTTGTTACCGTTACTACCACTATCATATTACTTTGCTACTAAACACTTTGCTGCAGATATTAAGTTTCAGGTGTGGTTGAATTGACAACTCAGCTGCTAATACTTGAGAATATTCTTTGGCTCCCCTTGTGTCGAATCAATAAATTTGGGTTGAATACTCTACCCTCGAAAACTGTTGCGATCCCTATACTTGTGGGTTATCAAGACCCTTTTACGGCACCGTTGCCGGGGAGCATAGCTCTATTCTTTGAGTCACTTGGGATTTATATCTGCGGACACTATGAAGAACTTGAAAGACGCTAAGACAACAATTTATCCCTCAACTACGAGGGAGGTAAGGAACTGCCATCTAGCTCTGCACTTGAATCACCTTCTGTTATGAGTAAGCTAGCGACACCTAAACCTGCTTCTGCTATTCGTTCCGATATGTCGCATGTTATTGATGATGCCACTTCTGTTATGGATGATACTTATGATGAAACTACTTCTATGCTTGATACTACTGTTCCCCTTGGTGAATTTCTAGATGAACAAATTTCTAGGTCTAGAGAAAGAGAAATTATTGAAACTAAATACAATGATGAAAATATGCCTGCTATTCCTGAGGGTTATCTTTTTGATGTGGAATCTTCTGCAGCTATTTTTGCCTGCCAGGATAGATATGAACTTAAGAGGTTGCTAGTTAAATGGAGTAAAGAATCTCTTAGAGATAGGATGAGACCTGACCCTGCTTTTGCAACTTCACCTATATGTGTTCCTGATAAGGATTATGAATTCTCTGTTGATCCTGATATAATTACTTTGGTTGAATCTGATCCTTTTTATGGCTATGAATCTGAAACTGTTGTGGCACATCTTACTAAGTTAAATGATATAGCTGCCCTGTTTACTAATGATGAGAGATCGCGCTACTTTTATATACTCAAAATATTTCCATTCTCCATTAAAGGGTGATGCTAAGATATGGTTTAATTCTCTTGATCCTGGTTGTGTGTGTAGTCCCCAGGATATGATTTATTACTTCTCTGCTAAATATTCCCCTGCTCATAAGAAACAAGCTGCTTTGAGGGAAATATACAACTTCGTGCAAATTGAAGAAGAGAGTCTCCCACAAGCTTGGGGGAGGCTTCTCAAGTTACTTAATGCTTTGCCTGATCATCCTCTTCAAAAATCTGAAATACTTGATATCTTTTATAATGGACTAACCGATGCTTCCAGAGATTACCTGGATAGTTGTGCTGGTTCTCTTTTCAGGGAAAGAACACCGGATGAAGCTGAAATTCTATTGAATAATATGTTGACAAATGAAAATAATTGGGCACCTCCTAAGCCAACTCCCGAGCCAGCTCATGAGCCAATTGTTGAGCCTATTCCTAAACCAACTCCGAAGAAGAGAGGTGTTCTATTTCTCAGTCCTGAAGATATGCAAGAGGCAAAGAAAAAGGTATTAAAGCTGAAGATGTTAAGAATTTACCTCCTATTGAAGAAACACATGGTCTTGATCTACCGCCTGTTGAAGAAGTGTATGATCTCAATTCTTTATTCACTGAAGAACCTCCTGATCCCGATATCCCGACACGGGTAGTAAAGGTAAATTCTCTCTATAGATATGATAAATTTGAAGTCCCTCCTACTAAAATTGCTAGTCAGTGCTTGGATGAGTTTGATAACTTTATGTTTAAGAAAGATGACTTTAATGCTTATTTTGGTAGACAATTAAAACAGAATACCTTTATGATTAAACGCTTGAGTGATTATATGGCTAATATTAGAGGTGAACTTAAACTTGTTAGCAAACATGCTTGTATGGTTACCACTCAAGTAGAGCAAGTACTTAAAGCTCAGAAAGAAGTGCTTGATGAAATGAATAGTAAGAAAAATGATTATGTTGTTAGAGTGGCTACTAGAACTGGTAGAATGACTCAGGAACCTTTGTATCCTGAAGGCCACCCTAAGAGAATCGAGCAAGATTCTCAGAGAAATAATATTGATGTACGTACCTAGTTCTTCTAAAAGGAAGAAACAGAAAAATGATAGGACTTTGCAAACTTCTAGTGAACCTATTGCTGAATCACCTGATAATCCAAATGATATCTCTATGTCTGATGCTGAAACACAATCTGGTAATGAACATGAACCTAGTGAAAATGTTAATGATGATGTTCATGATGATGCTCAACCTAGTAATGATAATGAAGTAGAAGTTGAACCTGCTGTTGATCTTGATAACCCACAATCAAAGAATCAATGTTATGATAAAAGAGAGTTTGTTGCTAGGAAACATGGTAAAGAAAGAGAACCATGGGTTCAGAAACACATGCCTTTTCCTCCGAAACCATCCAAGAAAAAGGATGATGAGGATTTTGAGCGCTTTGCTGAAATGATTAGACCCATCTTTTTGCGTATGCGATTGACTGATATGCTCAAAATGAATCCTTATGCTAAATATATGAAGGATATTGTTACAAATAAAAGAAAGATACCCGAAACTGAAATTTCCACCATGCTTGCTAATTATACTTTTAAGGGTGGAATACCAAAGAAACTTGGAGATCCAGGAGTACCTACTATACCATGCTCCATTAAGAGAAATTATGTTAAAACTGCTTTATGTGATCTCGGAGCCGGTGTTAGTGTTATACCTCTCTCACTATATAGTAGACTTGACTTGAATAAGTTGACACCTACTGAAATATCTTTGCAAATGGTTGATAAATCAACTGCTATACATGTATTTGTGAGGATGTGCCTGTTGTGGTTGCAAACGTTACTATTTTAACGGACTTTGTTATTCTTGATATTCCCGAGGATGATAGTATGTCTATTATTCTTGGAAGACCTTTCCTTAATACTGCAGGGGCTGTTATTGATTGCAACAAAGGCAATGTCACTTTTCATGTTAATGATAATGAGCATACGGTACACTTTCCGAGAAAACAACCTCAAGTTCATAGTATCAACTCTATTAGAAAAAATCCATCGATTATATTTGGAGGTTTTGAATTTCCTCTCCCTACTGTCAAGAAGAAATATGATATACTTATTATTGGGGATGTCCATATCCCCGTTGAGGTAACATAATGTTATTCAAAATTTCTCTGATTTCATGTTAATCGGAATGAGTTTGTTAACAAGACTTGATCAACCTTGTTAGTGGATTCTTTTTTATGAGCATGAGATGGATGAAACTAGAAGCACAACCTTCTGTACCCTCTTTATATTTTCTGTTATTTAGTTGAAATAAAGTAAAAATAGTATTTTTCTGTCTGTCTCCCGACTTATCCGTGCAATATAAAAATATCCCGAAAATAAAAGTCCTCAGAATGCCATGCCAATTTAATATGATTTTTTCGGGAATATTTGAGGATTTTTAGTGCAAAATTACACGGGGGCTGCCACCTGCCACGAGGGTGGAGCGCGCCCTACCCCTGGGCGCCCCCGCCTCGTGGGCCTACGGTGGCCCTCCTCCACTTATCCCTGCACCCATCTTCTTCCTCTGCCTCACACAAACCCGAAAAACCAACTCAAGCTCGTGTTCCAGCCACTTTTGCTGTGATTTTCGATCTCCTTGCTCAAAGCACCTCTCGCAAAACTGCTTGGGGAGATTGTTCCTTGGTATGTGACTCCTCCATTGGTCCAATTAGTTTTTGTTCTAGTGCTTTATTCTTTGCAAATTTGTGCTGCATAGGTGACCATGTTCTTGAGCTTGCATGTCAAATTTATATGGTTCCAAGTAGTTCTACTGCTTGATATATGCTCTGGGCACTTGTATGAGTAGTTGCTATCAGTTTTCTTGAAGTTGGTTCACTTTTGTTTGAAGTCACTAAAAATTTCAGAATTATTTTTCAGAGAGAACAATATGTTTAGGAAGATGTTCCAAGGAGGTTCTTCAAGGAAGCAAGGCCCCAGGCTTGCAATGCGTGATGCTGACGAGGAACCACCAAGAGACGCTCTTGTGAGGCCCTGTGAATGGCCTTCGGAAAATTTTATGGATCAAGCGGGAATCAAAGAAGAATTTAATGCATATCTGCGTAATGCTGATCTTGAGGATTTCGAAGCTGACAAATGCCCCCAGTATCGTGATCTCACAAGTTCATTTGTGGGGAGGTTTGAGTTTTCATCTTCGCGTAATTCTCCTTCAGTCATGTTTGACCTTTATGACAAATCTTATACCATGGACTTAGAGGATTTCACTTTTGCTTGCAAACTTCCATCTTGGGGTAGTGTCAGGGATCCCCCTAAATCTGAATATAGAGACTTCCTAGTTAGAATAACTGTGGGGGAATCTAGAGATATAACGCAAGCCACTATAGGGAGCATTCACTTTCCTGCTATACATTATTTTGCTCTCTTCATAGGTAGATGCATAAATGCTAAGGATGAAGCATGTCACATGTGTGTCCCTGATCTCAACATTCTCAGGAGTGCTGTGTTAGGAGACCAATCTTATCATATGGGAGTCATTGTAGCTCGTAGGTTGCATCATAATAGACATAACGGAGATTTCTTTGGAGGAATTTATGCAACCCGCTTAGCTAATTTTCTGGAGATAGACATTCATGAGGGTGATATGGAGTTACCCCCTACTTACTTAGATTTTGATTCTATGGTTTACCACCAGTTTGTTGAGAGGACTGAACCACCTCTCCAGTATCGACTAATCTTTAACAAACGACATGTTGTCCATGTTACTCTTCCTGCTCCTGCCTTCTTTGATTTTCAGACAAAAGGGAGATATATTATTACCAGAGAGGAGGCAGATGAGTACGAGAGGAGAGCGGAGGCGGCTCGACGCCACGCTGCAGCTCAGGAGGCGATAGCCGCTGCATCGCAGTACGACCCCAGCTACACCTACGGGTATCCGCCAGGCTATCCCTGGCAATAGACCAACTTAGGCCAAAAGGCTAAGCTTGGGGGAGTATGTATTTCTCACCGACATTACATTTATGTTCACGCACTCTCATTGCTAGATGCCGGTGCTCATACTCTTTCACTGTATTATCCATGCTAGTTTATTTTCTTTTTCCTGCTTTCTTCTTGTGTGTTTAATAAACCTTAGAAAAACCAAAAAAATTAGTAGTAGTTTATTTTTCCTGCTGTAATAACAATTAAAAAGAAAACCTAAAAATATTTCCCGTTCTTATTTTTGCTTGTTGGGAGCTTTCCCGTGTAAATAGTTTTTATTTCTTTTCTTTTCTTTGGGGGTCAGTAGGAGAAGACCATGATTAAATTGTTGAAGTGGCTCTTATATGCATCATTGTTGATTTAACCAAGAGCCCATATTGCCTTGTCTTCTCCTGTTTATTGAATGCTCGCAGATTCCAGCTTAGTCCAATGCACGTGCACTCTTATTATTATTCACACCGTTCGGTCGTGCAAGTGGAAGGCAATTATGATGACATATATGATGGACTGACTGAGATGGGAAAAACCGGTATGAACTCGACCTCTTTTGTTTTTGTAATATGATGAGTCCATCATTCTTGATTCAGCTTATTATGAATAAACATGTTTGCAATGACAATTAGAGATCATAGTTGCTTGTGCCATGCTTGATTAGCTACGAGTTATAATGGTTTACCTTGCGTGCCAACATGCTATTAAAATGGTTGTGGTGTGGTATGATGGGGTGGTATCCTCCTTTGAATGATTTAAGTGACTTGACTTGGCACATGTTCACGCATGTAGTTGAAACAAATCAACATAGCCTTCACGATATTTATGTTCATGGTGGATTATATCCTACTCATGCTTGTATTTAATGTTTATTAATTTTAATGCATGTTCATGACTGTTGTCGCTCTCTAGTTGGTCGCTTCCCAGTCTTTTTCTAGCCTTCACTTGTACTAAGCGGGAATACTGCTTGTGCATCCAATCCCTTAAACCCCAAAGTTATTCCATATGAGTCCACCTTACCTTCCTATATGCGGTATCTACCTGCCGTTCCAAGTAAATTTGTATGTGCCAAACTCTAAACCTTCAAATAAACATTCGGTTTTGCATGCTCGAATAGCTCATATATCAACTAGTGCTGCCCTTATCTTCCGTGTTAGGCGGGTTATTCTCAAGAGGAGTGGACTCCGCTCCTCACTCACGAGAAAATGGCTAGTCACCGGGATGCTCAGTCCCATGCTTTATGCAAACTAAATCAAAATAATTGCAAACAAAACTCCCCTTGGGACCCGTTGAATGTTGGAGGCACTCGTTGTTTCGAGCAAGCCATGGATTGATGCTTGTGGAGGAGGGGGAGTATAAACTTTACCATTCTGTTTGGGAACCGCCTATAATTTGTTTAGCATGGAAGATATCGTCATCTCTTAGTTGTTATGTTGACAATGGAAGTATGCCGCTCAAAATATAATTTATCTATATTTCAAAACCGAGCTCTGGCACCTCTACAAATCCCTGCTTCCCTCTGCGAAGGGCCTATCTATTTACTTTTATGTTGAATCATCACTCTCTTATTAAAAAGCACTAGCTGGAGAGCACAGGTGTCATTTGCATTCATTATTGTTAATTTATATTGGGTATGACTATGATTGGATCTCTTTTACCATGAATTACAATGTCTAGTAAGTCCTTGATCTTTGAAGGTGCTCTGCATTAATGTTTTGCGGTCTCAGAAAGGGCTAGCGAGATACCATCTTGTTATATCATATTATGATTATTTTGAGAAAGTGTTGTCATCCGAGATTTATTATTATGGCTTGCTAGCTGATTATGTTATTGATATGAGTAAACATGAGACCTGAGAATTATTGCAAATGTGGTTAGTTATGATCTTTGCTAAAAACCTGAATGCTGGCTTGACATAAGTATAACAACAAGAGCAAACAGAGTTTGTAAAAGTTTTTGTTTTTCTCTTTCACTTTGTCAACTGAATTGCTTGAGGACAAGCAAGGGTTTAAGCTTGGGGGAGTTGACACATCTCCGTCGTATCTACTTTTTCAAACACTTTTGCCCTTGTTTTGGACTCTAACTTGTATGATTTGAATGGAACTAACCCGGACTGATGTTGTTTTCAGCAGAATTGCCATGGTGTTGTTTTATGTGCAGAAAACAAAAGTTCTCAGAATGACCTAAAACTCCACGGAATATCTTAGAATAAATAATAAAAAATCCTCGCCAAAGATGAAGACCAGGGGGCCCACACCCTGTCCACAAGGGTGGGGGGTGCGCCCCCCTCCTGGGCGCGCCCCCCTACCTCGTGGGCCCCCTGGAGACCCTCCGACGCCAACTCCGACTCCATATATTGGCTTTCGGGGATAAAAAAATCAGAGAGAAGAAATCATCGTGTTTTACGATACGGAGCCGCCGCCAAGCCCTAATCTCTCTCGGGAGGGCTGATCTGGAGTCCGTTCGTGGCTCCGGAGAGGGGGATTCGTCGCCGTCGTCATCATCAACCATCCTCCATCACCAATTTCATGATGCTCACCGTCGTGCGTGAGTAATTCCATCGTAGGCTTGCTGGACGGTAATGGGTTGGATGAGATTTATCATGTAATCGATTTAGCTTTGTTAGGGTTTGATCCCTAGTATCCACTATGTTCTGAGATTGATGTTGCTATGACTTTGCTATGCTTAATGCTTGTCATTAGGGCCCGAGTGCCATGATTTCAGATCTGAACCTATTATGTTTTCATGAATATATGTGAGTTCTTGATCCTATCTTGCAAGTCTATAGTCACCTACTATGTGTTATGATCCGGCAACCCCGAAGTGACAATAATCGGGACCACTCCCGGTGATGACCATAGTTTGAGGAGTTCATGTATTCACTATGTGCTAATTCTTTGTTTCGGTTCTCTATTAAAAGGAGGCCTTAATATCCCTTAGTTTCCAATAGGACCCCGCTGCCACGGGAGGGTAGGACAAAAGATGTCATGCAAGTTCTTTTCCATAAGCACGTATGACTATTTACGGAATACATGCCTACATTACATTGATGAATTGGAGCTAGTTCTGTGTCACCCTATGTTATGACTGTTACATGACGAACCGCATCCGGCATAATTATCCATCACTGATCCGGTGCCTACGAGCTTTCCATATACTGGTTCTCGCTTATTTACTTTTCCGTTGCTACTGTTACAATCACTACAAAATACCAAAAACATTACTTTTGTTGTCTTTACTTTTGTTACCGTTACCACCACTATCATATTACTTTGCTACTAAACACTTTGCTGCAGATATTAAGTTTCCAGGTGTGGTTGAATTGACAACTCAGCTGCTAATACTTGAGAATATTCTTTGGCTCCCCTTGTGTCGAATCAATAAATTTGGGTTGAATACTCTACCCTCGAAAACTGTTGCGATCCCCTATACTTGTGGGTTATCAACGGGTTCGAGAACTATGTAGACATGACCGAGACATCTCTCTGGTCAATAACCAATAGCGGAACCTGGATGCCCATATCGGTCAAACCGCATAACAACATATGTTGTTCCCTTTGTCATCGGTATGTTACTTGCCCGAGATTCGATCGTCGGTATCCCAATACCTAGTTCAATCTCTTTATCGGCAAGTCTCTTTACTCATTATGTAATGCATTATTCCGTAACTAACTCATTAGCTACATTGCTTGCAAGGCTTATAATGATGTGCATTACCGAGAGGGTCCAGAGATACCTCTCCGACAATCGGAGTGACATAACCTAATCTCGAAATACGCCAACTCAACATGTACCTTTGGAGACACCTGTAGAGCTCATTTATAATCACCCAGTTACGTTGTGACGTTTGGTAGCACACAAAGTGTTCCTCCAGTAAACGGAAGTTGCATAATCTCATAGTTGTAGGAACATGTATAAGTCATGAAGAAAGCAATAGCAACATACTAAACGATCAAGTGCTAAGCTAACGGAATGGGTCATGTCAATCACATCATTCTACTAATGATGTGATCCCGTTAATCAAATGACAACGCATGTCTATGGTTAGGAAACATAACCATCTTTGATTAATGAGCTAGTCAAGTAGAGGCATACTAGTGACATTAAGTTTGTCTATGTATTCACACATGTATTATGTTTCCGGTTAATACAATTCTAGCATGAATAATAAACATTTATCATGATATAAGGAAATAAATAATAACTTTATTATTGCCTCTAGGGCATATTTCCTTCAACTATGATGATGATTAAATAGCTTGTGCTGGCGGATTAGATTCAAGTGGAGGAAACATGTGGTGCACATCGAAAGTACTACTAGTCCAAACTAGAACAAGTTTGGATTAGTAGTATACTTTTGACAGGCACCACATATTGCCTCCACTTGAACCTAATCCACCTTCATTTGACACATTGTTATGGACATAATAATATAAACCTCATAATTGGTATTGTACCAAAATTTGTATAACGGTGTATAAATACACTCAAAATAAAAAAATAAAAAAAAGAATACTAGTAGCGATGGATAGTAAACACGCTGCTACTAGCAAGATTAGCAGTAGCGCGGGAGTGAACAAACGCTGCGGCTATGTGTCTTAGCAGTAGCGCGGGTCACACGCGCTACTGCTAAGTAATAGCTGTAGCGCATTATTAGTAGCGCGGTGTCCCGCGCGACTAGTGCGCATTAAACCCGCGCTACTACTAGGGTTTTCCCTAGTAGTGATCGGGTAATGGCGATAGCGATCACCTCGATTATTGTCACCTTGCAGCTGGTCAGCAGCCCGACCTTGGCCGCCAATATGTGCACCTCTTCGCTGTCCTTTTGGGAGGGGCCTTTGGGCCGCCAATTGAACCGCTTTATGGGCGGATCGTTTGAGTATTCGGGCAACCCTTGCCGAATTGGATCGGTGAGGGGAACGTCTTCAATATAAAACCATTCTGAAGTGCATCCTTCGGGATGTTTTTGTGGGGTGTCCGCATAGTGATGGAAGATCTACGAAGTCGTGGTGTGCCCTCCAAGTTAAGGGAAGATAGTATCTCTTTCCTTCTTGTTGTAAGCTATCCCAGGAATCCTAGCCCTATCGGTGTCTATATAAACCGAGGGCTGTAGTCATTAGGGTTAGAGTTTTATTCATCTCCTCATACTTTAGGGTTTAGCTCATGCTGACCTTGAGGTAGATCTACTCTATAAACCTCGTCATACATCCAATATAATCAAGCAGGACGTGGGGTATTACCTCTTCGAGAGGGCCTGAACCCGGGTAAACACTGTTTCCGACGTCCCTTGTTCCCCATTGATCTCAGATCCACAGTTCGGGACCCCTATCCGAGGTCTGCCGGTTTTGACACCGACAGCGGCGGAAAGCGGAGGGGCTGGCAGCGGACAAGGCAGAGCTCGATCTCCCGTCGGTGCCCAGCCACGAGCGCTGGATGGCAATGCGGAACATGAGCACCTCATCGTCCGCGCGTTGCTGCCAGAGCCGGCGTCCTCCTCCTTCACGAGGTCGTTCCATTCCATGGGGCCGGTCTTGCTGTCGGATTCGTGCCGTACTAGGCCATGGTGGAGGGGGCGGAGAGACTGGAGAGGAAGTGGGGGAGACGGTAGGGGAACGGAGAGGGCGAGATGACTGAGAGAAGTGAGGGTTTGACTACAGTTCGTCCGAGTGGGTGAGAAGTTTGTGGGGACGATGATGGGAGCAGCGTGAGCCAGAGCGGCCGGTCCGATGTGGTGGCAGTGCCTGGGCGTATCTGGCAGATATGGGGACTTCCGGAACCACCGATCGTTTGGGCCGGATTTGTCAGCCGCGGTTTGGTGCGGTTTTTTGCGTCCGGGCATTGACTGGGCAACCCACCTGGCCGATTGTGACGGGTATATGAGGGGTCCGGTTGCAGATGCTCTTAGGCATATGTGCTAGGCAACTCTCTCACTTGTCTAAAAAAGAAAGGCAACTATCTCACGGTGCGATGCAACCATGCAAGGTTCAAAGTGCAAAACATACATGCACGAGTCTTAGAACTACTAGTTTCGATCGTTAGATAGGCCGGAGATGTTCGTATGGGTATGGGAAAACTGCTCTCGGGATTATTTTTTTGTTATGTCGTATATATACATGGTAGATACTACATACAAGAGATATACATGGGAACCAAACCCAAAGAATCTTAACGATAAATGGTCTGATCGCATGGTACTAAATAACAGCAGACACAATAGGACTCTGCAGGAAAAGCGCAATACGTTGGGGACGGTAGTAGATCGAACCCTAGGCATCCAGGAGACCCACGAGAGGCGAGCAGGCGACCGCACATCTGTACGACGGCTCCGGCAAGGACCGCGGCGGCTAGTACGGCGGGAACCACCGATCGCCGCCGCCAACTCCGGAGACTAGCCAGCCAGTGGGTGCCCTCTCGTTTGGATCGTCTACAGTGTATACTTTTCTTTCGATCTCGTGGTTTGAGAACCGGTGTACTTAACCCTTGTTGGATTTGATCATACAGTGAGTAAAGGAATCACACGGACTCCGGTACTGCCGGCGTCGACGACCACCACTTGTGTGGATTCTGCTTCCCTCCACTTCAGGGTAGACTACGAGCAAGTCAAGCACCTTGGCATCGACGAGGTCGTCTGCTCTGAGCTCGTCACCGTCGGCCAACACCTGTGGAGGATCGACTGCTACCCGCGCGGACCGGTAAGGTACTCCAAGGATGACATGGGAAATTATGTTTCCATCTACCTTAGGCACATGAGCGATTCCGCCGGAAGCGTACGCGCCACTTTCATCGCCTTAATAAAGGATAGAGATGACAAGCCATCAGAAATACGAGTGAAAACTTACCTTCATGAGTTCACAATCATGGGCGCCCCTGACTACCTTGATGACTGGGGATGGAATCGGTTTGTGGAAAGAAAGGACCTAGAGGAAACCTATGTTATTGACGGTCACGTCACGTTTGTATGCACCATCATGGTCACGCGTGATACTACCCCTGTTGTCACCGTGCCGCCATCCGACATCAAGAACCATCTCGGCTGCTTACTGGATCAGGCATATGGGACGGATGTGTCGTTTACCGTCCACGGCGAGACATTCCCCGTGAACCGAGCGATTCTTGCAGCCCGCTCACCCGTCTTCAAGGCAGAGCTTTTTGGGTCCATGGCCGAAGCTACAATGTCATCCATCACACTGCATGATATCACACCCGCAACATTCAAACATTTGCTTCGGTTCATATACACGGATGAGTTTCCTATTACTACAGAGGATAACCCCTCCAATTCCAATGAGGTATTGTTTGACTTACTTGCCGCCGCAGATCGGTACGCACTAGACCGGCTAAAGCTTATGTGTGCCAAAAAGTTATGGGATAATGTGTCAATGGATACAGTTGCAGATATTCAAGCTTGCGCTGAGATGTACAATTGCCTCGAGTTGAAGGACAAGTGCATTGGCTTTGTTGCAAAAGAGAAAAAAATCGAAGAAACCTCTTGTTTAAAAAACGATTCGAAGAAGCCCACGACTTCATCAAGCTAAGGCATAGATTTCATAGATTATTGTTGGTGAGTTTAGACTTTAATTAGGACAGTGCTGGAATATATACTGGACTATTTCATATTTGTGTTTTATTTTGTCTTTTACATTGGTGCATTGGCACCCGGGATTCTATTTGTGGTTTGACGAGAACTATGGTTTTCTTGCATTTGACAAGTATTTTACGTAATACAAGAATCATTGTTTTCCTATGAAAAGGTGTGTCGAGGGGCATTATTGTTGCTTTGTGGTTGCTAAATTCCTATACTGGATATAATTTCTAGTTTGTTAGAGGATTTTTCTCACTAAGTAAGACGTAGTTGCATTTTGAAGAAAAAAATTGCTACTAATAAATAGTTATCCTCATAGATGAAAATGTATAATATATTTTGTAAATAATCGCTTATGCCATCAATGTAAGTTTTTCTCTCCAAAGCTCACGGAATTGCATATCTGTTTGTATTAAGAAAACGAAGTCTACTCATAGATGGAAAATACAAAGCTATTTAAAGCAATTTGTGACTAATTGTTCTTTCGAGACTTTTTACCGCAACTTTGTGATATGTACTGCTCCAACGAAAATAATATCATTTTACCGCAACTTTGTGATATGTACTGCCCCAATATCTCTCGCGCGGGATGCATGCATACATCCGAACAGAACCACTTAAATATTTGTATCACTTCCTTGAATCTAATCTAGGAACCGAACAAAACAAGCCTTCACGATCACAGGGGTCTTAATCGGTGTGGCATCGCCTCTTCTCCTGCCATTTGCATGTAGCCCATGCACTGCTATTTGCATGTTGTCAATGCATTATGATTTCTGCCATACATACAAAAACTCGGAAAGTGATGTGCAGAGTATACACGCCATGCACAAACAAAGCCTTTTCATTCTGGCATGCATGTTGCCTTGTTCGATGAACCTCTGCCTTTTTTTTTTGCGAGAATAACTTCCGATCTAGTCATCAACTGTCAAGATAGTACAAAGAACACCAGAAGTGAAAAATACATCTAGGTCCGTAGAACCCCTAGCGACGACTACTAGCACTGGAGCGAGCCGAAGGCGCCGTGCCATCTTCGCCCCTCCCTCATCGGAGCCGGAAAAAATCTTGTTGCAGTAGACAGTCGGGAAGTCGTCGTGCTAAGTCCCCATAGGACCAGCGCACCAGAACAGCATGCGCCGCCAATGAAGAGAAGCGTATATCAGAAGGATCCAACCTGTAGACACACGAACAAAGACGAACAAAGACAAGATCCACATGTATCCACCGAAGACAAACGTCGGCCGAATCCCGCGAGATTCGCCGGAGATAAACCTCCACACCCCTCCGACGATGTGAGAAACACCAGCAGAGAGCCGTCGCCGCCTCCTCTCTCCGAGCAGGACATAAACCCTAACAAAACTCAAAAAAGTATGAAAAAACGGAGCCCTCCCGCCGGCAAGGGCCAGGATCCACCACGCCTCCATGGCCCTATGACCATATAAGAAGAGGTAGACAGGCGGCGGCATCGGCGGGAGGCATGAGAAACCCTAGACAAGGGTGTTCTTTCTTCCCGTGGAAGAAAGAAAACGCGCCTCAGATATTGTAAAAGCATTTCCAGCAGACCCCCTATCCTATAATCCTATAATGAAAAAGCATATGCCTTATGCTAAAAATTTAATTTATTTAAGGGATAAGATTTTTCTTCATCTAGCAGATCTGGTAAACTTAATCCGTCAAACCAACTCGACCAAAAGTTCTCTTCATCTTCTTCTACCTTCTTCCTTCTTTATTTTTCTCCCTTTCACGTGGCCACCGGCGACTCTCACCACTAGAGGATGTACATCAGCTAGCTAGGGCCTAGAGTAGATGATCCACAAAAGTTAATGGATAAAGGCTCATCGAGCGCGATGTACACATGCGAAGATGGAATCGAGAAAGTAGGTGAATTCGTGCTTCACATGCCATGGTCTAGACACTTGTTCTTGAGAATGAGTTCTTCGCATCTTCCTTCTCCTATTGGCACCATGGTGTCGGAAATATGCCCTAGAGGCAATAATAAAAGTATTATTATTATATTTCCTTGTTCATGATAATTGTTTTTTATTCATGCTATAATTGTATTATCCGGAAATCGTAATACACGTGTGAATACATAGACCACAATATGTCCCTAGTGAGCCTCTAGTTGACTAGCTCGTTGATCAACAGATAGTCATGGTTTCCTGACTATGGACATTGGATGTCATTGATAACGGGATCACATCATTAGGAGAATGATGTGATGGACAAGACCCAATCCTAAGCATAGCACAAGATCGTGTAGTTCGTTTTGCTAGAGCTTTTCCAATGTCAAGTATCTCTTCCTTAGACCATGAGATCGTGTAACTCCCGGATACCGTAGGAGTGCTTTGGGTGTACCAAACGTCACAACGTAACTGGGTGACTATAAAGGTGCATTACAGGTATCTCCAAAAGTGTCTGTTGGGTTGACACGGATCGAGACTGGGATTTGTCACTCCGTATGACGGAGAGGTATCACTGGGCCCACTCGGTAGTGCATCATCATAATGAGCTCAAAGTGAGCAAGTGTTTGGTCACGAGTGTTGGGTAACGTAGTAATTTCAAAAAAATTCCTACGATCACGCAAGACCATGGTGATGGCATAGCAACGAGAGGGGAGAGTGTCCGTCCACGTACCCTCGTAGACCGAAAGCGGAAGCGTTATATCAACGCGGTTGATGTAGTCGTACGTCTTCACGATCCGACCGATCCAAGCACCGTTACTCCGGCACCTCCGAGTTCTTAGCACACGTTCAGCTCGATGACGATCCCCGGGCTCCGATCCAGCAAAGCGTCGGGGAGGAGTTCCGTCAGCACGACGGCGTGGTGACGATCTTGATGTTCTACCGTCGTAGGGCTTCGCCTAAGCACCGCAACAATATGACCGAGGTGGAATATGGTGGAGGGGGCACCGCACACGGCTAAGGAACGATCACGAAGATCAACTTGTGTGTCTAGGGTGCCCCCTGCCCCGTATATAAAGGAGCAAGGGAGGGCGGCCAGCCCTTGGGGCGCACCAAGGGAGGGAGTCCTCCTCCTAGTAGGAGTAGGACTCCCTTTCCTAGTCCTACTAGGAAGAGGAAGGGGAAGGAAAGAGGGAGAGGAGAGGGAAGGGGGCGCCCCCCTAGTCCAATCGGACTTCCCATGGAGGGGGGCGCGCCACCTCCTGGTGCAGCCCTCTCTCCCCTCTTGGCCCAATAAGGCCCATAACTTCCCGGGGTTCCGTAACCCTCCGGCACTCCGGTTTTCTCCGAAACTTCCGGAACCTTTCCGTGTCCGAATATAACCATCCAATATATCAATCTTTATGTCTCGACCATTTGAGACTCCTCGTCACGTCCGTGATCACATCCGGGACTCGAACTCCTTGGTACATCAAAATACATAAACTCATAATATAACCGTCATTGAAACCTTAGCGTGCGGACCCTACGGTTCGAGAACTATGTAGACATGACCTAGAACCATTCTCGGTCAATAACCAATAGCGGAACCTGGATGCCCATATTGGTTCCTACATATTCTACGAAGATCTTTATCGGTCAAACCGCATAACAACATCGTTGTTCCTTTGTCATCGGTATGTTACTTACCGAGATTCGATCGTCGGTATCCAATACCTAGTTTAATCTCGTTATCGAAAGTCTCTTTACTCGTTCCGTAATACATCATCTCACAACTAACTCATTAGTTGCAATGCTTGCAAGGCTTATTTGATGTGTATTACCGAGAAGGCCTAGAGATACCTCTCCGACAATCGGAGTGACAAATCCTAATCTTGATTCATGCCAACTCAACATATACTTTCGGAGACACTTGTAGAGTACCTTTATAATCACCCGATTCGTTGTGACGTTTGGTAGCACACAAAGTGTTCCTCACGTAAACAGGAGTTGCATAATCTCATAGTTGCAGGAACTTTGTATAAGTCATGAAGATAGCATAAGCAACATACTAAGCGATCAAGTGCTAAGCTAATGAAATGGGTCATGTCAATCACATCATTCTCCTAATGATGTGATCCCATTAATCAAATGACAACACATGTCTATGGTTAGGAAACATAACCATCTTGATTAATGAGCTAGTCCAGTAGAGGCATACTAGTGACTATCTGTTTGTCTATGTATTCACACATGTATTATATTTCCGGTTAATACAATTCTAGCATGAATAATAAACATTTATCATGATATAAGGAAATAAATAATAACTTTATTATTGCCTCTAGGGCATATTTCCTTCAGTCTCCCACTTGCACTAGAGTCAATAATCTAGATTACACAGAATGATTCTAACACCCATGGAGTCTTGGTGCTGATCATGTTTTGCTCGTGGAAGAGGCTTAGTCAGCGGGTCTGCAACATTCAGATCCGTATGTATTTTGCAAATCTCTATGTCTCCCACTTGGACTTGGTCCCGAATGGAATTGAAGCGTCTTTTGATATGCTTGGTCCTCTTGTGAAATCTGGATTCCTTTGCCAAGGCAATTGCACCATATTGTCACGAAGATCTTCATTGGTCCCGATGCACTAGGTATAACACCTAGATCGGAAATGAACTCTTTCATCCAGACTCCTTCATTTGCTGCTTCGAAGCAGCTATGTACTCCGCTTCACATGTAGATCCCGCCACGACGCTTTGTTTAGAACTGCACCAACCGACAGCTCCACCGTTTAATAAAAATACGTATCCGGTTTGCGATTTAGAATCGTCCGGATCAGTGTCAAAGCTTGCATCGGCGTAACCATTTACGACTAGCTCTTTGTCACCTCCATATCGAAAACATATCCTTAGTCCTTTTCGGTATTTCAGGATGTTCTTGACCGCTGTCCATGATCCACTCTGGATTACTTTGGTACCTTCCTGCCAAGCTTACAGCTAAGCATACGTCAGTCTGGTACACAGCATTGCATACATGATAGAGCCTATGGCTGAAGCATAGGAACATTTTCATTTTCTCTATCTTCTGCTGTGGTGGGGCATTGAGTCGACTCAATCTTACACCTTGTACTACAGGTAAAAAACCTTTCTTTGCCTGATCCATTTTGAACTTCTTCAAAACTTTATCAAGGTATGTGCTTTGTGAAAGTCCTATTAAGCGTCTTGATCTATCTCTATAGATCTTGATGCCCAATATGTAAGCAGCTTCACGAGGTCTTTCATTGAAAAACTTTTATTCAAGTATCCTTTTATGCTATCCAGAAATTCTATATCATTTCCAATCAACAATATGTCGTCCACATATAATATCGAAATGCTCTGAGCTCCCACTCACTTTCTTGTAAATACAGGCTTCTCCAAAAGTCTCATAAAACCATATGCTTTGATCACACTATCAAAGCGTTTATTCCAACTCCGAGAGGCTTGCACCAGACCATAAATTGATCGTTGGAGCTTGCACACTTTGTTAGCACCCTTTGGATCAACAAAACCTTCTGGTTGCATCATATACAACTCTTCTTCTAGAAATCCATTCAAGAATGCAGTTTTTACATCCATTTGCCAAATTTCATAATCATAAAATGCGGCAATTGCTAACATGATTCGGACGGACTTAAGCATCGCTACGGGTGAGAAAGTCTCATCGTAGTCAACCCCTTGAACTTGTCGAAAACCTTTTGCAACAAGTCGTGCTTTGTAGACAGTTACATTACCATCAGCGTCAGTCTTCTTCTTAAAGATCCATTTATTCTCAATAGCTTGCCGATCATCGGGCAAGTCTACCAAAGTCCATACTTTGTTCTCATACATGGATCCCATCTCAGATTTCATGGCTTCAAGCCATTTTGCGGAATCTGGGCTCACCATCGCTTCTTCATAGTTCGTAGGTTCACCATGATCTAGTAGCATGATTTCGAAATAGGATTACCGTACCACTCAGTGCGGATTTTGTTCTGGTTGATCTCTGAAGTTCAGTGACAACTTGATCTGAAGTTTCATGATCTTTATCATTATCTTCCTCACTAACTGGTGTAGGTGTTACGTAAACTGATTTACGTGACGAACTACTTTCAATAAGGGAGCTGGTACTATTACCTCATCAAGTTCCACTTTCCTCCCACTCACTTCTTTCGAGAGAAACTCCTTCTCTAGAAAGGATCCATTTTAACAACGAATGTCTTGCCTTCGGATCTGTGATAGAAGGTATACCCAATTGTCTCCTTTGGGTATCCTATGAAGACACATTTTTCCGATTTGGGTTCAAGCTTATCAGGTTGAAGTTTCTTCACATAAGCATCGCAACCCCAAACTTTCAGAAACGACAACTTTGGTTTCTTGCTAAACCATAGTTCATAAGGCGTCGTCTCAACGGATTTTGACGGTGTCCTATTTAACGTGAATGCGGCCGTCTCAAGAGCATATCCCCAAAATGATAGCGGTAAATCTGTAAGAGACATCATAGACCGCACCATATCCAGTAAAGTGCGATTACGACGTTCGGATACACCATTGCGCTGTGGTGTTCCGGGTGGCGTGAGTTGCGAAACTATTCCGCATTGTTTCAAATGTAGACCAAACTCGTAACTCAAATATTCGCCTCCACGATCAGATCGTAGAAACTTTATTTTCTTATTACGATGATTTTCAACTTCACTCTGAAATTCTTTGAACTTTTCAAATGTTTCAGACTTATGTTTCATTAAGTAGATATACCCATATCTGCTTAAATCATCTGTGAAGGTGAGAAAATAACGATATCCGCCACGAGCTTCAACATTCATCGGACCACATACATCTGTATGTATGATTTCCAACAAATCTGTTGCTCTCTCCATAGTACCGAGAACGGGTTTTAGTCATCTTGCCCATGAGGCACGGTTCATAAGTGCCAAGTGATTCATAATGAAGTGACTCCAAAAGTCCATCAAGATGGAGTTTCTTCATGCGCTTTATACCGATATGACCTAAACGGCAGTGCCACAAATAAGTTGCACTATCATTATCAACTCTGCATCTTTTGGTTTCAACATTATGAATATGTGTATCACTACTATCGAGATTCATTAAAATAGACCACTCTTCAAGGGTGCATGACCATAAAAGATATTATTCATATAAATAGAACAACCATTATTCTCTGATTTAAATGAATAACCGTCTCGCATCAAACAAGATCCAGATATAATGTTCATGCTCAACGCGGCACCAAATAACAATTATTCAGGTCTAAAACTAATCCCGAAGGTAGATGTAGAGGTAGCGTGCCGATTGCGATCACATCGACTTTGGAACCATTTCCCACGCGCGCCGTCACCTCGTCCTTTGCCGTGTTAAGCAATCCGTAGTCCTGCTTTGAGTTGCAAATATTAGCAATGAACCAGTATCAAATACCAGTACTACTGCGAGCTCTAGTAAGGTACACATCAATAACATGTATATCACATATACCTTTGTTCACCTTGCCATCCTTCTTATCCGCCAAATACTTGGGGCAGTTCCGCTTCCAGTGACCAGTCTGCTTGCAGTAGAAGCACTCAGTTTCAGGTTTAGGTCCAGACTTGGGTTTCTTCTCTTGATCAGCAACTTGTTTGCTGTTCTTTTTGAAGTTCCCCTTCTTCTTCCCTTTGCCTTTCTTCTTGAAACTAGTGGTCTTATTGACCATCAACACTTGATGCTCCTTCTTGATTTCTACCTCCGCAGCTTTTAGCATTGCGAAGAGCTCAGGCATAGTCTTTACTAACCCTTGCATATTATAGTTCATCATGAAGCCTTTGTAGCTTGGTGGCGTGATTGAAGAATTCATCAATGACACAATCATCCGGAAGATTAACTCCCAGTTGATTCAAGTGATTATAATACCCAGACATTTTGAGTATGTGCTCACTGACAGAACTATTCTCCTCCATCTTGCAGCTATAGAACTTGTTGGAGACTTCATATCTCTCAATCCGGGCATTCTGTTGAAATATCAACTTCAACTCCTGGAACATCTCATATGCTCCATGACGTTCAAAACGTCGTTGAAGACCCGGTTCTAAGCCGTAAAGCATGGCACACTGAACTATAGAGTAGTCATCAGCTTTGCTCTGCCAGACGTTCTTAACGTCGTCAGTTGCATCAGCAGCCGGCCTGGCACCTAGCGGTGCATCCAGGACGTAACTCTTCTATGCAGCAATGAGGATAATCCTCAGGTTACGGACCCAGTCCGTGTAATTGCTACCATCATCTTTCAACTTTGCTTTCTCAAGGAACGCATTAAAATTCAACGGAACAACAGCACGAGCCATCTATCTACAGTAAACATAGACAAGCAAAATACTATCAGGTACTAAGTTCATGATAAATTTAAGTTCAATTAATCATATTACTTAAGAACTCCCACTTAGACAGACATCTCTCTAGTCATCTAAGTGATCACGTGATCCAAATCAACTAAACCATAACCGATCATCACGTGAGATGGAGTAGTTTTCAATGGTGAACATCTTATGTTGATCATATCTACTATATGATTCACGCCGACCTTTCGGTCTCCGTGTTCGAGGCCATATCTGCATATGCTAGGCTCGTTAAGTATAACCTGAGTATTCTGCGTGTGCAAAACTGGCTTACACCCGTTGTAGATGGACGAGAGCTTATCACACCCGATCATCACGTGGTGTCTCGGCACGACGAACTTTGGCAGCGGTGCATACTCGGGGAGAACACTACTTGATAATTTTAGTGAGAGATCATCTTATAATGCTACCGTCAATCAAAGCAAGATAAGATGCATAAAGGATAAACATCACATGCAATCAATATAAGTGATATGATATGGCCATCATCATCTTGTGCTTGTGATCTCCATCTCGAAGCACCGCCATGATCACCATCTTCACCGGCGCGACACCTTGATCTCCATCGTAGCATCGTTGTCGTCTCGCCAACTATTGCTTCTCGACTATCGCTACCGCTTAGTGATAAAGTAAAGCAATTACATGGCGTTGCATTTCATACAATAAAGCGACAACCATATGGCTCCTGCCGATTGCCGATAACTTCGGTTACAAAACATGATCATCTCATACAATAAAATATAGCATCATGTCTTGACCATATCACATCACATCATGCCCTGCAAAAACAAGTTAGGCGTCCTCTACTTTGTTGTTGCAAGTTTTACGTGGCTGCTACGGGCTGAGCAAGAACCGTTCTTACCTACGCATCAAAACCACAGCGATACTTCGTCAAATAGACTCCGTTTAACCTTCTCAAGGACGGGCGTAGCCACACTCAGTTCAACTAAAGTGAGAGAGACAGACACCCGCCAGTCACCTTTAAGCAACAAGTGCTCACAGCGGTGAAACCAGTCTCGCGTAAGCGTACGCGTAATGTCGGTCCGGGCCGCTTCATCTCACAATACCGCTGAACCAAAGTATGACATGCTGGTAGGTAGTATGACTTGTATCGCCCACAACTCACTTGTGTTCTACTCGTGCATATGACATCAACGCATAAAACCAGGCTCGGATGCCATCTGTTGGGTAACGTAGTAATTTCAAAAATTTCCTACGATCACGCAAGACCATGGTGATGGCATAGCAACGAGAGGGAGAGTGTCCGTCCACGTACCCTCGTGAGACCGAAGCGAAGCGTTATATCAACGCGGTTGATGTAGTCGTGCGTCTTCACGATCCGACCGATCCAAGCACCGTTACTCGGCACCTCCGAGTTCTTAGCACACGTTCAGCTCGATGGCGATCCCCGGCTCCGATCCAGCAAAGCGTCGGGAGGAGTTCCGTCGGCAAGACGACGTGGTGGCGATCTTGATGTTCTACCGTCGAGGGCTTCGCCTAAGCACCGCAACAATATGACCGAGGTGGAATATGGTGGAGGGGCACCGACACAGCTAAGGAACGATCACGAAGATCAACTTGTGTGTCCTAGGGTGCCCCCTGCCCCGTATATAAAGGAGCAAGGGGAGGGCGGCCAGCCCTTGGGCGCACCAAGGGGGGGAGTCCTCCTCCTAGTAGAGTAGGACTCCCTTTCCTAGTCCTACTAGGAAGAGGGAAGGGGAAGGAAAGAGAGGAGAGGAGAGGGAAGGGGCTGCGCCCCCTCCTAGTCCAATTCGGACTTCCCATGGAGGCGCGCGCACCTCCTGGTGCAGCCCTCTCTCCCCTCTTGGCCCAATAAGGCCCATAACTTCCCCGGGGGGTTCCGGTAACCCCTCCGGCACTCCGGTTTTCTCCGGAAACTTCCGGAACCTTTCCGGTGTCCGAATATAACCATCCAATATATCAATCTTTATGTCTCGACCATTTCGAGACTCCTCGTCACGTCCGTGATCACATCCGGACTCGAACTCCTTGGTACATCAAAATACATAAACTCATAATATAACCGTCATTGAAACCTTAAGCGTGCGGACCCTACGGTTCGAGAACTATGTAGACATGACCTAGAACCATTCTCGGTCAATAACCAATAGCGGAACCTGGATGCCCATATTGGTTCCTACATATTCTACGAAGATCTTTATCGGTCAAACCGCATAACAACATACGTTGTTCCTTTGTCATCGGTATGTTACTTACCCGAGATTCGATCGTCGGTATCCAATACCTAGTTTAATCTCGTTCGGAAAGTCTCTTTACTCGTTCCGTAATACATCATCTCACAACTAACTCATTAGTTGCAATGCTTGCAAGGCTTATTTGATGTGTATTACGAGAAGGCCTAGAGATACCTCTCCGACAATCGGAGTGACAAATCCTAATCTTGATTCATGCCAACTCAACATATACTTTCGGAGACACTTGTAGAGTACCTTTATAATCACCCGATTCGTTGTGACGTTTGGTAGCACACAAAGTGTTCCTCCGTAAACAGGAGTTGCATAATCTCATAGTTGCGTGAACTTTGTATAAGTCATGAAGATAGCATAAGCAACATACTAAACGATCAAGTGCTAAGCTAATGAAATGGGTCATGTCAATCACATCATTCTCCTAATGATGTGATCCCATTAATCAAATGACAACACATGTCTATGGTTAGGAAACATAACCATCTTCGATTAATGAGCTAGTCCAGTAGAGGCATACTAGTGACTATCTGTTTGTCTATGTATTCACACATGTATTATGTTTCCGGTTAATACAATTCTAGCATGAATAATAAACATTTATCATGATATAAGGAAATAAATAATAACTTTATTATTGCCTCTAGGGCATATTTCCTTCAGTCTCCCACTTGCACTAGAGTCAATAATCTAGATTACACAAGAATGATTCTAACACCCATGGAGTCTTGGTGCTGATCATGTTTTGCTCGTGGAAGAGGCTTAGTCAACGGTCTGCAACATTCAGATCCGTATGTATTTTGCAAATCTCTATGTCTCCCACTTGGACTTGGTCCCGAATGGAATTGAAGCGTCTTTTGATATGCTTGGTCCTCTTGTGAAATCTGGATTCCTTTGCCAAGGCAATTGCACCAGATATTGTCACGAGAAGATCTTCATTGGTCCCGATGCACTAGGTATAACACCTAGATCGGAAATGAACTCTTTCATCCAGACTCCTTCATTTGCTGCTTCAAGCAGCTATGTACTCCGCTTCACATGTAGATCCCGCCACGACGCTTTGTTTAGAACTGCACCAACCGACAGCTCCACCGTTTAATAAAAATACGATCCGGTTTGCGATTTAGAATCGTCCGGATCAGTGTCAAAGCTTGCATCGACGTAACCATTTACGACTAGCTCTTTGTCACCTCCATATACGAAAACATATCCTTAGTCCTTTTCGGGTATTTCAGGATGTTCTTGACCGCTGTCCAATGATCCACTCTGGATTACTTTGGTACCTTCCTGCCAAGCTTACAGCTAAGCATACGTCGGTCTGGTACACAGCATTGCATACATGATAGAGCCTATGGCTGAAGCATAGGGAACATTTTCATTTTCTCTCTATCTTCTGCTGTGGTCGGGCATTGAGTCGACTCAATCTTACACCTTGTACTACGGTAAAAACCTTTCTTTGCCTGATCCATTTTGAACTTCTTCAAAACTTTATCAAGGTATGTGCTTTGTGAAAGTCCTATTAAGCGTCTTGATCTATCTCTATAGATCTTGATGCCCAATATGTAAGCAGCTTCACCGAAAGGGGTCCGGGGGTCCACCGGAGGGGTCCATCTGCCTCTGGGGGCCACATGGGCTGTAGGGGGTGCGCCTTGGCCTATATGGGCCAAGGGCACCAGCCCCAAGAGGCCCATGCGCCAAGATATAAGAAAAGGGGGAGAGTCCTAAAGGGGAAGGCACCTCCGAGGTGCCTTGTGGAGGATGGACTCCTCCCCCCTTCTTGGCCGCACCCCTTCCTTGGAGGAAGGGCAGGCTGCCCTCCCCTCTCTTGCACCTATATAAAGGGAGGGAGGGAGGGGTGGCCGCACCCATAAGCCCCGGCGCCTCCTCCTCCCCGCAACACCTCCTCCTCCTCCCGTAGTTGCTTAGCGAAGCCCTGCCGGAGTTCTGCTGCATCCACCACCACGTCGTCGTGCTGCTGGATCATCATCAACCTCTCCTTCCCCCTTGCTGGATCAAGAAGGAGGAGACGTCATCCGCTCCGTACGTGTGTTGAACGCGGAGGTGTTGTCCGTTCAGCACTAGGTCATCGGTGATCTGAATCACGACGAGTACGACTCCATCATCCCCGTTCCATTGAACGCTTCCGCACGCGATCTACAAGTGGTATGTAGATGCAATCACTCTCCCATGACTCTTTGCTAGATGAACTCATAGATGGATCTTGGTGAAACCGTAGGAAAATTTTTAATTTTCTGCAACGTTCCCCATCAGTGGTATCAGAGCCAGGTTTATGAGTAGTTCTCTATTGCACGAGTAGAACACAATTTGTTATGGGCGTAGATGTTGTCAACTTTCTTGCCGCTACTAGTATTATCTTTCTTCAGCGGCATTGTGGGATGAAGCGGCCCGGACCGACCTTACACGTACGCTTACGTGAGACTGGTTCCACCGACTGACTTGCACTAGTTGCATAAGGTGGCTAGCGGGTGTCTGTCTCTCCCACTTTAGTTGGAGCGGATTCGATGAAAAGGGTCCTTATGAAGGGTAAATAGAAGTTGACAAATCACGTTGTGGTTTTCACGTAGGTAAGAAAACGTTCTTGCTAGAACCTTATTGCAGCCACGTAAAACTTGCAACAACAATTAGAGGACGTCTAACTTGTTTTTGCAGCAAGTATTTTGTGATATGATATGGCCAAAGTTGTGATGAATGATGAATGATATATGTGATGTATGAGATCATGTTCTTGTAATAGGAATCACGACTTGCATGTCGATGAGTATGACAACCGGCAGGAGCCATAGGAGTTGTCTTTATTTTTATATGACCTGCGTGTCATTGAAGAACGCCATGTAAATTACTTTACTTTATTGCTAAACGCGTTAGCCATAGAAGTAGAAGTAGTCGTTGGCGTGACAACTTCATGAAGACACGATGATGGAGATCATGATGATGGAGGTCATGGTGTCATGCCGGTGACAGGATGATCATGGAGCCCAAGATGGAGATCGAGGAGCTATATGATATTGGCCATATCATGTCACTACTATATATAATTGCATGTGATGTTTATTATGTTTATGCATCTTGTTTACTTAGAACGACGGTAGTAAATAAGATGATCCTCATAACAATTTCAAGAAAGAGTTCTCCTAACTGTGCACCATTGCTAAAGTTCGCTGCTTCAAAGCACCACGTGATGATCGGTGTGATAGATCCTTACGCTCACATACAACGGGTGTAAGACAGTTTTACACATGCAATACACTTAGGTTAACTTGACGAGCCTAGCATGTACAGACATGGCCTCGGAACACAAGAGACCGAAAGGTCGAACATGAGTCATATGGAAGATACGATCAACATGGAGATGTTCACCGACGATGACTAGTCCGTCTCACATGATGATCGGACACATCCTAGTCGACTCGGATCATGTATCACTTAGATGACTAGAGGGATGTCAAATCTGAGTGGGAGTTCATTAAATAATTTGATTAGATGAACTTTATTATCATGAACAATAGTCTAAAATCTTTGCAAAATGTCTTGTAGATCAAATGGCCAACGCTCATGTCACCATGAACTTCAACGCGTTCCTAGAGAAAACCAAGCTGAAAGATGATGGCAGCAACTATTCGGACTGGGTCCGGAACCTGAGGATTATCCTCATAGCTGCCAGGAAACAATATGTCCTAGAAGCACCGCTAGGTGAAGCACCCATCCCAGAGAACCAAGACGTTATGAACGCTTGGCAGTCTCGTGCTGATGATTACTCCCTCGTTCAGTGCGGCATGCTTTACAGCTTAGAACCGGGGCTCCAAAAGCGTTTTGAGCGACACGGAGCATATGAGATGTTCGAGGAGCTGAAACTAGTTTTCCAAGCTCATGCCCGGGTCGAGAGATATGAAGTCTCCGACAAGTTCTACAGTTGTAAGATGGAGGAAAATAGTTCATCGGTGAGCACATACTCAAAATGTCCGGGTTGCACAACCGCCTTGTCCCAGTGGACATTAACCTCCTGGACGAGGCGGTCATTGACAGAATCCTTCATCGCTCCCACCAAGCTACAAGAGCTTTGTGATGAACTACAATATGCAGGGGATGGTGAAAACTATTCTGAAGTATTTTCAATGCTGAAGTCGGCAGAGGTAGAAATCAAGAAGGAGCATCAAGTGTTGATGGTCAATAAAACCACTAAG
This sequence comes from Aegilops longissima, assembly GCA_021605205.1. Taxonomy (NCBI): domain Eukaryota; kingdom Viridiplantae; phylum Streptophyta; class Magnoliopsida; order Poales; family Poaceae; genus Aegilops; species Aegilops longissima. The sequence continues at coordinate 17,886,779 of CM038676.1, read as the reverse complement.
TTCAAGAAGGGCAAGGAAAGAAGAACTTCAAGAAGGACGGCAAGGATGTTGCCGCGCCCGAAGAAGCCGCTTGCCGGAATAAGTCAAAGAATGGACTCAAGCCCGAGACTGAGTGCTTTTATTGCAAAGGAAGGGTCATCGAAGCGGAACTGCCCCAAATACTTAGCGCACAAGAAGGCCGGCAACACTAAAGGTATATTTGATATACATGTAATTGATGTGTACCTTACCAAGACTCGTAGTAACTCCTGGGTATTTGATACCGTGTCGTTGCTCATATATGTAACTCACAGCAGAGCTGCGGAATAAACGGAGATCGGCGAAGGGCGAGGTGACGATGCGCGTCGGGAATGGTTCCAAGGTCGATGTGATCGCCGTCGACGCAACCTCTACATTTACCTACGGGATTAGTTTTAAACCTCAATAATTGTTATTTAGTACCAAGTTTGAGCATGAACATTGTATCGGGATCTCGCTTAATACGAGATGGCTACTCATTTAAATCCGAGAATAATGGTTGTTCTATTTATATGAGAGAAATGTTTTATGGTCATGCTCCGATGGTCAATGGTTTATTCTTAATGAATCTCGAACGTAATGTTACACATGTTCATAGTGTGAATACCAAAAGATGTAAAGTTGATAACGATAGTCCCACATACTTGTGGCACTTGCCGCCTTTGGTCACATTGGTGTCAAGCGCATGAAGAAGCTCCATGCTGATGGACTTTAGAGTCTCTCGATTATGAATCATTTGACACATGCGAACCATGTCTCATGGGCAAGATGACCAAGACTCCGTTCTCCGAAACAATGGAGCGAGCAACCAACTTATTGAAAATCATACATACCGATGTGTGCGGTCCAATGAGTGTTGAGGCTCGCGGAGGATATCGTTATGTTCTCACTCTCACTGATGACTTGAGTAGATATGGGTATGTCTACTTGATGAAACACAAGTCTGAGACCTTTGAAAAGTTCAAGGAATTTCAGAATGAAGTAGAGAATCAACGTGACCGAAAGATAAAATTCTTGCGATCAGATCATGGAGGAGAATATTTAAGTCACAAATTTGGTACACACTTAAGGAAATGTGGAATCGTTTCACAACTCACGCCGCCTGGAATACCTCAGCGTAACGGTGTGTCCGAACGTCGTGTCGCACTCTATTGGATATGGTGCGATCTATGATGTCTCTTACTGATTTACCGCTATCATTTTGGGGATACGCCTAGAGACAGCTACATTCACTTTAAATAGGGCACCGCCTAAATCCGCTGAGACGACACCGTATGAATTATGGTTTGGGAAGAAACCTAAGCTGTCGTTTCTAAAACTTTGGGGATGCGATGCTTATGTCAAGAAACTTCAACCTGAAAAGCTCGAACCCAAGTCGGAAAAATGCGTCTTCATAGGATACCCTAAGGAAACTATTGGGTATACCTTCTACCTTAGATCCGAAGGCAAGATCTTTGTTGCCAAGAACGGATCCTTTCGGAAAAGAGTTTCTCTCGAAAGGAGTAAGTAGGAGGAAAGTAGAACTCGATGAAGTACTACCTCTTGAACCGGAAAGTAGTGCAGCTCAGAAAATGTTCTGTGGTGCCTACACCGATTGGAGAGGAAATTAATGATGATGATCAAGGTACTTGGATCAAGTTGCTACTGAACTTCGTGGGTCCACTAGGACACGCCCCGCACTGCAGTGGTACGCAACCCTGTCCCGGAAATCATGTTGCTAGACAACGGTGAACCTTCAACTATGAAGAAGCGATGGCGGGCCCAGATTCCAACAAATGGCTTGAAGCCATGCAATCCGAGATAGGATCCATGTATGAAAACAAAGTATGGACTTTGACAGACTTGCCCGATGATCGGCGAGCGATAGAAAACAAATGGATCTTTAAGAAGAAGACGGACGCGGATGGTAATGTTACCATCTATGAAGCTCGACTTGTCGCTAAGGGTTATCGACAAGTTCAAGGGATTGACTACGATGAGACTTTCTCTCCCGTAGTGAAGCTTAAGTCCGTCCGAATCATGTTAGCAATTGCCGCATACTATGATTATGAGATATGGCAGATGGACGTCAAAACGGCATTCCTTAACGGTTATCTTAAGGAAGAGCTGTATATGATGCAGCCGGAAGGTTTTGTCGTTCCTAAGAATGCTAACAAGGTATGCAAGCTCCAGCGATCCATTTATGGGCTGGTGCAAGCATCTCGAGTTGGAACATTCGCTTTGATGAGATGATCAAAGCGTTTGGTTTATGCGACTTATGGAGAAGCCTGCGTTTACAAGAAAGTGAGTGGGAGCTCAGAGCATTTCTCATATTATATGTAGATGACATACTTTTGATGGGAAATGATATAGAACTTTTGGACAGCATTAAGGCCTACTTGAATAAGAGTTTTTCAATGAAGGACCTTGGAGAAGCTGCTTACATATTAGGCATCAAAATCTATAGGGATAGATCGAGACGCCTCATAGGTCTTTCACAAAGCACATACCTTGATAAGATTTTGAAGAAGTTCAAAATGGATCAGTCCAAGAAAGGGTTCTTGCCTGTTTTGCAAGGTGTGAAATTGAGCTCGGCTCAATGCCCGACCACGACAAAAGATAAAGAAGAGATGATTGTCATCCCTATGCCTCAGCCATAGGATCTATTATGTATGCCATGCTATGTACCAGACCTGATGTAAACCTTGCCGTAAGTTTGGTAGGAAGGTACCAAAGTAATCCCGCAAGGAACACCGGACAGCGGTCAAGAATATCCTGAAGTACCGAAAAGGACAAAGGACATGTTTCTCGTTTATGGAGGTGACGAAGAGCTCGTCGTAAGGGTTACGCCGATGCTAGCTTCGACACAGATCTGATGACTCAAAGTCACAAACCGGATACGTGTATATGTTAAATGGTGGAGCAATGAGCTGGTGCAGCTGCAAGCGAGAGCGTCGTGGCGGGATCTACATGTGAAGCGGAGTACATGGCAGCCTCGGAGGCAGCACATGAAGCAATTTGGGTGAAGGAGTTCATCACCGACCTAGAGTCATACCCAATGCGTCGGAGCCGATCAAACTCATCTGTGACAACACTAGAGCTATTGCACTTGCCAAGGAGCCCAGGTTTCACAAGAAGACCAGGCACATCAAGCGCCGCTCAACTCCATTCGTAAAAATGTTCAAGATGGGGACATAGAAATTTGCAAAGTGCATACGGATCTGAATGTCGCAGATCCGCTGACTAAACCTCTTCCGCGAGCAAAACATGATCAACACCAGAACTCTATGGGTGTTCGATTCATCACAATGTAACTAGATTATTGACTCTAGTGCAAGTGGGAGACTGTTGGAAATATGCCCTAGAGGCAATAATAGAAGTATTATTATTATATTTCCTTGTTCATGATAATTGTATTTTATTCATGCTATAATTGTATTATCCGGAAATCGTAATACACGTGTGAATACATAGACCACAATATGTCCCTAGTGAGCCTCTAGTTGACTAGCTCGTTGATCAACAGATAGTCATGGTTTCCTGACTATGGACATTGGATGTCATTGATAACGGGATCACATCATTAGGAGAATGATGTGATGGACAAGACCCAATCCTAAGCATAGCACAAGATCGTGTAGTTCGTTTTGCTAGAGCTTTTCCAATGTCAAGTATCTCTTCCTTAGACCATGAGATCGTGTAACTCCGGATACCGTAGGAGTGCTTTGGGTGTACCAAATGTCACAACGTGAATCGGGTGACTATAAAGGTGCATTACAGTATCTCCAAAAGTGTCATTGGGTTGACACGGATCGAGATCGGATTTGTCACTCCGTATGATGAGAGGTATCACTTGGGCCCACTCGGTAGTGCATCATCATAATGAGCTCAAAGTGACCAAGTGTTTGGTCATGGGATCATGCATTACGGTGCGAGTAAAGTGACTTTGCCGCAACGAGATTGAATGAGGTATTGGGATACCGACGATCGAATCTCGGGCAAGTAAAATACCGATTGACAAAGGAATAGTATACGGGTTGATTGAATCCTCGACATCGTGGTTCATCCGATGATATCATCGAGGAGAATGTAGGAGCCAACATGGGTATCCAGATCCCGCTGTTGGTTATTGCCCGAGAGCCGCCTCGGTCATGTCTCAGATGTCTCCGAACCCGTAGGGTCTACACACTTAAGGTTCGGTGACGCTAGGGTTGTATGAATATGAGTATGCAGCAAACCGAATGTTGTTCGAGTCCGGATGAGATCCCGGACGTCACGAGGAGTTCGGAATGGTCCGGAGGTAAAGATTTATATATAGGAAGTCTTATTTTGGTCGCGGAAAAGTTTCGCGTTATCGGTATTGTACCGGAGTGCCGAAGGGGTCCGGGGTCAACCGGGGGTCCATCTGCCTCGGGGCCACATGGGCTGTAGGGGTGCGCCTTGGCCTATATGGGCCAAGGGCACCAGCCCCAAGAGGCCCATGCGCCAAGATATAAGAAAGGGGAGAGTCCTAAAGGGAAGGCACCTCAGAGGTGCCTTGGGGAGGATGGACTCTCCCCTTCTGGCCTCACCCCTTCCTTGGAGGAAGGGGCAGGCTGCCCCCCCCCTCTCTGCACCTATATAAAGGGAGGGAGGGAGGGTGGCCGCACCCATAAGCCCCGGCGCCTCCTCCTCCCCGCAACACCTCCTCCTCCTCCCGTAGTTGCTTAGCGAAGCCTGCCGGAGTTCTGCTGCATCCACCACCACGCCGTCGTGCTGCTGGATCATCATCAACCTCTCCTTCCCCTTGCTGGATCAAGAAGGAGGAGACGCCATCCGCCTCCGTCACGTGTGTTGAACGCGAGGTGCTGTCCGCTCAAGACTAGGTCATCGGTGATCTGAATCACGGCGAGTACGACTCCATCATCCCGCTCCATTGAACGCTTCGCACGCGATCTACAAGTGGTATGTAGATGCAATCACTCTCCCATGACTCGTTGCTAGATGAACTCATAGATGGATCTTGGTGAAACCGTAGGAAAATTTTTAATTTTCTGCAACGTTCCCCATCACATGGTGTGGTCCAAAACTCAACAAATCATTGGAATCGGCATGGGCTACCATGTTTCTCTACATGTGATGTTTCTCGTCCATAGGATTTGTCAGTTCATGTCGTTGCTCTGCTGGTGATCGGCAACGATGGGGAGGGGCGCCGCCGAGTCGTTAACACTGAAAAGAAGCACCACCGTGGTCAGAAACGTCTGGGAAGACGAAAAAGGTAAAAAAGATTGTTTGTCGTAATCTCATGGGAGACAATTAGGGAGGGAGGCGTGGCTGAGGGGAGGCACTGTGGGCAGCGGGATAGGCCGGGGGGGGGGGGGGGGGATTGGGGGTGAGGTGAGCGGTGGCGACAGTTGTCGTGGCGGCATGGTCGTCTCCGTGCTTATCTTGAGAGATGCCCTTCTTTGGCCGAAATATAGTCTGAAGGGTGTTTATGTAAAAGATGTGAGCTTGTAATTTTAAGGAGTTAGACGTTTAGTGGATCTCCCAGTTAGGGTTAATTCCCTAAACGAAAAAAAAATCCTCTCAAGTATAGCTTTTATGGCATCTGCCTGAGATGCTACAAGCTCTCAATTTTTCTTCCCGGGTGCCTCCTAATACTGCCACATGTCAAGAAGATAGGTTTTCTTTTCTTCTTCTTGAGAAATAGGATTGGAATATGTGGAAAGACTGATTCATGCGGATCAGATCGAATCGGGGATATGAGAACCCCCAACTCCATTGCATTGTGGGAATACATGCTTCTCTCGTGTTGTAATTAATCCCGTCCTAAGAGTACTATAAAAAACATATATACTACCTTGTAAATCACAGTCAATTAAAGCTTCAAATATATTTCTGCCATCCAAAATATTGCATTTCGGCTTATTATTCTTTGATTGAAGAAACTGCACTGCAGCATATTTTCGTCAGTTTTCATTCTGTGATGTGAAGAAACAGTAGTGCAAAATATTTTCATCAGGTTATTAATTATATTCTTTGAACGAACCATACCGCAGCATATTCTCATCGTCAAATCCCATGATACATTCAACAGAGGTGTGGCATTACATAACATACATACATTGCATCATTACATAATATTTTGATGCTAGCCCCCAGCTGGATTTCAATTTTAGCATGCACCAAACCATATCACCATCATACATCACACTCTATCACTGTCAAAACAGTGACAAACTAGCATGAAAATTTCGTACGGCAGCAAATTCCAAACATCAAGGATAAATGGACAATCAAAGGGGGAAAATAACTGATTTCTTATCAGTATTTTACTGCATCGTAGTATATTTTTCACCATCAATCTCAAACTCTCAATCGCCGAGCAGGATCAAATCAATTCGGATTACAATTTTTCTGGTGGCAAATCACGATCAGAGTATTATTATTCACAGATAAAAGCTCAACGATCAGAGGCCGCTTGGCTCGAGGAGGAGGAGCTAGTAGTAGTACCCGCCGGCTCCGTGGTAGGCCATGGGCATCGGCACGGAGGTGTTCGACGCGAACGCGCTTCCGCCGCCGCCGACGGCGAGCCCGTTGAGCCCGGCCTGCCCCTGCATCCCGCCCTGCCGGTACTGCGCCCACATCCTCTGCTCCTGCGCCAGCAGCTCCTGCTTCCGCTCCATCTCCGCCATCTGCACGTACGACGGCGGCGGCACGGCCAGCGAGGCCGCGAACGGGTCGCCGCCGACCGCGCCGTCGGGGCCCGGGAGCGCCAGGATGTTGTGTGCGGCGGGCGCGCCCGGGAGCGCCACGCTGCTCGCGCTCCCGGACGCGGCCTGCGCGCGCGCGTGCTGCCGCACGGCGCCCTGGTCGTACATCCCGTGCAGGAGGAGCGGGTCCATGCCGCCGCCCAGCGCCGCGGTCTGGCGCGACAGGTTGCTCGCCGTCTCCACCAGGGCCAGCTCCCAGTCGGCCTTCCCCGGCTCGGCCGCCGGCGTCTGCCACGCGGAGCTCGTCGTCGCCGCCTTGGGGGCGCCGTCGTCGGACGGGAACGCGACCCAGCTGCCGTTCGCGGACTGTGGCTGCTCCGAGAAGAGCGCGAGCGCCAGCTTGTTCCCCTGCTCGTCGGCTGCTGCCGCGGACTCCCTCAGGTCCACCAGGTCGTTAGTCTGATCAGGTGCCCTGGCCACCGGCGCGACGCTAGCTTTCGCCGGCTCTGGCCGCGCAACCGTCGCAGCGTTGGCGTGCTCTGGGGCCGGGAGCGCCTTGATGCCGTTCATGTCGTACTCTGCCTGGTGGTGTTCGTCGTGGACAGCGTGCTGCGCCTGTCGCGGCGGCGGCGAGTTCTGGCCTGCCCTGCCGCGCTCCCGCACGAACTGCTCGAGCGTCTCGAGGAGCTTGTCGTCGATGCGCTTGACCTCCGGGAAGTCAGAGGAGCGCGCGACGCCGGCGTCGTCGCACCACGAGTAGAAGGCGAGGAGGTCGTCGACGAGCCTGGCGGTGCTGACGTGCGCCTCGAAGGCCTTGACGCACTCGGGGTACTCCATGTCGAAGAAGCGGTCGAGCAGGACGGCGAGCACGACGGCGACGTCCTCGTAGAGCCTGGCGCTCTCCTTGACGACGGGCCAGAGCGTGGCGAGCACGACGCGGCTGCGCCTGGCGGCCCCGGTGGGGCGGCAGGCGAGGAAGCGGTCGATGAGCTGGCGCAGCTGCTGCCCGCGCGCCAGGAGCCCCTCGACGTCCATGTCGTGCACCGAGACCGTCATGTCCGGAGGCGGCGAGGCGCCCCCGGCGGCGCGGCCACCGTAGCCGTACCCGTCGTGGTCGGCGAAGCGGACCGTGCGGGGCGCGGGGAGGAGGGCGAGGAGGAAGCGGACGCGGTCGTCGAGGTAGAGCGCGTAGGCGCGCACGAAGGCGGAGTGGTCCCAGGACGCCGAGTGCGCCTCGTCGCGGAAGTCGGAGAGCGCCGCGAGCACGGGCGCGGCGCCGACGCCGCCGCGGCGGCCCGACGAGACGGCGGGGCGGACGAGCTCGTGGCGGAAGTGCGGGTCGCCGTCGGCCACGAGGCGGTGGAGCAGCGCGAGGCACTTGGCGGCGACGACGTAGTCGCGGGTCCTGGCGAGGCGGCGGGAGACGGTGGCGACGCAGGCGGCGACGTGGACCCTGGAGGAGCCGGAGGCGAGGCGGAGCACCTCCTGCACGTGGCGCTCGTCGGGGGGCCCGTCGTCGTGCGCCGTGGCGCGCACGATGGCCACGTCCAGGTCGGGCGCCACCGCGCTGGACACCTTGGCGATGCCGATGGTGGCCTGGTCCTTGACCGCGCCCAGCGCCTTCCGGATCGACATGGCCGGCCGGAGAGCGAGCGAGCGGCCGGCCGATCAAGAATCCAAGATTTCAAGAAGACGGCCGATTCGATCGGCGGGGTTCTTGAGGGGGGGGGCGGAGACGAAGACGAGGACGCGGTTTTAGGAGGGGCGGTGGGGGTGCGCGGACGGCTGGGATTCGGCAGTCAATGGCGGCCGGCGGCGGCTGACGTGGGGGACCCGGCCGCGGAGTCTTCGAGGGGGAGGGACTGCGGTGCGGTGCGTTTCTTTCTGGAAAAATGGAATGCGTCGTTGCGTTTCCTTCGGGCGGACCGGAGAAAATCCGGTAGCTTTCAGGCTAAGGAAAATGGAAAATGGGATCAGAACGCCCGGGTTGAACCAGCATGGAAATACCCGTATCTTCCATTTGGGCAACGAATTTCGGTCGACGCGCTATGAGCAAGTGACTTTTTCTATGCATGTTTTTAGGATCACCATTCTAATAATTCTTATATGCATTTTAATTTTGATTGTTTTGAAAACGGTCGACATGCTTATTCTCTTCTTTTTTTTTTTACGGGGACAACGTGGAGTAATAAGAACCGAGGCAACCTCCGGGCTCAGGGTATTTCGGCCGTCCGATCGTTTCTTTGGTGCGATTCCGTTAGCCCGATCTCGCTCCTGAAAGACCAAAGCCGTCGGATCGAAACCGGTTACTATTACAATGAGTAGTTACCTCTCCAGTGTGCCACCACACGTAATTATAGTGCCCCTTTGAGGCCATTTTGGTCCTTTCACACGAAGAGGTATAAGAGGTAATGGCTCCCGTGGAGAGAAAACCTAGCCGTCGCCCCTCGCGCCGCCCACCTCCTCCTCTTCGTCCTCTCTCTCTCTCTCTCCCTCGCACCAGCCTCCGTCCAGATGCAATCGCATGACGCTGTCATCTCCTTCGCCCAGCAGGCCGCCGCCGCACCGCACGAGGTGGGATGTGACCCATGCCCCCGCCGTTTCCTCGACCCAGCCGGCCACCCCGCCATATCGTGCCTCAGTGCCCATCTGCAACGTCAGCCGTCCCCGGAGACTCCTCCCCTCTGCGCCCTCTCCACCGACCGCGACAAGCGCTTGTCCCCCACCGCACCATCCCCCGAGCCCGAGGACGAGGGTCTAATGCACGACCTCGTCACGCTCTCCCGTGACCCCGCGCACCCGCCGCGCCTCCGTCTTTGCACCCTCGAGCTAACCCTAGACTGGCCACACGCGCGGCGGCGAGGCACATCCTGGGCGGGAGCGGCCCTGGCTCGTGGCAGCGAGGCCATCCCCGACATGCAGAGGCGGCTCCAGGCGAACGACAGCAGGGCGAAGCCATCCTGGGCGGGAGCGGCCCTGGGCACGGTGGCGGATCCCGTCTCTCCCTCCTCTATCCCTCTATCTGTGGGGAAACATAGCATGGGATTTCAAAAAAATTCCCATGCTCACGCAAGATCTATCTAGGAGATGCATAGCAAAAAGAGGGGAAGAGTATGTCCACGTACCCTCATAGACCGAAAGCGGAAGTGTTAACTTAACGCGGTTGATGTAGTCGAATGTCTTCTCGAATCAACCGATCAAGTACCGAACGTACGCCACTTCCGAGTTCCGCACACGTTCAGCTCGATGACGTCCCTCGAACTCTTGATCCAGTAGAGGTACGAAGGAGTCGATGAGTTCCGTCAGCACGACGACGTTGTGACAGTGTTGGTGATGTGATCCGCGCAGGGCTTCGTCTAAGCACTACGACAATATGACCGGAGGATTAAACGGTGAAGGGGGGCACCGCACACGGCTAAGAAACAACTGTTGTGCTTTGGGGTGCCTGAGGGAGTCCTGGATTAAGGGGTCCTCGGACAGCCGGACTATATACTTTGGCCGGACTGTTGGACTATGAAGATACAAGATTGAAGAATTCGTCCCGTGTCCGGATGGGACTCTCCTTTGCATGGAAGGCAAGCTTGGCAATTCGGATATGTAGATCTCCTTCTCTGTAACCGACTCTGTGTAACCCTAGCCCCCTCCGGTGTCTATATAAACCGGAGGGTTTAGTCCGTAGGACGACAACAATCATAATCATAGGCTAGCTTCTAGGGTTTAGCCTCTACGATCTCGTGGTAGATCAACTCTTGTAATACTCATATCATCAAGATCAATCAAGCAGGAAGTAGGGTATTACCTCCATCGAGAGGGCCCGAAGCTGGGTAAACATCGCGTTCCCCGCCTCCTATTACCATTAGCCTTAGATGCACAGTTCGGGACCCCCTACCCGAGATCCGTCGGTTTTGACACCGACATTGGTGCTTTCAATGAGAGTTCCACTGTGTCGCCCCGATAAGGCTTGATGGCTAGCCTTGTTTTCAAGGACAACATCACCTCTAGAGGAACCCCGGCTGTAGGCCAGACTCTCCGGCTGGGCGGCTTTGTCATGGCCGCCCGTTCGGCCGCCACGCCGACGATGACTTCTCAGGTCATCAAGAACAGCCTCCACGTCAGCTCGGAATTCACCGAGCAGATGGATCCAATGGAACTCTCCTCCCTGATCGAGCTCTTTGATCGCATCGCCGCCCTGGGAGTCGCTACAGACTATGATCGGATCGAGCTTAAACCCGACCAAAGGGAGATTAACTCTCCGCCGGTCACCCATCAGATAGCGGTGGTGGAGGAGCAATGCAGCGATTCTTCCTCTATTTTGAGGATGAACTATGTCCGGATTCCCGAGCTCTCCGAGCCGGATACCCGTCTACGGGAGGACATGGCCCAGGCTCCGAACCTAGAATCGAGCAGCGGGCCAGAAAAGTTGGGCAACATCCTGGAGTCCGAGCTGCCAAGCTCGGGAACACCTCTGCCCCTGGGTCTCAGATCGGGTCAGGGTTTGGACTTAAATCTACCCACCCACCCAGATACAAGTGATCTTTCCCACATTAGACAAGAGCCCCAAGAGACAGTACATCACTTCTGGGCCAGATTCCTCCTTGTAATGAGCAAGGTCAAGGACTGTCGCGAGGAAGACGCAATTTCATTCTTTTGCAAAAACTGCATGGACAAGGGAATCCTCAATGCCATAAGTCGCGGTGACATCGCACACTTCGCTGACTTGGCGGCCATAGTACAGAAGTACTCTGCGATCACTACAAGAAATATGTCAACTTGTGACCTTGACTATTGGTCACTGAAAGGCCTTAGTTTTTCATTTGCGACCTTTTTGTGACCAAAAACAGAAGGTCAAAAGCTGGCGGTCGTAAACTGAAATTAGTGACCTTATGTAAAAGGTAGTTGGTTCCACGACCAAATTTTTGGTCACTAGCAACCTCCTCAGGCCACGTAGGCATCCAGCGTGGCAAGCTGATGTGGCACAAGAATCAGCCCGGTCCAATTCGATGTTTTACATGGGCCGAGCCCAACAATTCAGCCTATTTGTGTTTTTTTTCTCATATTAATTTTGGCTAGGTAGGTGGACCAAGCCCAACAATTAAGCCTTCCCATTTTTGGGCCGGGGCCTTTTCCGCTAGAAAGTTTTAGTTTTTTTAGTTCTAGTTTTTTTTAGTTTTTTTGTAATATATAAAAGGTCCACTAGTCAAATGGGTCCCAGATGTCAGGTTCAGGTACGTGGGTCCCAGCTAGCAAGTTCATATTCTTCGTATTTCTGTTTAACAGTAAATAAATAACCAGTATTTAAATATTATCAGCCAGATTCAGTACAGAGCTCCTATTGTACAAATAACATATACTTTACAAGCTCTACACATAATAAGCTCTAACATATACAAGATCTACAAGCTCTACAAGTTATACTCCAAACATTCTCGAGAAGCTCTACAAGTGTAATAACTAGCTACAAGCTCTACAAGTATGGCAATCATAGTTACAAGCTCCACATGTGTAATAACTAGATACAGTTACAAGCTATGTTCTTCAGCATGGAGCTCCTTCAATAACAATCACAAACTAGGCACCTACTCCTGTCAAGACTGGGCCAACAGAGCGGTGATATGCCTTCCACGGTCACCCTGATACATGAATCAACAGAGAAGAATTAGGAAAATTGGAGCCAATATAGCAAGAAGACACCATTCAAAAAATGACAGCTATTTATATTAGAATGACGACACAAATTCAGCTAGTGCCATGATTTTTGTTCTCCAGCTAGTTAAAATGAGATACTCATTCATACAAGAAAACAGAGAAAAAAAATATGAATATGTATTGCACAAGTGAGAGTCGTACAAAAAACTTCACTACACCAAATTGCACCTAAACAATAATACCATTCTACTACCACAGCCATCCATTCAACAGGCAAGATCAAACATTACTAGTCAGAGTACGTAGGCTAACATCACTAACATCGCAAATGGACGAGAGAATAAAGGGAACTAAGAGAGATACCTAAGGATGATAGCATCGCGATGATTTGGATTGAGTTAGCATCTGTGAGGAGGTGAATTATCGCCATGGTGTGCTTGATGATGCACACAGCCATGATCTTCTTGCCACCGTTGCATCCGTGTGCTAGATGAGGGGGGTACCAATGCATTCAAGTAGAACAAAATCACCATCGTTAACCCACAACTTTAACTACAAACTAAGTATGTATAAAGTAACAACGAAAACAAGTTGAGAAAAACACAGAAAATAATTACTTCATGTCATGCAGAGTTCAAACTGAATAAACACATACAAAGTTCAAACCAAATAGACATATGCATGATATTGTCCTGCAGATGAAAGGACAACATCTATAAGGTTAGCCGAGCTTAATAAAGACATAGAGAGAGAGAGAGAGAGAGAGAGAGAGAGAGAGAGAGAGTAAGTGTTCTCAGGTTAGTCTAACATGGCATCCTAACTTGTACTTAATTTTGAGCAAACATACATCAATACAGGGTTAGGCAAGACAGTAGAGTAAGTGTTCTCAAGTTAGCCTTAACATGGCAGCCTAACTTGTACTTAATTTTGAGCAAACATACATATCAATAAAGGGTTAGGCAAGACAGTAAAGAAAGACATAGGTGCTAGAGTTAGAAAACATTGGTGATACAAGTAGCATAAGCATAATACAACACGGTATATTTGTTGTGTGGATATATACATATAATTGGCCATCACTTTATCTTCCAAATTAATAGTTACGACAGTGAAAACCTTGACAAGAGAAGATAAACTTTGACAACAGAAGGTGAGATTGAAGATAGCAAACAACACATGCCAGCCGTCAGTTTTTATTCTACTGAACAAATTGGACAACAACCACCTATTTTGTAACAACTTCAGTTAACTTGGGAGAAATCCAACCAAACCAATTGATACAACAAAATTCTACTGAATTTTGGGGCATCAAGCAAGCAACTTAATTGGCAAACAATGAAATCAAGCATGTAAGCAAATTTGGAGCAGCACCAAATCAGGGACCAAACCTAGGAAACCAAAACAAGGAGATGCAGAGGGAGGCCTTAACCTAGAGTTGCAGTTTCCCCACAGCTAGGCGTCTCCTCTTCCTGCATCCGAGTTGAGTTGGTGATGTTGCAGCCGTGCAAATGCTCCTGCACATCAGGGAAGGGAATGGAAGGTAAGGTCAAATCTGGAGCCAATATATTATGAACATTTGATTCAGAAAACGAACAAGTTCATTAGAATGATAACACAAATTCAGCTATGACAATGCTTCGTTCTCCAGCTAGTCAAAATGAGATACTCATTCATACAAGGTGACAAAAGAAAATAAATCATTTTACGAATAGCATGCAAAGTATCAATGTTCTGTTCTTATCAGCTTATTCTTATGCATAAAGCAACTAAGGAAATCTGACCAAATAATCAACAACTCCATAAACCAAAACATCAGGACTAAATAAGAACACTAATCTTTTTGTGAAAAATGGACTGGATAATTGGTGTTTCGTACATAGACTCCAAATTGAAAGGGCACATGACCTTTCGCGCAAACAGGGGGAAAAGGAGGCAGAAATGTCTAAAAAAGACTAGCAGTACCTAATTAATGCTGCAACTTAATTTTCAATTTTTCCTAAGGAAGTGGAGGGTGACAAATTATAGAAGAAAGCAGTACAATCCTGGGCTATAAGGTAGTAGTGTAGCCATCTATGGCAAGGTAGCAAGATTTTGCCCAAGGAAGTTGGCACATTCCCTGCATCTTGTCAGTCCCTGTGATCCCACCCACCACGGGGCCAAGAAGAGGAGCACTAACTAGTCTGGAGCTGGCCAAATATGTGAATGAATCATACTAGTTCGTAGAAATTAGGCTACAGCAGATCATTGATGGTAAATTGCAGAAGAAAAAAGAGCATCTACTGCGGTGGCGAGGCAGTAAACGAGGCAGGCAGAGCAGATCCCTCAGATCCATCTGCTTTATGATGTTGACGAGTTTTTGCGCCATCAAGCAAATCTGCACGGCGAAGAAGCAGAGGAGCGGCGACGAGGGCGGCTTCCCGCGGCGGCAGCAGCGGCTCTTTCCATTGTGGCCTTATTACCGACGAGGCGGTGGTGGTTCGCGTGACGACGGCAGCGGGATCGACTCCGCACGCGCCGGCGCGGCTGATGGGCGCACTCCAGTCGCTGCAACACCGCGCGCCGGGCCAGCGTGCGCTCCCGCCGGTGTTTGTTCGGTGCCCGCCATGGCGCGGATCGAGGGAGAGAGGAGATAGAGCTGGTCGTCCCCAACGAATCCCTTCACCTGCAGGAGCAGCGGCCCCATCGGACTAGTGAGACGCAGATCCAGCGGAGCGAGCGGCGGGGCAAGCAAAGGCATGGTGAGTGGGGACGTACCAGGGCGCGGGTGTGATATGGGAGACGTCGGTCGCGACTCCAGGCGTGGCGGAGATGTCGTAGAGGGAGAGGGACGGCAGGCAGGCGACACGGTGGGCACCGCTGTGGGACGCGTCGAGGAAGGAGGAGGTGGTGGCGGAACGGAGAGGAGGGGGTGGCGGGACGCGCCGCTGCAGGACGGGGAGGAGAAGGTTGAGTCGATCTAGGGCCTAGTAGGAAGACAAGAGGACGAGAGGGGAGGCGAGGGGGCGCCAGCGGCGAGGGAGAGGGAGAGTGGGAGGAGGTCGTCGGTGGGTTGTGATTGGTTGGGGAGACGAAGGCGGCGGCGATGGGTTTCGTTTGGTCGAGCTCCGCCGCAGGGAGGTACCCGGACACTTCCGACAGTGCTTAAGCCATGATCCGCGTGAGCTGATTTTAGATCAATCAGAACAGAGTATCCCCTTTGATGATGTTAAGACCATTTAAATTGGTCATAATCGATTGAAAATGAGATTTTGAATCATGTCTGCTATTTGATGACCTAAGAAATTTATAAAAATATAGAAATAAAAAACCTTCACATTGTGTCACCAAGTGTGACCTACTTTTCAGTAAAAATAACAAACTTTGAATATTGTTAATATCATTAAAACAGTGTTCTAAGATATGAGTATTTTGTAAGAGAATCATTTTTCAAGTGTCCAAAATGATATTTTTATAAATAACCTAGCAAATATTTGTTGCAAATTTGGAGCACATCAATTTTATAATTCACAATCATAGCACATGTGGAGCACATCAAATACTTTTTCAAGCTTATGTAGTTGTGTTTTTCTATTTGTTTCTCTTGTGTTTTTTGCACAAGGGTGCATTTTGGAATGGCATAATTTGTTCAAATGATCTCATATTGTGCACAAGGGTGCATATTGGAATGGCAAACAATGTTGCCTAAGGAAGTTTTCATTTTTTCTTTGGACGAAAAATTCATTTTCCATTTTTTTGAGTGCCCAAAATGAGTTTTTTGTGAAGGACCTACCATATATTTGTTGCAAAATTGTACCTAATAAATTTTCTAAAATACTAGGATATATTTAATGCATAATTGACCAAATGGTTGGGTGAAAAAAGTTTTGATCCACCTCTCATGAAAAAGACAAATTTCCACCGATTCAGTTGGAAGCGGGTCAAATTTGAACTGTAGCTACCTCGTAGTTTGCTATTTATTTTTTCTAAAAATAATTTCTAGGTACATAAGTATTTATTTAATCAGAGAAACACCAAAAAAATTCCAAGATTCAACCACTAGCTAGGAACGGTCAAGCCCGCCGTTTTGACCGTATTTTGAAACGGGCATAAAAAATTCAAAAAAATCAAAAAATTGGAAAACCTTAGCATTGTGTCATTCTAATCTAAAGGTACCAACAAGGTACTAAGAAAATTATCATGATCAGGCAGCAAACTAACCGAACGATAACATTATTGACTTCATATTGCATTTATACTTGTCCCATGTGATGTTGATGGTGAGAGCTACCTGCACTTTTGTGAATTTAAATCATGTTGAACTTAACATAAGTATACTACTGGACCTAAATATTTGGTGTTTAGGCTGGCTAGGTTAATTCTCTAAGAAGTGATACAAATGATCTAGATACTTAATTCCTTACTCATCATCACAATTCGAATGCTCGAGTCAGCAAGTTAGGTGTAAAGAGTCCCAATTAGAAGCACATGGTGAGTATTTGATTTGGTTCGAATCCAGGGTACACTGAAACAAAGATGATTGGATTAGGGGGCAGGGAATTGCAGAGTGAGATAACAATTGGGAATTGGAGAGTGCACTGGTAAGATGTGACCACTCCATATTGACAAAGCAACTGATTGCAGACGAATTCAATCTGCACTCAGCTCATATATATTTTCAGCAAAAGAAATCAACTATTTTCTTATCATGATTCAAAAAGTTGGTTTACCTATCATGTTGATTCAGTTGCAGACTGCAGCGATTCAAGGAATTGCGAGCAGGAGGGCACCTAGGGACGTTAGATGTAAACACAAGCATTCAGTCAATAATTTAAATGGAGGATCCCTAGAATAAAATGGAGCATATAACCGGGGATCGGCCTAACCTGAAGATTGTGAAGGACGTTGAAATACAAGGTTGAACAAATCCAGCGCGAGGTTGATCGAATGCGCTCGGCCTCTACCGGCCCCTGCGTCGCGTCCGCCGGCGAGACGCCATGCACGCAGAGGAGTCCCGCCACGCATACACGGGGATGACCCTCCCTCCCTCCCTCTCTCTTGGACGATTCTGCCCCCAGAGCAGCAGCCCAAGGACAGTCGGCCCAGGAGTAGCCCATGCGGGAGAAAAAGCGTGACTTGGACGGGCTAGGGAATGAATGTGGCCCAGCAACTAAAAACTTGCGTTGAAGGAACTGTAGAACAAATCTGACAGCCAGGAGCGTCTACATCGCCAAAACGGACGGCCGTAAACTCTAATCGCTGAGAGAGCTCGGTTTAGGTCCAGTTATACTGTCCTTAATATGCTTCGGTTCATATACACGGATGAGTTTCCTACTAGTACACAGGATAGCCCATCCAATGAGGTATTGTTTGATTTACTTGCCGCTGCAGATCGGTACGCGCTAGACCGGCTAAAACTTATGTGTGTCCAAAAGTTATGGGATAATGTGTCGATGGATACAGTTACAGATATACAAGTTTGCGCTGAGATGTACAATTGCCCTGAGTTGAAGGACAAGTGCATTGACTTTATTGTTAAAAAGAAAGGATCCAAGAAGCAGCTGGAGGAGTCTTCATCGGGCTAGCTAGGGCACAAACTTCATGGATTATTATAGTTGGCGAGTTTAGACATTAAAGAGAGCGCTGGAACATAATATACTTGAGTATTTTACATAGGTACGGTGCATATTCATCTGGGATTCTATTTGTGCTTTGACAATAATTAGGGTTTTCTTGTGTTTAACAAGTACCTTCACAATTATACGATAATCATAGTTTTCTTAGAAAAGGTGTATCGACTGGAATTTACTGCGTTTTGTTGTTGCTAAATTTATGTACTAGATATGGTTTCTAGTTTGTTAGAGGACTAGTGATGGGGTGTCCATTGGCATGCCCCCCCGAGCATTCATGTGCGCACCTATCTTGCTATCTTGCTTATGCACTGTCTAGGCTGATTCTTGATGCCACTCATGTACAACAAAATTGATTAGACAAATGTCTTCTTCAACAATTGACTATATGGCACAATCCTAGTAGAAGTTAGATTTACAAAACAAGTAGACAATTCTCTCTTCTTCAATAGTTGACAAAACACACGCCAAGCTTCTATCATAAAAGATGCTCGGTACCCCAACCACCAGCATGTTCAAAGTGAGAATCATCAACTATCCTTTCTAATGACTCAATATCGCCAGCTTCAGAAAGGGTATGACTGCAAAGGCTGTCTGCACAACTGAGCAAGAGCAGAAGAGGATACTGACGCATCTTCAGGTTGTATGCTACTACTATAAGGAGCCACTCCTTGGTTACCAAAATTGATGTAGAATACATCAAATTTGTCATCTACAGACCTGACAGCTCCTGGGGTCCAAATAATTTGCAAGAGTTATAATGGAAATGTTGCTTTAGAATATTGTACCATTTCATTATCTGTGAAAATATATAATTAAGTTGTCATGAGAACAAATATAAGCATGGGACATTGCATGAAATGGGGCACATTACAAAATCTCACCTATTTTGTGACGTTTCACGTGTGTCACGTAAAATCGTTTTTCATCACGGAAAAAGTCCCGATGACATTTTCCAATGGCCACCCTCACCATCACGGTAGCGCAATCTACAAAATAAAATCTTGACGTTACCACTTCCTCCGTCACAAGATCATGTCTTAGGCGACGAACCCACAAATCTCACTAATGGCCATTTTCAGTGTCGGCCCGGAATGTCTCCTTTCATAGTCCAATCTGTTGCCTAAGACGATATCTATCGGTGACGATAATCTGTCACTAGTGATCGGTCTGCAAGTTTGACTGGTCAAAGATTATGAAACATGGGGCCAATAGTTGCCGACGTGGCTGCTTTCATGTGGGTCCGTCATGGACTTTATCGCCGACGGTCCCGTCAGTAATAAGTCAGCAACCGTTTTGACTGGTCAATGCTGCTGACATATGGGCCCAAAAGCTGCAGACCTGGCTGCTTACGTGTGTGGCCAGACAAAGGTGACGGCATGCATTTCCGTCACACATAGAAAAAAGCTTTAATTCATATATTATTAATTTTTCTTGTCAAATCTATATTTATTTTGAAATTTCAGGAAAATAGATTCAAAATTTGAACCAATGGAATATGAGAATTCAAACATTGGCAATAGATCTTTCATTGGCAATAGACCTTTCGTATACATGTAGCATACTAACTCCTACCACCTCAACTAGGCAGTCATGCGCTAACCAACATCATCATCATGAAGACGTGAAGCAATGTACATGCGAGTTTTCATGAATGGAAAATGATATTCTATTCTTTTCCATCCTATTTTTATTTAGCAAGCTAACTTTTCTACGAGTCAGTGCATTTCTTGAGGATGTCAAGAACCAATTCTTCTACAGTTTGTAGTCTATCTTTCTAACCATCCTCCATTGATATTCATTGGCAGTCTCTTCTCATTCATACAATCACAAGAATAGCATGTGTGTGCTAGCTAGCGTTTACAAGCAAAGCACATTGGCGGAAAGCATCTCTCAGATGAACAACCCCACAATCAAGCTCCATGTAATAACATCTCAGTTATCCTCTAATATCCCAGCTGACGTGTAGGGCCTGCAAAAATAACTACACAGCCATTTTTTTTTTTTGCTGCATGACCGCATATCCTCATATACATCCTCTTGATTGATGCATAGGTTTCTGAACACGGTATCAATTTATAGACCCTTCATTCATGCTTTTCAGTATGCAATTCATGTACATGGTCAACATGCATGAAAAACTGCATGAATGTACTTCTCATTTTAATAATCTACAACACGCACACGATGGGCTGCACGGAAAGAGCTCACTATGTAGAGAAGATCAATGGGGTCTTAGCATCATCTATATTCTAAAACTAGAGCAATGCCCGTGCGTTGCAACGGGATATAAATATTCTAGTACGTCGGTTTGTGATTACCTGTCTATAATAATACAATTGTGTAAATAAATAATCACTAAATTCTGCCTATGAATTATCATATATTTTGATCAGAAGTTTGGTAAGTAATTAAAGCGGAACTGGTTCAGAAGGTAAGTAAATTAAGTTGATTTATTATCATATAAGGAAGGTTGTACGAAGGGGTGATAGAAAGAAAGGTGAAATGAGAACCTTACGTTCTTTTTAAGTAGTAGAGATATACGAAAAATTAGTCTGCGAAACTCTTGCACACTATATATGTCGATTACATTTTACATGTCCTTGTTTATTCAGACAAACTAGAGGATACTCCATATGTTGTTGTGGGAATTGGTTACAATATATGTCAGTAAGATTGAAACATGAATATTTAAAATAACAACATGAAAATAAAATAAAAATAAAAATATACTCTTTGTATAAATATAGGGATCTAGAAGTTCTTATATTTCTTTACCGATGGAGCACTATATAATATTTATTTTATTTAACCATTTTATATTTATAAAATATTATTGAACTCAAATATAAAAAAATTTGAGAAAGAGATGCAAAAGAGAGATAGGGACGTGTAAAGGCCGTGCAGTTCAGCCCACGAACAGAATTCCCCATAGACGACAGCCCAGAACCAGCGACGCCCCCGCCCTCTTCACTCCCCGTCGCCGTTCGCTCGCGCCGCCGCCCGTGAAACCTAGCGCCGCCGCCGGTGGGAGCGCGCCTCCAAGCCAGCGCCAGCGCCACCGCCGCCGCCACCGCCGCAAACCCTCCAAACAACAACCACCAATGGCGGACTCTCCCTCCTTCCGCCGCCACGCGCTCCCCTTCTCGATCGACATCGTCCGCTGGCTCCCGTCCTCCGCCTCCTCCGGCCGCCACCTCGCGGCCGCCGTCCACGACCCCTCCGTGCCCGCCTCCTCGCGCCTCAGCCTCCTCCCGCTCCACGACCCCGCCTCCCCGCTCGCCTCCCTCCCGCTCCCCTCCCGGCCCACGGCCCTCCGCTGCTCCCCCTCCGTCCTCGCCGCCGCCACCTCCTCGGGATCCCTCCACCTCCTCCCCTCCTCCTTCGACACCGGCTCGGCGGTGTCCGTCCCCGGCGGCGCGGGGTTCCACGTGGGGCCCGTGCGCGGGCTCGACTGCGGCGGCGAGGGGTGGGTGACGGCGGGGGAGGACGGGAGGGTGCACGTGGTGTCGGACGGCGGCGACGGCAGGGTGGTGGCCAGGAGGGTGTGGGATGGGAAGGGCATGTCGGGGTACGAGGCGGCGAGGTGGGCGTCGTCCGCCGAGTTCGCCACCGGCGGCGCCGGCTGCGGCGTGCAGTGGTGGGACCGCAGGAAAGGGGACGCCGTGGTGGCGCAGTGCAAGGGCGTCTGGTGAGTTTCTGCTGCTGCTTGTGGTTGATCGCTCGAGAGTGCTCGGTTTCCGCCGATTGTTCCGAAGTTCAGGGATCTATACTTCACTATGTGTTCGTGTTATGGTCTCATGTCAAGATGATTATGTTCGGTAGCAGTTTGATTCAAAATATTATGTAAATGCTTGGCCATCTTATATGGCCCATTTCTGGGAGGCTTTTGCTCATCAGTTTTTCATTTTATTCGCTGATTAGTAGCTACACATAAGCTTGCAGGTGCCAAACTTCATAAGCTGCAGTCATGCCTGCCAATGTTTGAAGCAAAGTGTACTGCTAGGATATCTCTAATGTTGGCATTAGCTGGTTCCAGTTCTGTCAAATGAGATGTGGAAAGTTTGGACGTTTGTGGCTTTTCAGAGAGTTTACGGCTTTTAGGTTCAAGTGTACTCGTGCAAGTCGTTTGGATTCAACTGTAGCCTTCCAGCAAACATACAGTTGTACGGTCAAGGCTCTTTCACATGTTCTAATATGGGACCAAATGTATTTCTTACAAATTTCAACTGGTGGCTGAACCAATATAGTCTACTGTCGATATCTAGTCCACGATTGATACTCAAATTCCTCTTTGAGCTGTTGCTTCTCGACATCAGCTGTTTAAAATTTCAGAAATGATCATTATCTTTGCGCTGTGAAACTTCATTTCATTGAGTTTTCATCATCCCGACTGCACCATGTAGTGCTATTTATGCTGACTTGATGAACTTGTGATTTTTTAGGGGTCGTGGTGTCGCCACGGGCATGGTGCATTCCATTGATATACATCCATCAAGAAAGCATGTCTGTGTGGTATGGTCAATATCACTCTTTACATGAACTGGGAAATGGCAAATGAATGTTCGCTTCAGTTTAGGCATAGTAGTTAAATAAATCATCATTTTAACAATTTCCTATGATATTTGTTAGCCTCGTGTTGACCATAAAACATAACCTCCATTCTTGTACATGAGGATATCTTCGTAGTATATGGGTAGGTGTCTGGACCGGATGTGAGTACCTGCAAGGACTCGTTGCTTTACGCCCAGAGCATAGGCCGCCTAGGTCGGTGGTGCTATGTATGGGCTTCTTAGTCTTGCGTACACCTGCGCCCTTATGGCCCTATATGGTATACACACACATGGATATGGTAGTGCGACTACCCATCGTCAGAACTCATCTATATAGCTGAAAGTCAAACAACTTATTGTCAATATACAGCAATATGACCAATTTGTACCATGAAATTCACTAGGATAGAACATCCAACACTAAGTGAACATTTATGTCTATCCCCAAAACCTGCAAAATTCCAGTATTCAAAACAGGCACTGATTTATTTTATTGAGGCTGAGCAATCCTATCTCAATAAATCATCAATATACATAGGTAAATCAGTCTTCCGTAAATGAATATTAGTCAAAAATAGTACAGAGGCAGCAGTTGTATGAATAGCGCCCCTTTTACTCTTTCAGAGTAAATCAAGTACTATATATTTTGGTTTGTATATAACAATTGAAGCCTTTTCAGAGGTAAAGATGACCAATATCTTTGCAATATCCTTGGGTTGGATGCTTTTGCCGATTTCATCGTAATTCTCTGAAGCTATGCACACTGTTTCCCTGTTAAGCTTATATTGTGCATAACCCAAAAGATTGAAATGGAATTAACAAAGGGCTTAATAGTATTGTGCAACATAGGGGCTGGATGCTGCTCTTTTGTTAAGCTTATATAATGTAAAGGCACTAGCTGCTCTTTGCTCTGAAAGTTTCAATTCCTACATTTACCAAAGAAGAGCAAGCTTTGAACAGAACTCTTTTTGCATTTGATAAACAACAATGCGCTGTGAGTGTTACTTACCTCAACCAAAGATATTATAATTCTTCATTGTGAATTATATTCAGAGTTGTTTTGACTATCTGACTTACAAAATATACGTAGTGGAATGGTTCGTTAGCCCAGCAGTGTCCAGCCCCTATGTTGCACGTTCACCATCTGTGGTTTGTAAACGTGTCAAGTAAGCCTAGTAGTAAGTGTCGGAGACTGGGCCTAGGAAGTGGTACGGAGTAACTGCTGACTGTCGAGTGGCAAGGTGATTGAGCTGCAGAACTTGGATCACAATGTTAAGTCCAGAGTACGTATAACTGGCCAGATAGTTAGAAACGAATTAATGGGAGTGTTTAGATGAGCCATTACTACAAATATAAATCACGTCTGATTCTCTGATTGTTTGTAGGTTGGAGGGTCCTCAGGAACAATATTTGCTTGGGACCTACGCTGGGCACAGCAGCCAATACCACTCTCTGGTGTGGGCCTTGATGAAACAGCACAACCCGTGTGCGAGAGTGAGGTCTGGGAGGTTCTTTTTGACAACTATACACAGTCTTCTGATATTATCTCGTCTGTCTCAACAAGAATATTACCTGTGATGCTGTGCTCAGAGGATGGAATCCTTGCAATCGTCGAACAAGGTGAGCCTGTAGCCAGAAAGTGATGAATTAATGTGTCTAACTGTCTATTGTTAACTTCTTCCATGTAAATTGCTTATGATTTGACAATTTTATCACTAGATGAGAGGCCTCTTGAATTGCTTGCCGAGCCCTGTGCTATCAACTCCTTTGATATCGATCCTCAGAACCCGTCTGTAAGTTTGTGTGCTCCAGGTTGAAAACAGCAAGATTTTTTTCTTTCTTGCACTTGTTTTAATTTTCACCTTGTGCTTCTACACAGGATGTCGTCTGTGCCCTGGAATGGGAATCGATTGGTGTGCTTACACGTGGAAGGGATGCAATGGCAGAGGAATGAATACATTCGCTCTCCAACAATTCTATTGAATTTCCATGCACAACTTCCTGTGATGGCCCGTGGCGTGACTAGTCGAGAAATCAGGGTAAGCATCTTCCGAGGACACCGGCATGCTGTCCTTTTGTTGCTCATCAGCTATCAATGATGGAATAGGCGTGCTCGGCGTGTATTTCATTTGTTGTTTTGTGGGAAACTTTGTTGTCATTGTAATTGCGGATCGTGTAAAACTTACACTGGATCATGCGTAGCTGTGAATTGGTGTTCAGCATAGGTGAAATTGGAAGCATACCTTTACTCTTCTAGCTCAGAACTTCTGCATACCGAATCATAGTCTTTGGCTCCAGACTATGATCTATACTATTTTTATTTTTTGTTTTGGTTGGGGTGCGCCTGTTCAAACAGTAGTGCAAAGTTTGGACGACGTATGAGAGCGGCCAATAGTTATTCTCCCCCACAAAAAAAATTAACTTAATATCTCATGGATCTGTAGATCCATGTATCAGATATTAAACTGATAAGAACAGATACTACACTTGATCTTAGCCAAGAGGCCGAGAAAGGTATGCTTCGATAGGCGTCCCCGGTTTTGGTTTTATTGCTCTCTGAACCGCCTAATCACAGCTTCAAAAGCGGTATGGGATTATTCCAATGAGTTTGAAGCTGCTACTTATTTGGGAAAAAAAGCCGACTCTTATTTTACGTTTGCCGGCCCTGCGCTCGTCCAACCAGGGAAGAAGCCCAACAAGTAGATGACGGCCCACATGCTGCCTATCTGGCGCTCCAAGTACAGAAAAAATGGTACCTGGTGCACCCTCGCTGCAGTTCCTTCTTAAAAGGGCAGCCCATATTATAGGGAGAAAAAAGAAGCCCCTGGTTATCTGGTTTTAGCCTTGTTTTTACTTTTCTCCGTTTTCGTTTTGCTTTACTTTCTCTTTTTTTTTTAATTTTTTTCCTCTTCATTTCTTCTTTCTCAAATCCATGAACTTTTTTCTTAAAAATTCAAAAACTCTTTTACAAATTTGCGATTTTTCTTTCAAATTCGTTAACCTTTACCAAGTTTCATGAACTTTTTTCAATTTTCTAGAATTGTTTTTTCAAATTCGTGATTTTTTTTATTTCTGCTATTTTTTTCGAATCATCAAAATTACTAAGTCATGTAGTTTCTCAAATTAGTTATTTTTTCCGCAAATTTCGTGGAATTTTTCAAATTGACATACTTTCTTCAAAAAAATATTTTTTGTGTGGATTTTTTAATTTTTTGAGTACATGATATTTTATCATGAATTTTTGAATGTTCGTGAACTAGTTTTGAAATCTGCAAACTTTCAAAATTCGTGAAATTTTTCCGAACACGTAAGCGAACGGTCAATGGGTTAAGCGAACAGTCAACAGGTCAGTTAGTGGTATTCGTGATATTTTTTCCAATATTTGATTTTTTTGGATTCGCGATTTTTTTTCAAATTCATGATTTATTTCTCAATTGCTGAACTTTTTTTTTCAAATTCATGATTTATTTCAAACGACGAACTAGCGATTCTTTTAGCAAAACCGATCGAACGAGCAATCCTGTTGTCGAGTGATGGAGCGAAGCGAGCACTCGTGCTAATGGGCCAGCCCAAGAGACTGCGCACGTGAGCAGCGGTACGGCAACCAACGCTCAAAGCGCTGGCTAGGATCTCAAGGTGGAGCATCCATACTACATGCGGCTCGCAATTTGTGGAGATAGAGAGTGCCCTCCTCACCAAACATCATTAGTAGTAGTAGTGAGGATAACACACGCTTTAAATTTCACATTTTTTCAAGAATGATTTGAAATTAAGAAAAAAAAACAGATTTGCGGATGTAAATACTACTTTAAATTT
The DNA here is from genome assembly GCA_021605205.1 of Aegilops longissima. NCBI lineage: Eukaryota > Viridiplantae > Streptophyta > Magnoliopsida > Poales > Poaceae > Aegilops > Aegilops longissima. The sequence goes on along the minus strand of CM038676.1, from coordinate 17,860,469 downwards.
AACGCTGCTAAATAACTGCACCGAGTGGTTAGCTCGTGTGGCTGGCAAAGCTGCTATATAGGGTGAGGTCCGCGGTTCAATTCCATCGAGCGCACTTTTATTTTAAGTGACATATTGTTTTTCAGCCCAAAGGACCAGCAAGCCGGCCCACACACGTCGCTTGGGCCATAACTAAGGCAACGTGCTTAGAATCAATACGCGAGGAGAGAAGCAACGTACCAAGAGATCGGTGTTCAGAATGAGTCTTTGACTGATAGGTACTTGGGGATGCCGACGGATGTAGGTCACTCAAAAAATGGTACCTTCAAATATCTTGTGGACAGGGTCTGGGACAAGGTAAAGGGGTGGATGGAGAAAATCCTGTCAGTAGGAGGCAAAGAAGTTCTGATCAAAGCAGTTGCACAGGCCATCCCAATATATTCTATGTCATGCTTCAGGCTACCTCGAGGACTGCGATAAAATCACATCTATCATACGCCAGTTTTGGTGGGGCAGTAAACGGGGTAAGAGAAAACCGACATGGGTTGCGTGGGATGTTATGGTCCGGCCAAAGCGTGTGGGAGGCTTGGGGTTCAGAGATATGGAGATTTTCAACTTGGCATTACTAGCAAGGCAGGCATGGAGAGTACTCAATGATCCCAATTCTTTGAGTGCTGAAATTTTGAAAGCTGCTTACTTTCCGGACTCAAGCATTCTGGACGCAAGTTTGGGTTCACATCCCTCTCAAATTTGGCGTGCCATTCTGGATGGGCGCGGTATCCCGCCCAAGGGATCATCGGAAGGATCGGTGACGGTGAGACAACCTTGATCTCGGGAGCAAAACTGGATTCCGCGTGATGGTGTCAAGCGCCCCATTGCGCTTTTGATCCAAAACCCACCGACTCGAGTTGTGGAGCTCATTGATGATGTACGGCGACTTGGAGAGCAGACATTGTGAGGAGTACTTTTACACCATTCGATGCGAAGCTATCTGTCAATTCTCTCTCTGTAATGTAAAGGTACATGATTTCGGGCTTGGAATGAGGAGAAGCGAGGCACATTTTCCGTATGCTCGGCATACAGAATGATAGTAAGAATCAAGACGGAGAGGGAAGGATGGCTGGAAGAGAGGGAGGGAACATCTCATAATTCGGGGAGCTCGGAAATCTGGCATGAAATATGGAGTCTGCATGTCCCGACTAAACTAAAAATATTTCTGTGGCGTTTGGCCCAGCACTCGACCCCGTCGCAAGACCTACTCCACCACAGGAACATGGCCACGACCCCGGCATGTATTTTATGCGGAGCACATGACAACTGGCGTCATGCCCTGTTAAGTTGTCCTACGTCGCGCTGCACATGGGCTTTGTCTTCGGATCCAGTGCTCGAGCAGATCAGTGTGAATCAAGAGGAGAACGCGAGGAATTGGGTCCTCACCATGAGCGAACAATTGGGCCAGGATGAATTCACGCGGTTATCTGCTTCACTATGGGCCATTTGGAGTGCCCGGAGGAAGGCGATACACGAGGGCATCTTCCAGAGTCCGCATGCGATAAATGGATTCATCAACTCGTACTTGGCAGAGCTACAGCCTCAGAGCACATCACCGGTGCCGCGAGCGGGTCGAGCCCCAACACTTCCTAGGGCTTGGAGGTCACCACCGGAGAACCATGCAAAACTTAACGTGGATGCTGCTGTTAGTCGCAATGGCAGGTACGAAGCAGTTGCAGCAATCAGCCGAAACAGCGATGGAATTTTTGAAGGAGCGTCCATGGTGGTCTACCCTACGGCGAGCGACCCGCCTACGTTGCAAGCTATGGCGATCAGGGAGGGTTTAGCACTCTCGTTGGACCTCAACAACCAAAGAATACAGATTGCCTCGGATTGCCAAAATGTGGTTCGTGAGATCGAGGACGGAAGCAGATCAGTCTATGGCGCAATTATTGAAGAGATCAAGTTAGGAGTTAATTCCTTTATTTCATGTAATATAGTTTTCGAAAGTAGGAGCTCGAATTTCGAGGCTCACAGTCTTGCGAAGCATGCTTTAAGTTTGGGGCCTGGCCGTCATGTCTGGCTAGGTCACCCCGGGAACCTTCCCTCTGTCCTTGTAACCGTGGTGACGACATAATAAAGCTTCGTATGATTGTCTAAAAAAAAAAGAGATCGGACAAACGCGTCAAGCCAGCTTCACTTTTGGTGAGCCACTTTGGAGGTCCGCAAAGCTGCATATCAGCGATGGAGCCGCGTCGAGCTCGGGTGAGGTGGTGATTCGTCATTTTTTCTTCGGTGGCTGCTGTGGTGGTGCCAGAAGCAGTTGACGAGCGTTGGTGTCAAGCTCAGAGATGTTCTACTATCTTTTCAGTTTTGTCATGTCGGTCTTTACGTGATTTGTACTTTGTTCTTTATGATATGAATGAGACATGTATTACCATACAAAATAAAAGAGCGACGTACGAAAAAGTTATTATACACATAAAAAATGGAAAAACAATTGGTCCTTTAATATTAGTATATATATATATATAGATTAGATATAGATATAGATATAGATTCCGTGGGGTACAAGCACCTTGTCCGGGTGTATTAATTGGGCCAGCTCGCAACTGCACGAGGTGATACAGTAAATGCTCAGAATAGACATGCAGAACGAGGCAGATTATGTAAATGCCGATAAAGAGCGTTCCCTATCGTGTGTTCCGTTTGGAGGAAGCGTGGAAGTTTTCCTGCCGCGAAGATGTGTAATCATGAATTTTTATGTTGGTTTCACTATCGGCATAACTAAGGGTAGGTGGTTCATGACAATTTGTCGGGCCTTCGTCTTTCTCGGGAGTACTTCAGTGCTTCTCAATCAGAGTCGTTTTCATGCCGACTGTTCCAAATGTCCCTGTTTGACCAGATTTGATTACTTGTGGTACTATTTACATGTTGTTTATTTCTTTGGATGCCCCGTGCGTGCGTGTGTTTGGGCCGCGTTTGTATCCAAACAGACACACGCGGATGAGGTTGGACGTGTGCCCTCGTCCTCCCTGGCCCGCCCATCGGGGATGCAGACACCCCTTTTCCCTTCCCCTCCCCCTCCCGCCGCCCCTTTCCCCGCCATAGCCGCCGCCCATTTTCCCAGCCGCCGGATTATCCAAGCTGCCCAAAGCACGACCACATGATTTGTGCCTCTCTCTCCCCGGCGCCGACGGCCAACCGGTAGATCTGCAGCGACGAGATTTGGCACATCCAGCTGCCGGCAACTGCGCCTTGCCATGGATTGGTCGGGTACAATACCACACAGCGCCGGCAACGCCTCTGTGCCGCATGCAGGTATTGAATCCGCCTCTAGCCGCTCATATCTATTCCGTCGGTGGTTCACTTGCAAGGACACGCCTGACCGTCGCCTGGACTAAGCGCTGACCCAACGGTTTGTGGGCTCACTGTTGCCGGTCATAAAGTGTGACGCCCCCGATTCAATCGTACACTAATCATGCACGCAAACGTGTACGATCAAGATCAGGGACTCACGGGAAGATATCACAACACAACTCTAAAACATAAATAAGTCATACAAGCATCATAATACAAGCCAGGGGCCTCGAGGGCTCGAATACAAGTGCTCGATCATAGACGAGTCAGCAGAAGCAACAATATCTGAGTACAGACATAAGTTAAACAAGTTTGCCTTAAGAAGGCTAGCACAAACTGGGATACAGATCGAAAGAGGCGCAGGCCTCCTGCCTGGGATCCTCCTAACTACTCCTGGTCGTCGTCCGCGGGCTGCACGTAGTAGTAGGCGCCTCCAGTGTAGTAGTCGTCATCGCCGGTGGCGTCTGGCTCCTGGGCTCCATCGTCTGGTCGCAGCAATCGGGTAGAGGTATGGGGAAAAGGGGGAACAAGGCAACCGTGAGTACTCATCCAAAGTACTCGCAAGCAAGGAGCTACACTACATATGCATGGATATATGTGTAAAGGGCCATATCAGTGGACTGGACTGCAGAATGCCAGAATAAGAGGGGGATAGCTAATCCTTTCGAAGACTACGCTTCTGGCAGCCTCCGTCTTGCAACATGTAGAAGAGAGTAGACTGAAGTCCTCCAAGTAGCATCGCATAGCATAATCCTACCCGACGATCCCCTCCTCAATGCTCTGTTAGAGAGCGACCACCGGGTTGTATCTGGCACTTGGAAGGGTGTGTTTTATTAAGTATCCGGTTCTAGTTGTCATAAGGTCAAGGTACAACTCCAAGTCGCCCTGCTATCAAGATCGCGCTATTCGAATAGATTAACTTCACTGCAGGGTGCACCACATTACCCGACACGCCGATCCCATTTGGCCGACACACTTTCTGGGTCATGCCCGCCGCTGAAGATCAACACGCCGCAGCCCCACCTAGGCACAACAGAGAGTCAGCACGCCGGTCTAAACCTAAGCGCACAGGGTCCGGGCCCATCGCCTTAGCACACCCGCACGCTATGCGTCGCGTCGAAAGCGTAACTAGCCCCTTAATACAAGAGCAGGCTTACGCTCCAATCCGGCGCGCCGCCGATCGCCGACGTCACGAAATGCTTCGGCCGATACCACGACGCCGTTGCCCATATCTTGTCCCACGTGGCGGTTAGTGCGATAAGGTCAACGACCCAACTCAGATCAAATATCAAGATCTCGTTAAGCGTGTTAAGTATCCGCGAACGCCGAACAGGCCAGGCCCACCTCTCCCTAGGCGGTCTCAACCTGCCTGTTGTTCACCAAAGATCCACTCATGGGCACTCCTACGAGCCGACCCGTCTTTAGTCACCACAAGTATCATGTATAAAGTATATAGTATATACCCGTGATCACCTCCCAAGTGATCACGGCCCGATAATATAGCACATCAGACGGACAAGAATGTAGGGCCACAGATGGAAATACTAGCATCCTATACTAGGCAAGTAGGAATGCAGGAGCAAGGACAGGCTATGCATCAGGATAGGATAAACGAAAAGAAGTAACATGCTACACTACTCTAATGCAAGCAGTATAGAGAAGAGTAGGAGATATCCGGTGATCAAAGGGGGGGCTTGCCTGGTTGCTCTGGCAAGAGAGAGGGGTCGTCAACTCCGTAGTCGTACTGGGTAGCAGCGGCGTCGGTCTCGGTGTCTAGCGGAAGAAGAGGGGGAAGAAACAATGAATACAATGCAAACAGATGCATGACGATGCATGACAAAGCAAAGCGTGATGCTAGGCGTGCCCTAACGCGGTATGAGGTGATACCGGTGAAGGGGGGGAAACATCTGGGAATGTATCCCCGGTGTTTCGCGTTTTCGGGCAGAGGAGCCAGAGGGGGAAAGTTGCGAGTTTGATATGTTAGAGGTGTGTGGCGGACGAACGGGCTGCGTATCCGGGTTCGTCGCGTCGTTCTGAGCAACTTTCATGTTGAAAATAATTTAATCCGAGTTACGGATGAAAAGATATGATTTTCTAAAGATTTTATTAATTTCTGGAATTTAATTAATTATTTTAAATTAATTCGAAAATGGATTTATGACATCAGCATGATGTCATGCTGGCATCAGCAGTCAACAGAGGTGTTGACTGGGTCACTGACAGGTGGGTCCCACTAGTCATTGACTTAGTTAACTAAACATGATTAGTTAGTTTAATTAAAGTGATTAGGTTAACTAGTTAATTAGGCTAATCTAATCAGGATTAATTAAGTTAATTAAGTTAATTAATTAATTAATTAATATGTATTTTATTATTAGTTATTTTTAAACCTCTTTTTTTTATTAAACGTTCTGGGGGCTAGGCCCCACATGTCATTGGCCCTAGGGGCATCACGGGGGCCGGGTTACGGGCGCACCCGAACGGGCGATGGCCCTCGCGGGTGGGGCTTGCTTGCCAGGACGCGGGACGAGGCCGTGGCCACGGCAGGGCTCGCCGGCCGGCCACGGCAGACGGACGCAGGGGCGGCCCGTCGTCCGCCCGGAGCAAGGCAGCAAGAAGGGCTGGCCACGGCGCGGGCGTGGTGGCGAGAGAGCGCGCCCGGCACCGGTGCGGTGTTGCCGAGAGGGCCGCCAGCAGCAGCGCAATGAGGGGAAGGCGAGGCTGGGCGCGGTCGGTGGTGCCGAGCACCACCGGGGCTGAGCGGGTGCACGCCCTGCACCGCGCTGGGAGGCTGCGCCCCGGGCAGCAAAAAGTGCGGGCGGCGGCAGTGGTCACGAGCTCCGGCGCGGGAGCAGAGAGCCACGGTGGAGGACGCGCCGGTGAGGTAGAACAACAGCAGGGGGGTCAGCCACGGCGCGGGCGATGCACGTGCGGGTTCGGCCGGAGCAGGTCCGGGCTCGGGAGCGCCGAGGCACAAAGTGAGCGATGACGATGCGGATCATAGGAGAAGGGAGGGACGTGCGGTGGAGCTCTGGGGGTTCGTGAGGGGTTTGGGCAGCGGGCGGGAAGGTAGGCGGGACGACGCGCCGAGGGGCATTTCGGCGAGGTGGAGGAAGCAGGCGGCGGGGAGGAGGAAGCAGACCATGGGGAGCTCCGGGCACAAGGCCGACGTCTGGGCGAGGGATCGAATCCTCCCAATCCAGATCCAATCGAGGGGGAAAGTGGGGGGAGCGAGTGGGCGATGTGGGGAAACGGCTAGGGTTTCGGGGGGTATGGGGAGTGCGGGGGTGGCCGGTTGGTCTCTTGCCTAGTTGGGCTGGTGGCCTGCTGGGCCAAAGCCCGGGGGGGTTGTTTTTTCTTTTTTGTTAGTTTGTTTTTCTCTGTTGTATTTTCTTTCTTTATTTCTCTTTTTTCTTTTAATTCATTTTAAAATATTTAGGCATTTTATAAAAATGTGTTTACTTCACCATAATTACCTATGCAATATTTGGCACCCCCGAACATTTTTGTTTTGACTTTTGAAAACTTTGGGTGTTTGTCGCTAATTCATTTTTGAATTTGCAATGTTTTTGAACTACCACTTAATTAGCAACAGTAACATAGATTACATGGCATCATCAGGAGAGTTTTACTGTAGTCTAATTATCCGGGCGTCACAATTCTCCTCCACTACAAGAAATCTCGTCCCGAGATTTAAGAGGGGAGTAAGGGGGAAGTTCTAGTTATGGTATTCTAACGGATCTTCTCGAAGGAGTTAATCCCTTTCGTTGATGTCTTCATTTCTTTATTCCAATGCATCATGATAAAGTTGTCGTCCTTTCTTCGGGAACTCCATCGTACTTACGAAAGTATAAGGGGTAGCTCAGCTACGACATAATGCTTTTGAGGGAAATAATCTGGGTTAACCCATGAATGAGTATAAGATTATCTCTCGAGTTGAACATATAAAATACATCGAGAGTAAGGTACGAAGGTACAACAAGAGGTTCCAAGCGGATAGATAGCTGCTCGAAGTCTGTACCAGAGTGAGAAAGGGGTTCAGAGTAGCGAGGGTAAGTATTGCGTCGGATACCAGAATAGAGCACTAGGAAGGTGGCCCATGAATTAAATACAAAGCCAAGCGTGGGGAATATCCATTAGAAATAGGGTTGTACATGAGAGTCAGGTTTCGACCCTGTGGAACTGTGGGTTATGGGCCCACCATGTGGGTTAAAAGTAGGAAGGGCGGAGACGTCTTGCGTGATCATGCAAGCAAGGCATGCCAGAGGGTAGCCTGTCGATTATGTCGGCAACAACGTCGATGCCAAGGGCGAGGGACGAAGAGAACCATTTTCCTGCTTGTTGAACGAGGCGGACCAATAGGCAAAGTTCTCGTCCATCGGTGGTTACCGTAATGTCATCAACAATAGTAACAGGCTCTTACTGACAGAGTTGTACATCGAGATGTTTGCACAAGCAGATAATTATTTCTGCTTATATCATATAGATCATAGAAATGTTTAAACAAACCAATGGAAAGGGAAAAATGTCTATTAGAATTAATCAGAACAATGGAAAAAAATGTGTTTAGACACATTTTTCAGGGGTATATCCTTCCCAAGGACAAGCAGAGCATGATATCCATGACAGGATATAACATAGAAAACCCTTTAGGAATGGGGAGAGAAATTTTATACCATTACCCATACAACGGTGTTGGATAATCGATAAAGAAAATTTAGCATTGTGCTTCAAATGTTTTTATTGAAATTCGGAGTACCACAGACATGCTTCAAGATAGCATTGACAAGGTCTTCAAGCAAAGGTCAGACTTTGGATACACAAAGGATCCATCAAGGACAACTTATAGAATAAGTCTTACAATTTCCTCATGGAAGAATGGATAATCTTGCAGAAAAGGAAATTATAACAATAGGTCCTCCAGCTAGGTGTGCTAGGCATGACATCACCTTACCAGGTCACATGTAGACCAACGTTATAACGCTTGGAATTATGTTCCAACCATCATATCAGACCGAGATTCAGTTCGGATAGGTGGCAGGATAACTCAGACTCACGATGCCTGAGAAGAAAGGTCCAACACCAATTGTCGAGATGACATTGTAAGATTCTCGGGAATTGAACTGTGTGAGCGAGTTCCGAAACAAGATTTCATCATTAAACCAAGGAAAGGAAGAGGATGTGGCTGATGGACTCAACGACAATTCATCAAGATTTCCAAAGGATGGATTTCCACAATTAAATATTGAACGAAAATGCACCTGGAAATATGGACCAAGTAGGACGTTTAAAGTTAGAATGGTGATTCGATAACGAAACTATCGGCCATTCACTTCAAAACAATAGGGTTGCTAGAGATATCAAATTCCCACAACAGAGTTCACTCAACACGGGGGCCAAGAAAAGAATGGTGATGGCGAGAAGTATCACTGTAACAAGAATTTCTTAAGAGGTGGTGAAATCCTCACAACATTTTTGACATAAAAGATGGTAATACTCCAATGTAAAGAAGAACAATGCTGGGTAGCAACGAACTCAAGGTATAACACACAACACGAACAAGTTTGTGTTGGAGGGCGGCAATAAAGTGGCCGATGATAACATGACTCATCGAGGGCAAGGATGGCATTTCTCTTCATGAATCCGATTGATATCCTGGAAGAGCTCATAAGGTTGATGATGATCACGACACATTTGTCGAGAGATTTCATGAAGAAGTAATCAATCAGCGACAACATCGAGTCAAAGGAATGATGAAGCGAAAAGTTATTGGAACCATGGATACGACACAAACTCAAAATCAAGTCTGTTCAAGGAGAAATGATATGATGAGGAAAATCGACGTATGCTTAGCTCATCATCGAAAGTGGTGCTCCGGGAATAAGGACCAGGTAGCACACTTAAAAGTTGCACGATAATGATATCGCCGATCAGGCTAGCAATGACTTGAAGGATTAATAAACTCATAAGCAATGAAAATTACTTAGAGTTATTGAATCAGAGTGTGGAATCAATTCACTTATCGGTGTTCTCGGTTGACAAACAACCCAGAACCCATGAAGTGACAAAGACAAGGTAAGGTAGTGTTTCATCAAAGTTTATAAGATGTAGTGCAATGGCAAGATATCCTCAAGATACCCGGGGTAATACTCGACACAAGATCAAAGTAAAAGGTTGGACTGGTGTATTGATCCATAGAAGACAAGTGATTAAACTTGCCCGATAAATGGGATCAAAGAGAAAATATGGTCGGAACCACGATTGCATAGGATAAATTCACAGATACCAGATGCTATTGTATCAACGAAATAGTTATTATCGCAAGAAGCTTCTATGGTAGGATCTTATCGTGTCCATGGGCATGAACACAAAGTTCAAGGTCGACTCCCACTTCTTCAATGTATAACCTTCCATTCACCTCTCACTTTTGAAGAAGTCGTAGTGTTGAAATTTTATCTAGCAAAATACCAGAAGAGTATGACTCGTGAAAACTTTCGAGTTCACACATATAAAGGAAGGCATAGGTCCAACCCATAGGGGCTTCTTAGAAACATATACCACAAGTTTCAAGAGTAAATATCACAAGCTCGAAAGTAGAGCAAGGTTGAGAAAGTAGATGATACAATTTACCAAAGGCATTATGTATCCAAGGGAAGGCTCACAAGGTTATTGAATATGAAGGACAATGTCGGATAAATTCCAACAAAGGATCCGGTGGTCCTCAAGGTATCTGATGTGAGCATCAGTACTCAACCAGAGGAGGAAAGAATGCAAGGAGATCAGATTATAGAAACAACTGACTGATTCAATGCTCAAAAGCAAAGGAATAATGATTCCAAAATCAAGGGATCAAAAGCAAATACTCTTATTAAGGATGGATAAGATGAGTAAGCTTAGGGGTACAATCGACGACAATTTGATTCGTAGAGATCCAACTCATGTTTCAAATGACGTCTGAGCCAGAAAGATGAATTCTAGGATCTGATTAAGGATTGCAACATTCGCAACATATTGAATCAAGGGACCCAAAATGATATTGACAAGGGATGCCAATAAGATTACGGACTTATGGATTAATCATAATGCTAGTAAGCAAGAATTTCAAGAGCATTAGGATGTCAAGGATTTTAGAAGAACGAATGGTATTTCAAGACTTTTGTGAAATACGGAATCAATCAGGATGAACGGATACCGATAAGTGCGAGAATTATCCGTAGGGGTATTCAGTGACAAAGAACAGCAAGGCAAGAAGCTCAAAGGATTATCGAAACAACGATTTAGTGTTTCGGGTATCTTGTAATAACAAGACCAACCGATTAATGTAAGAATAACAACTGCAAGTAGTTATCCATAAGGGTTGACGGTGGAAGGGAATTGCAAACGCGATGAACACAAGTTCTCGGGTTAACAATGGAGAGTATCTTCGTGGTCTTCATGTGTAGCGCGATTTATCATCAATAAGGGGCTCTCCGGGTGAAAGTGATAACGAGAACCTAATGTTAGATTTAGCAAAATTCACTTAACCCGAATAGAAGAGATGTCAGAGTCCCAGAGTATAGGTCGAGGAATAAAAGATCCTACTACCACCCAATGGCGACGTATGCCCGTAAGACACACAACCATGTTAGTAAAAGTTTTGTATTGACTAGACTCGACTTCGGCCAAGGAGTATAGAAGGGGGATTCCTACAGCAATGGCTCGATATCCAACTTGGACGCCCCGATTCAATCGTACACTAATCATGCACGCAAACGCGTAATGATCAAGATCGTGGACTCACGGAAGATATCACAACACAACTCTAAAACATAAATAAGTCATACAAGCATCATAATACAAGCCAGGGCCTCGAGGGCTCGAATACAAGTGCTCGATCATAGACAAGTCAGCGGAAGCAACAATATCTGAGTACAGACATAAGTTAAACAAGTTTGCCTTAAGAAGGCTAGCACAAACTGGGATACAAATCGAAAGAGGCGCAAGCCTCCTGCTTGGGATCCTCCTAACTACTCCCGGTCGCCGTCCAGCTGGCTGCACGTAGTAGTAGGCGCCTCCAGGTGTAGTAGTCGCCATCGCCGGTGGCGTCGGCTCTGGGCTCCATCGTGCGTCGCAGCAATCGGGTAGAGGTATGGGGAAAAGGGGAACAAGGCAACCGTGAGTACTCATCCAAAGTACTGCAAGCAAGGAGCTACACTACATATGCATGGATATATGTGTAGAGGGCCATATCGCGGACTGAATGCGTAATGCCGAATAAGGGGATAGCTAATCCCGTCAAGACTACGCTCGCAGCCTCCGCCTTGCAACATGTAGAAGAGAGTAGATCAAGTCCTCCAAGTAGAATCGCATAGCATAATCCTACCCGCGATCCCTCCTCAATGCCCCGTTAGAGAGCGACCACCGGTTGTATCCGCACTTGGAAGGGTGTGTTTTATTAAGTATCCGGTTCTAGTTGTCATAAGGTCAAGGTACAACTCCAAGTCGCCCTGTTATCAAGATCACGCCTATTCGAATAGATTAACTTCCCTGCAGGGGTGCACTACATTACCCGACACGCTCGATCCCATTTGGCCGGACACCCTTTCCTGGGTCATGCCCGACCGCGGAAGATCAACACGTCGTAGCCCCACCTAGGCACAACAGAGAGGTCAACATGACGGTCTAAACCTAAGCGCACAGGGGTCTGGGCCCATCGCCCTTAGCACACCTGCACGTTGCGTACGCGGCCGAAAGCAGAACTAGCCCCCTTAATACAAGAGCAGGCTTACATTCCAATCCGGCGCGCGCCGCTCAGTTGCTGACGTCACGAAATGCTTCGGCTGATACCACGACGCCGGCTGCCATATTCGTATAAGGTCAACGACCCAACTCAGATCAAATACCAAGATCTCGTTAAGCGTGTTAAGTATCCGCAAACGCCGAACAGGGCCAGGCCCACCTCTCTCCTAGGCGGTCTCAACCTGCCCTGTCGGTCCGCCTCAAAGATCCACTCGCGGGCACTCCTACGAGCCGACCCGTCTTTAGTCACCACATGTATCATGTATAAAGTATATAGTATATACCCGTGATCACCTCCCAAGTGATCACGGCCCGATAATATAGCACAGCAGACGGACAAGAATGTAGGGCCACAGATGGAAATACTAGCATCCTATACTAGGCAAGTAGGAATGCAGGTAAAGGTATCAACAGAAGTAGCAAGGACAAAGGCTATGCATCGTGATAGGATAAACGAAAAGCAAGAATATGCTACACTACTCTAATGCAAGCAGTATAGAGAAGAGTAGGCGATATCTGGTGATCAAAGGGGGGGCTTGCCTGGTTGCTCTGGCAAGAGAGACGGGTCGTCAACTCCGTAGTCGTACTGGGTAGCAGCAGCGTCGGTCTCGGTGTCTAGCGGAAGAAGAGGGGGAAGAAACAATGAATACAATGCAAACAGATGCATGACGATGCATGACAAAGCAAAGCGTGATGCTAGGCGTGCCCTAACGCGGTATGAGGTGATACCGGTGAAGGGGGGGAAACATCCGGGAATGTATCCCCGGTGTTTAGCGTTTTGCAAGAGAGGGCCGAGGGGGAAATTGCGAGTTTGATATGTTAGAGGTGTGTGGCGGATGAACGGGCTGCGTATCCGGGTTCGTCGCGTCGTTCTGAGCAACTTTCATGTTGAAAATAATTTAATCCGAGTTACGGATGAAAAGATATGATTTTCTAAAGATTTTATTAATTTCTAGAATTTAATTAATTATTTTAAATTAATTCAAAAATGGATTTATGACATCAACATGATGTCATACTTGAGTCAGCAGTCAACAGAGGTGTTGACTGGGTCACTGACAGGTGGGTCCCACTAGTCATTGACTTAGTTAACTAAACATGATCAGTTAGTTTAATTAAAGTGATTAGGTTAACTAGTTAATTAGGCTATTCTAATCAGGATTAATTAAGTTAATTAAGTTAATTAATTAATTAATTAATATGTATTTTATTATTAGTTATTTTTTTAAACCTCTTTTTCTTATTAAACATTCTGGGGGCTAGGCCCCACATGTCATTGGCCCTAGGGCCATAACGGGCGCCGGGTTACGGGCGCACTCGAACGGGCGATGGCCCTCGCGGGTGGGGCTTGCTTGCCAGGATGTGGGACGAGGCCGTGGCCACGGCAGGGCTCGCCGGCCGGCCACGGCAAAGCGGATGGGGGCGGGCCCGGCGTCGCCGCCCGGAGCAAGGCAAGAAGAAGGGCTGGCCACGACGCGGAGCGTGGTGGCGAGAGGGCGCGCCCGGCACCGGTCGCGGTGTTGCCGAGAGGGCCGCCGCGAGCAGCAATGCAATGAGGGGAAGGCGAGGCCAGGTGCGGTCGGTGGTGCCGAGCACCACCTGTGGGCGAGGGTGCACGCCCAGACCGGCGCTGGAGGCTGCGGCCCCGGGGCAGCAACAAGTGCGGGCGGCGGCAGCGGTCACGATCTCCGGCGCGGGAGCAGAGAGCCACGGTGGAGGGCGCGCCGGTGAGGTAGAACAGCAGCAGGGGGGTCAGCCACGGCGCGGGCGATGCGCGTGCGGGTTCGGCCGGAGCAGGTCCGGGCTCGGGAGCGCCGAGGCACAGGCGGGCGACGACGATGCGGATCATAGGAGAAGGGAGGGGACGTGCGGTGGATCTCACAGGGGTTCGTAGGGGTCCGGGCAGCGGGGCGTGGGGAGGTAGGCGGGGACGACGGCGTCGAGGGGGCAGTCCGGCGAGGTGGAGGAAGCAGGCCGGCGGGGGGAGGAGGAAGACGGGGGGAGCTCCGGCGCCAGGCCGACGATGAGGCGAGGGATCGGGAATCCTCCCGATCCAGATCCAATCGAGGGGGAAAGTGGGGGGAGCGAGTGGGCGACGTGGGGAAACGACTAGGGTTTGGGGTATGGGGAGGCGGGGTGGCGGTGGTCTCTTGCCTAGTTGGGCTGGTGGCCTGCTGGGCCAAAGCCCGGGGGGGGGGGGTTGTTTCCTTTCTTTCTTTTTGTTAGTTTGTTTTTCTCTTTTGTATTTTCTTTCTTTATTTCTCTTTTTTCTTTTAATTCATTTTAAAATATTTAGGCATTTTATAAAAATGTGTTTACTTCACCATAATTACCTATGCAATATTTGGCACCCCCCGAACATTTTTGTTTGACTTCTGAAAACTTTGGGTGTTTGTCGCTAATTCATTTTTGAATTTGCAATGTTTTTGAACTACCACTTAATTAGCAACAGTAACATAGATGACATGGTATCATCAGGAGAGTTTTACTGTAGTCTAATTATCCGGGCGTCACATAAAGTGCGACGATTACCCACAGCAGGTCGTGCACCGCGTTTCTACCACGCTAGAACATCCCGGATGAGTGTTCTTTAAGTGCAAAAAGATGGGGTATGTGCTTCTTTTTATTCAGTTGTGCTCTAGGATTCGATGCATTTTCAGTAGCTCATTTCTTACTCAAATTGGTGTGTAGGATGGATGCAAGTTTTGGTATTGGGAAGAAGATTACATCGATCTATTGATAGCACGAAATTTGATAGATGCTTGTGCACACATTGCTAGAATAGAGGTTAGAGATGAGATTAGATGTGAAACAACATCTACTCCTTTCAAATCAAAGAAGAAAGAAGTGTGCGAGCTCGAGAAGTCGTAGATCAACAATGAAGACATAGAAAGATATTAATCCAGCTAGTGGGAGCAGTTATGGAAGTTGTATATCTTTTAGAATGACTGATTGTAGTTCTTGTTTTCTTTGGTCTTACTCTCCTAGCGAAGAATTGATGAATTTTTTATGTACTCCAATGTAACAAAATGTCCTTGATGAAATAAAAGAAATGTGTTTCGGTAGCCAATTTTTTTATACATAGGGGCACTAGCCGGCCGTGGCGGACGTCCGTGCATTAAGTGCACGGAGAGCGCATCTAAGAAAACACCGAACACCGCACCATTGCCCTACCGAAACAGACACAATCCTATAAAAATGAACTTCTGTTCCAAAGATAGAGACAAAAGAAAGGTAATTATAATCGGACTTGGCTTCTTTTTAGGCATGGGCGTTGGAGTTGGCCTCAGTTTCCAGATTCAAGGAATCTCATCGCGAAACTGTCAGGACGCCGATGGTGGCAAATTTGACAATTTTGACCTGTGGACGAAATCAATTCACGGAATGAACTGCCCGTGAAACTCTTTCACTCCCCTGACCCTTTTGTGTAGCGCCCGCCACGACGGCGCCACACCCTACTGTGCAGCGCCTAGCTCGGGGGCGTTGCACGCCACCACCGTGGCAGCCCTCGGCTCAAGATTTCAGTGCAGCGCCGCCTCGCTAGGCGCCACACATGTAATGTGCAGCGCCCAGCCCATAGGCGTTGCACTGTGACTTAGATGCCAGCCGCCCGCCCCCCCCCACCCCACCCCATTCGCTCGGTTGCAAGTTACAGAAGCAGCGGCGCCGGCGGCTTGCTCCTCTCCCCCTCTCAATCCCCTCTCCCAAATCCTTCAGATCCGACGATTTGGTCCGTGCATTTCTTCACCAATCCATCCTAGAAGGTACTTTCCTCCGATCCCCTTCTTTCTATCCATAGAAAATATGATATTTTGAAGATTTGGGGAATACTTGTTTGATTAGATTAGATTTGAATCTTGCATGTATTAGAACTTTGCATGTATTGATTTGGGGAACCCTTGTTTGTTTGATTTGTGGAACCCTAGTTTAGTTTATGGAAGAGTTATTTTTATGAAGTAGGCATAGTTTATGGAAAAGTTATTTGTATGAAGTAGGCCTAGTTATTTGTGGAACCCTTTTTTATTAGTTATGTTTGATTTGATATGGTTGGATACATAGATTGGTATGGTTGCATCTAGTAGGCCTACTTTAGTTTTTTTGTATTCAAAAGATAATCGTGTTGACAAGAAAGCTTTCTTGCAAACTGCTAGGATGGTTTGGCTTCTCAATGATCATTGGGATGTACAACACCGGTCGTACGCTATGTCGGTGAAGCAACAGGTAATAATGAAAGTTGCCGGTGTTATGAATTTCGTGTTTTTTTTTCAAACACATACCCCCCATATGTAATGATTTGTTGGTTTGCTTGTAGGAGCTTGCACCTCTAAAGCTTCGGGCTCACGGGGTCAACCTTGGGTGGATGCGCTATGATGAGCGGTACACGCCGTATGTTAGGGAGACAGGACTTCTCCCTTTCATTCAGTTGGTCAGCCGGTCGACGCCACCCAACAATGCTCCAGCACTCACCGCGCTTATTGATCATTGGAGGCCGGAGACACACACTTTCCATCTTCGGACTGGGGAGATGACCGTGACGCTCCAGGATATAGCTATGATCACCGGTCTTCCTATCGATGGGAATCCTCTATGTATGAGCACCGATTCTGATGGGTGGCATGAGCAAATGCTTGCCCTTATCGGTATGGTTCCTCCGGAGCCGCGGGAACCAGAAGTAGAAGGCAAGAAGAAGGAAAGAGTCACAGCCGGTGCTACTTTCACGTGGATTGTATCGAACTTCAGTAATTGCCCTGAGGATGCTGATGAGGACACGGTGAAGACATATGCTCGTGTCTACATGTGGTACGTGATATCCAGGAGTATGTTTGCTGATGGCACATGCAAGAATGCTCCATGGATGTGGCTCAAGGCGTTGACCGTCTTCGATAGCAAATGGAGTTGGGGTTCGGCGACACTGGCTTACTTGTATAGACAGGTATGAAATTGTTTCTGTTTCAATTCATTGGTACATTATGAATGTGATCTTGCTGTTAACTCAACCATGTTCTCTTTTATGTGCAGTTGGACGAAGCCTGTTGCAGGCTATCTGGAGGTATTGGTGGTTGTTTGCTCGCACTTTCCATATGGAGCTGGGAGCGTTTGCGGTTGGACGACCAAGACCGTGAAGTTCGATGATTGGGACGAGAAAGACGACCCACTACGGCTCCCCACTTGGGCTTACAAGTGGGATGTGTTAAATGAGATGACAGATGATCCCTCGGTCATGTACAAGCTGTACAGGAGCGAGATGGACGCGATCACGCCTGAGCAGGTGAATCGACATTGCATAAGTTATTATCATGCTTCCATCGTAACTCGATATAAATTTTGCATTTTATCCCATTTTGTAGGTTGTATGGGAACCGTATGGAAAAGGAGAGAGTTTTGGGAACCCTATAGAGTTCAGGCTGAATCCGATGTGCACTAGGGATAGGGATCTCTGGCATATGCGGTGTCCACTATATGCAATCGGGCGGTTGAGCTTCACCTGCCACATCGGGTGTACCGTCAGTTTGGTTTGTTCATGCCACACCCGCCGGAGTGGGAGGACACCTCCATAGTGCTACACGCGTAAGACATAATCAACCTTGAGCAATTAGCAGCTTCTCGGTGGTTTCGATGATGCTAATATTATGTTTGTAACTTGCAGGTTGGATAGGAAAAAACAGCGGAAGATCAAGGATTGGGCCAAGCATCACAACAACTTTGTCATACAGTGGGCGCTTGCTGTGGAGCAAGCTAGGGCTGCAAAACGAGCCAAGCTTCGTGAGCACTGCCCGATTGCGTTCAACAACTATCTAACATGGTTTCTAGGCGTCACGCATGTGGAGGTATGCAAGCCGGCGCATGATGATAAGATTTTGGAAGAACCCACCGTCTTTGATGAGGTAGCCCAGCAGCAGTACAACACATTAGTCAGGAAAGGCAACTCAGTGATCCCTGCGGGGCCAATGGTGAACTTTGTGGTAATTGCCCTTTTTGCTTTTCAATTCGCACTATTCACATCTTCACTTGCCTAACACGTTAATACTGTTTATGCTCATAGCGTGCCTAGATCAAGAAAGCAGCTGATGAGACCGACACTATTCTGGAAACAACCCCGGCTGGCAAAAGCGATGGGGAAGGTGCACTTCGAGCATTCATTAAGGTTCACATCTCCTTCAAACTAGCACTTAACATGTGTTGCTATGTCCGATGTCTCATTCACTTGTTCATGTTGCAGCGCCAGGGCCAAAAGTTAAGGCGGCTGTCAAACCTTTTCGGTTGTCGCGACCCCGAGTATGTATCACCAGAACGTTCTAGGTCGGCGACACCATCAGATCCAACTTCTGGCAATGCTAATCCATTGGACGATGAGGATGTGGGTATGGTCACCCAAGAGGTATGGCCTGAGGATATATATCCAATTGTTGATGCATTGCTAACTATATCCTCACACACGGTCTTTCCATATCTTTTGTGGATGCATAGGTTCCTGATGATATGACCTTGGGGACTTACAAGGTTTGGTCTGCATACGAGTTAAAGCCTAGGAAGGGATTCAAGAAATACACACCTGAGGACTTCACCCAAAGAGGCAAAAGGACGGTCGGCACCTCGCGGATGGCGGCTTTAGATGACTATTTGGATGACGATGTGGATGACGTGGAGGAACCGAAGCCGGAGGCGGAGCGGGTTCGTCTTCATAGGAAGGTGAAGAAGATTCCCTGCAAGAGAGGGGGAGGAGCCAGCAAGCGCGGAAGGAACTAGTCGTCGTCCTCTTTTAGTAATGGTAGTAATGGTAGCTCTATGTTGAACTCTATGTTGGTGGTAATGTCGAACTTGTCGTGTCGTGATGGTCACTCTGTGTTGAACTCTATGTTAGTGGTAATGTCGAACTTGTCGTGTCGTGATGGTCACTCTATGTGTTGAACTCTATGTTGCTGGTAATGTTTAACTAGAAGTTGTTAGTAATGCTTATTGTGTGATGCAACTATCTGTGATGCGTATGACTTGAAATGACCCATTTAGAGGGACAAAAGAACTGGAGCAACAAAGAGCAACAGAAAGTTGGACAAGTTACAGACCTATGTGGCGCCTAGCTCGGAGGCGCCACAGTCCACAGTGCAACGCCTACATGCCAGGCGTTGCATTGTACAATGTGGCGCCTCCAGGCTAGGCGCCACACGGGTCTGTAACTTGTCCAACTTTCTGTTGCTCTCTGGATAGTTACAGACCTGTGTGACGCCTAGGCCAGAAGCGTCACACTCCACAGTGCAACGCCTAGCACGGCGGCGTTGCACTATGGTGTGTAACGCCTCCAACCCAGGCGCTGCACAAGCACTTAGCGAAATTTTTGGCCCAAACTGGAGGGATACATTCTGTTGCTCTCTGGATAGCTACTGACCTGTGCAGCGCCTAGCCCGGAGGCGTCACACTCCATAGTGCAACGCCTAGCTCCACGACGCTGCACTATGGAGTGTGGCGCCCACGAGCTAGGCGCTGCACAGGTCTGTAGCTTGACATACATTCTGTTGCTCTCTGGATAGCTACTGACCTATGCAGCGCCTAGCCCGTAGGCGCCACACTCCATAGTGCAGCGCCGTGGAGCTAGGCGTTGCACTATGGAGTGTGACGCCTCCGGGCTAGGCGCTGCACAGGTCTGTAGCTTGACATACATTCTGTTGCTCTCTGTATAGTTACTGCCCTATGCAGCGCCTAGCCCGTAGGCGCCACACTCCATAGTGCAGCGCCGTGGAGCTGGGCGTTGCACTATGGAGTGTGACGCCTCCGGGCTATGCGCTGCACAGGTCTGTAGCTTGACATACATTCTGTTGCTCTCTGGATAGTTACTGCCCTATGCA
This sequence comes from Aegilops longissima, assembly GCA_021605205.1. NCBI lineage: Eukaryota > Viridiplantae > Streptophyta > Magnoliopsida > Poales > Poaceae > Aegilops > Aegilops longissima. The sequence goes on along the minus strand of CM038676.1, from coordinate 17,840,520 downwards.
GCGCCTAGCCCGTAGGCGCCACACTCCATAGTGCAGCGCCGTGGAGCTGGGCGTTGCACTATGGATTTAGTGAATTTTTTAGCATATGGAATGCTAGGCGTTGCACTATGGACTTAGTGAATTTTTTAGCGTGCTAGGCGTTGCAAACATTGTAAGATGATGTGAAGTAGGATTGATACATAGCAATCTAACAACTGTGAAGAGAACATATGCACGAAGTAGTTCACGACATATAGTAGTTCATAACACATAGTACTTCACGACACATAGTAGTTCTTACAACCAGCTCGAGGAGGAGACATAGTAGTTCACGACACATAGTAGTTATTACAACCAAATCGAGGAGGAGACATAGTAGTTCACGACACATAGTAGTTCACAACCAAATCCAAGAGGCGACATAGTACTTCATGACACATACTAGCTTTATTGGGTAGAGCAAGGGCCCTTTCCCTTCTTCTTCTTCCTCTCTTCTTCCTCTTCCTCCTCCCTTTTTCTTACGAGGTTAGCCTCCTTAACCACCCTTTCCATGAATATCTGATTGTCCCTCTCTTCTTTTTCAGCTGCAATTGCCCAAAGCTTCATGGTTTTTTCTTGAAAATCCTTTAGACGCTTCTTCTGTGCCTCCTCACATTTCCTCACCAACGCTTGCTCCCTAGCGCGCATCACATCTGATGCTCTCTCTCTCCTCTTCCTCTCCTTCTCACGCTCCTCTTCCTTCTTCTTCTTTAGCTTGGCTGCATCCTCATCTCTAAGCTTCTTTGCAGCCTTCTCCCACCATCCCGCCATCTCATCTTCGCCATCCTCCTTCATCGTTGGTTTGTTGGGTTGGGAAGCCGCCATACCTACAATGAATGAAACATAATGGTTAGTAAGGACAACAAGAACAAATGGAAGCACATATGATAAACAAAAACATATGAAAATATGATAAACAAGAACATATGAAAAACAAGAACATACGGAAACGGTCCATCTAGGTATCCAAACATTCCTCTATAACGAACTTGCCCTTCTCCATCACCACGGCCAAGTCCACCACCAAGGCCAAGACCATCACCAAGGCCTAGACCATCACCACGGCCATTGCCACCACCACGAGCTCTACCACCACCACGGCCTAGACCACCACCACGAGCTCTACCACCACCACGGCCTCTTGTAAGTCCTAGTTGCCGACCTCTTTGTTGCCTAGATCCTCTTTGGCTAACACTTGGTTGGTTTGGCACTTGTTGGCTACCACTTGGTTGGCTTGGCACTTGTTGACTACCACTAGGTTGGCTACCACTTGGTTGCCTTGGCACTTGTTGGCTACCACTAGGTTGGCTACCACTTGGTTGCCTTGGCACTTGTTGGCTACCACTAGGTTGCCTTCGCTTTTCTTGGCTACCTCTTGGTTGGCTTGGCACTTGTTGGCTACCACTTGGTTGGCTCCCTTGTGTAGCTCCTTGTTGGCTTGTGCTTGCATCATTTGTCTTGGACCTTTCCTTGGTTTCAGACATTTTCTTTTGTTGTGGCCATGACCTTTGCACTCCCCACAACGGAGCTCTCACGAGGCTCTTGAATTGGTCGCTGCCCGCTTGGCGCGCCACCATGGCCCCATCCGTCCATGTCTCCTCTAAGACGCTTTGTCCGACGCTCTACCCGCTTAACAACCTTCAACTCCTGATCCGCCATAGTTGAACTCCATGATACTCCGCCATTGTGATTGGTCAAAGCACGGGTGAAAGCGGGAGCCCATGTTTTCTTGACCGTCATGATTGAGAACTCCGACTCCCTCACGATGCGTGGGTGATTGATGTCCACATTCCTAACGCGACCGGCGGTATACAAGTGTGAGCATGGGAGATGAAGCAACAACGGCCTCCCGCAAGTGCAATCACATTGTGTTAACGACACCTTGAAAGCCCGACCTCCATGTTGCCGGCCATCGTTTGTGATTCCTCCTGGCTCTTTCACTTCGTACTTCCACTCTTCGTTGTCATATAATATAGCTTCTTCTGAGTCCGCCTTCCGTAATTGAAATACCAACCATTCATCAACTTTGGGTGGGAACTTGTACTTGTACTTCCGTGGGTTCTCACCCGCTATTTGTGCACCGGTTTCCATCGAGTACTTTACAAAGTACGCATTCATCTTGTCAAATGTGTATTGAACTATTGCCGTCACGGGTAATCCACGTGCACCTTTGAGCACCCTATTGAAGCATTCCGCCATATTGGTTGTCATTTGACCGTATCTCCGGCCATTTTCATCAAAGGCACGTGCCCACTTGTTCCGGTATTGAATGTGCTTATTGAGAAAGTCTTGACCCCCGGCATCAAGTTTTTTGTGTGCGAGCAATTTGTGGTACAAAGTGGCGAAGCGCTTCTCGGAGAAAGCAAGACAACAATCTTGAAGATCATCGGCCAACTCCTTAAGGCCACATGCCCTATAGAAGTTTGAACAAAAGTGCCTCATGCACCATCGATGGTGCAACGGAGCATGCCCGGAATGTCAATCTCCACCGCGTTAAGATTTCCTTGATGCCGATCCGTATGACACAAATTTCCTTTGAGCGGTAACACCTTCGTCCTCAAAAGATGCAGAAACCACTCCCAGCTTGTCATTGTTTTCCACCTCAACCAAAGCAAATGCCAATGGCAACACCCGTTATTGGCATCACTTGCTATCGCAACCAACAAGGTGCCCTTGTATTACCCGGTCAAGAACGTGCCATCAATTGCGATGACCGCCTACAATGTTCAAAGCCCTCACACATTGCTCGAACGCCCAAAAAGCACGCCAAATACTCTGACTTTCCTTCCTTCATGAACCGCTGTTTGGTGCCCATGAGGCTCGACCACATGAACCATGCCCGGTTTGTCGCGCCATGGCTAACAACAACCTAGGGATTCGGTTGTATGCTTCCTCCCAAGTACCATACAACATCTTAAAAGCGGCTTGCTTCGCCTTCCATGCCTTGTCAGATTTCACCTTGTAGTGAAAGATGGCTTTCAAAGGTCAATGACATGTTGGACGCCATTGTTGGAAGTGTGGATATTGAGTTGGAGAGCCTGTAAGCGATGAACTCGGACGTGAGTTGTTTGTGGTTTTGGGACACAATCTTGCCATCCACCCTTTTGCCTTGGCACATGTGAGTTGGCACACAACTCACTACGTGCCAAGTGGGACCTCCTTTCCATGGTCTTGCACGCACAATCCATGGACATATTTCATCTTCACATGCACATGCAACCGTGTAGCGCACTTTGACGTCCGAGTGCACCACCTTGTGTGGACGATAATGCGTAACCGAGTAGTTGTCGAGCCACATCTTCAATTCCAAGAAGGTGTCGAACTTAGAACCTTTAGCAATCCGGTTCTCGTCGTCTCCCAAATCACGATGAGAGCTTGGCCTAACCCCAAGAGGTACACATTGACCACCATCTACCACGGCTTCATCCGCGAGACTAACATCCTTGAACAATGTAGTCCGATGATCCCGACCAAATACCTTCTCGAAATCTTCGGCCTCCTTCACCGTGAACCCCTCCGCATCAACTTGTTCATTGGGACCATCGTCATCCGAGTCCGATGCATATGCACGGGAAAAAGGGATGGAAGGGTCCATTGTCTCTTGCAAGTGATATTTGTCGAGATCACCCACATTGTTGTCATGGAGATCAACTTCATTGTCATCGTCCGCATACTCATCATTGTTCTCTTGCAAAGCTTCATCTTGGTTGTTTGTAAACGGGCTCAATGTTGGCCTCACTTCTTGGGTCAAAAGAGGTTCAACAATTTCATCTCGCTTCAAGGGTGTGGGGCTACTAGCAACCAAAGGGGAGGGGTTCCGGTTCAAGTCCAAATGCAAACTTGAATCAACCTTCTTCGTTGCAAATAACTCAAGAGCCTTGTCTAGTGATTCGCCACCGCCTCCTTGTATGCAACCCAACGTTGTTCGAAGTTAACACGCATTGTCTTCCAACGGATGTGCATTCCAAAACCAACATTATGCCTTCCTCCAACTCTATGATATCACTAGGGTCCGCCCAATTCAAATCTTCCCTAACTTGTTGCAAGAGCTCCGCATAGCTAGGACTACTATCAAACACCATGTCAACCTCATCCGGTCCGGTTCTACATTGCCTTTCAAAAGGCGCCCTTGTCCCCATGATGAACAAACACACATGTTCTTCCCATCCCTATAAGCATTCCAAAATCACAAGGTAACATTGCTTCCATGAGTACTAATACAAGGATTAACACGGAATAGAAACCCTAATATATATATCAAACAACAACCCTAACCCTGACCCTAACCATAACCATAACCATAACCATAACCATAACCCTAGCCCTAAACCTAACCCTAGGACCAACATAAGAACACCCATAAGAATAACCCTAGCATACTAACAAAGCCTAACCATAGAAATTGGCAAACAAACATCTCACATCTCCATGCAAATCTCTAAATCCAAACAAAACTAGGGTTTCCCCAAACTAGCAACAAATGAGCAATGGGAACTTTACTTGGATCAAAACAAGGGGATCGGAGAATATTACCTTGGGGAGGGTTTGACTTGAATCCACGGACAAATTCTTCAAATTTGCAAGATTTGGGAGAGGATTTGAGAGGGGAGAGAGTGAGAGGGGGCAAAGCTCGGGAGGAGAGGGAGAGTGTGTGTGGTGGGGGGGGGGGGGGGGGAGCCAAGTGGCTGGATAAGTCACAGTGCAGCGCCTAGCGCGTAGGCGCTGCACTTTACAAGTGTGGCGCCTAGCACGGAGGCGCTGCACATTACATGTGTGGTGCCTAGCGCCGAGGCGTTGCACTGCTGGGTGCGGGCCGAGGGGCTGCCACGGTGGACTGGCGTGCAACGCCCCCGAGCTAGGCGCTGCACAGTAGGGTGTGGCGCCGTCGTGGCGGGCGCTACACAAAAGGGTCAGGGGAGTGAAATAGTTTCACGGACAGTTCATTCCGTGAATTGATTTCGTCCACAGGTCAAAATTGTCAAATTTGCCGCGGATGGTTCGTAATTCTCATGTACGATTCCGTGGGGTACAAGCACCTTGTCCGGTTGTATTAATTGGGCCAGCTCGCACTTGCGAGGTGATACAGTAAATGCTCAGAATAAACATGCAGAACGAGGCAGATTATAAAAGGGCGTTCCCTATCGTGTGTTCCATTTTGAGGAAGCGTGGAAGTTTTCCTGCGGCGAAGATGTGTAATCATGAATTTTTGTGTCGGTTTCACTGTCGACATAACTACGGGTGGATGGTTCATGGCAATTTGTCAGGACTTCGGTGTTTCTCGGGAGTACACTTGTAATACCAGTGGAGTGTTTTTCAATCAGAGTCGTTTTCTTGCCAGGCTGTTTCAACTGTCCCGGTTTGACCAGAATTGATTACCTGTGGTCGATTTCTTCGGATGCCGACTACGCACGTGCACATGAGATTAGGGAAAATCAATTAAGCATGCATGTGGGCACGAATCAATTAACCGTGTGCACACATAGGGTAGTGCTATTTTAGTTTTAACAATTGGTCTCAATATGGATGAAAACTGAGCCGAATGGATAGAACAGAGAGCTATCACATTTGTTTTCATATTTTCTTGTAGAAGTGGAAACAAATACAGAAACTCCAAAAATGAATATGGAAACAGATACCACCAAAAACAGACACAGAGCAAATACAGAACAGACACGAAAACAAAAGTGTGCGTTGACCGGAACCTGAAAACCCCTTGAATAGTAGAGAAATACACACAAAACAACCAAATTTATGAATTTGATAACATGGCTAAAATAATAAGATTATGTTCGCAACTTACCGCAATATTGCAGTACCATTGGACAATTGCGTATAGGATCTAGTTGAGTACGTGTTTGGTCGTGAGAGTTGGGTTTCAAATGATCCATTCTGCTCATTGTGTCATTGTGTGTTGTTTGGTAGTTGGGATACAAAGCAGCCATAAGCCTATGATAAAAACAGAAATTCCATATTTATGGAAACAAAAAGTTCCGTTTTCACATTTGTTCCACCGAAAAACACCGTTCTGTTCTTGTTTTCATTTCCGCATAAAAAAATTCCATTTCCACTTCCGTTTTGTAAATTTCCGTTTTCATTTTCATATTTCCTCTCTGTTTTAATTGTTCTTCCGGAAAAGCGGAAAGTTTCCACTCCATTTCATCCCTAGGTCTCAGTCAAGTGATATACTCCCTTCGTATCGGAATATATGTCGCTGGAGTAGTTGAACTACGGCTACTCCAACAACATATATTTCGGTACACAGGGAGTAGCATATAAGAAAAAAATAGGAAAAGATGAAAAGAATTGTTTTGTATGAATCTTCATGCAAGATCAAAGGAATATAGCATCGACTGAGACATATATAACAAAGTCTTGGTCGGCTGAGACTTAGCAAAGCTGTTTAACAACACCACTTACGATAACTGTTGAGTTTGAAGAGAGAGAAATGAATAATGTGTCCTTGTCTTCACTTATTAGCTAATAGATGGTCCATAATATAAGTCAAATTTAATCTATATTATGAGATGCCTATTCATACTATCCCTTGGCTAGATGATGTAGATCGCACAACAAAACTATCTTCTCAAACCACTGCGATACAACCCATGACACTAACAGCTAATTAATCACGTTGGAGTCTTTACGTGTGGTTAACCTCCTCAGGTGCCTAGCTTAAATGAGATAAGGAGGAAATGAATTAATGGTGTGGCTAGGTCTCATCTAGATGGGACTTTAATTTTGGATAAGGAGGTTGAAACCCCGACATCTGCATAAAAAGACGGACACAGTCATTTTTATTAAATTATGCAACAAAGCCCGACAAAAAGAATACAACGGTCAACCCAAAGCAACCTTCATTGCGGCAATTGTTGCTGCCCTACAAGCTCAATGATGGTAGCGTTCACGATCGGGGCCAAGTGCTCGAACCTCTCATCGGAGCCTCACCATCTATATCTAGAGTCTCACCAGGCCAACCAAAAACGAGTCGGGAGCACAAACCGGTTAAACAGATCCTCAGCACACATCGCAGGCGCATGCTCCAGAAGCAGCCGCTGCCATCAGCTGTGACCCATTTTCAGGACAGAAAACCACACAAAACCCTTGCTAGGCCAGTTGTCGACGCTGCCATGACACCAAACATTGCCACATGCATATGTCCATCATCACTCTTCTGTCATCAAGACCCGCCGTGTCATCGATGTGGTAGCTGCAACACCACTCCAACTCCTGGCCCCACTAGCCAGCACCTACTGCAAAACGACGCCCCACGGGAAGAGAACGACACCAAAGACGTTGCCTACGTCCGATCTGGGATACCCAGATCTAGGGTTTCCTCGGAGCAGCCCGAGCAAGGTGACGAAGACTACAACACGATGACTTCGACAAGGAAATGATGCCTAAGACGCCGCCATCGTCCGCCATGACCGAAGTCGGCACGGTTTTTACTAGCAGCCGCACCACTTCAAACCAGCAGCTAACTGGATTCATGCGGAGCCGCACCGTGAAGACGCACATAACCGTCGGAACGCCAGCAGTGGGACTTCGGCAGCCCCTCACTAGCACCTCTACGTGCTGCCGGCCGATCAAGAGCCACACCAACGACGGATCTGGGCGGGAATCAGATCCATAGCCCACCGCCAGGAAAGACCATGGAGGCAACAACCACCGCTGCATCATCCAAGGGACTCTGCTCTGGCCGCCACACGTGATGTTCCCACAGGCACCACCCCAGCCGAACCAGGGAGTCACCATCGCGAACCACCCGCTCAGGCACCTTTGGTGTTGGGCCCACCGCCACTGCGGCGATAGGGGAAACGCCGAGATCGAGGGGCTTCCGGTGGTGCTACGGTTGGGCCCCTAGTGTCGCCCTGGGAGCGACGCGATGAGCGTTTCTTCTTTCCTTCCATCTAGATGCGACTGAACTAAGTCTTATCTAATTCATATGCCATTTGACTTTATGCGGAGATTTATGATGATTTTTTAAATTTTTTAGATAATTAAATGATGTACTCCCTCCGTTCCTAAATATAAGTCTTTTTAGAGATTTCAATATGTACTATATACAGAGCAAAATGAGTGAATCTATTCTCTAAAATATGTTTATATACATCTGTATTTAGTCCGTATTGAAATCTCTAAAAAAGCCTTATTAGATACGTAGGGAGTAGGAACTAGAGAAGAATTTGTTAATACTCATCTACTAGCTAGCTGGATGAGAATTAGCAATCTGTATTAATTAACCACGTGTGGATGACTAATAGGCCGGTCTAGACCTTCTCATTAACCATGCCCACTAGACATGTGATCGTTTGCTGGCTTAATTAACTTCCTCCACTATAAATATCCGCGCAGCGCACTCCCTAGTCTCTCCATCTCCCACTGAATCATTTTGGGCGCCGGGTAGCTCAGACCTAGGTGAGCAGAGTGCCCTAGGCTAAACACCCATAGATCTTTGATGCACCTGCGCTTCACTTTGCCATCCACTACAGAGTCCCTGAAGGCCAGAAGCAACTGTTAAGTGTAAGCTTGCATTCCTTGCAGAGAGCTAAATACATACATGCAAGTATAGCTAGCGGTATAACATATGTAAATTGTTTATAATGGTGTCACACTTACCCTAACGTAGCGAAATTCCTTGTCATGTAAGTTCTGACCCGCACTCAAGGCCTAACTTTTTCGCAGGAAAATAGTGTCATACTTAAGCATCTATATATAGCTTTCTTCTTTCTCAAACAAATTCTTTTTAAAAATAAATCTTGCAGTCTGTATCTATATATCTTATAGCTACATACAGCTTTCTTCTCTTCGGAACTAGCAAGCATTAATATCCATTTTTTTGCTCTTAGAATGTGCCACATCATCAAAATTGTTTTGGCCATTGGTTTTGTTGGTTTGATCTACAAACATCAGTGTGATCTAAATGGAACACCTCTCTGCCATGCAGCATGCATGAATGCATTTAAGTGGGGTTAAATCTTGCATTTAGTTATGGCATGTTTAACTTTTCATGTTAATGTTTTTTTTTTATTTTTTTAGGAATTTCTCACATGTTTTCAATCTCAACAAATGAATTTATATTCAATGCAAAATTTGAAAATTACTTTTCAATTCTGTGTCGAGAGGAGTATCATCTATTATATTAATATTTAGCATCTCAATAAGCAGATCCATCTCAAATATACCGATAATTAAGTTCACGTTTTGGAGAATGGTATGTCGACAAAACATAACCATGGAAGCCTATGTGTACGACCCGACAAATTGCAATATTACAAAAATAGTATTCTCGAGACATCTCTACATATATAGCAGACAAAGATATAATGAATTCTAAATACCAGCAATGATATGGACATGTCTGGATGGTGCCCAAAACATACCTTAGCAATTTTTGGGTCAAGAAGAAAACTTTGTTTTTTGTTTGAATGGCTGCCAATATTTTGGCTTGCCAATGTCTCTTTGGCAACTAGTTCAGTTTGCTTGCCAATGTTGGCCAATTTTTGGGCAAGGAAAATTTGAGCAAAATTTAGGGTAGCTGAATTTTAACCCTATTTGTGTGGTAGCTTTGGCTTTTGGAGCACATGTGATTACATTATTGATGGGTGTCTCGCGTACTCACAAGTCACAACTCAGTTACTAACTTGTTTTACCACGTTCTTACAGAATTAGCCCCGGCCATCGCATTTGGAGTGCAAAGATGGAATTGACAAGAGTCCTTTGGCTAGCATCTTTTCCTATTTTGGTCATAATTGTGTTGATCAGGATGGCATGGCAACGAGCGACGTTCTCCCGAACAACCAAACGATCACCTCCTCCGCCGCCCGTGGCCACAGGGGCTCCCCTACTAGGGATCCTCCCGGCGCTTCTCATTAAGGGCCCGCTGCAAGTAATCCGCGACGCCCATGCAGAGATGGGGAGCGTATTCACAATGAGACTGTTGCAACGCAAGGTGACCTTCCTGGTTGGGCCGGATGTGTCGAGCCATTTCTTCCAAGGGCTGGATACGGAGATCAGCCAGGACGAGGTCTCGCAGTTCACCATTCCGACCTTCGGCCCCGGCGTTGCCTTTGACGTAGATTTCGCCACTCGCCGCGAACAATTTCGCTTCTTCGGCGACGCGATGAAGCCGGCCAAGCTCAGGTCCTACGCCCGACTCATGGTGCAAGAAGTCGAGGTAGGAAATAATTAAGATGGCATCATCTTTAAGTATATAATATAGTTGTCTCGATCGTTTAGAAAGTCTGATGTGATGTCTACTACGTACTACTTGTGTATGTTACTATTGTATTGCATGAAGGAATACTTTGCGAGATCACGGTGAGGGCTTGGGGTGAGCGGTGGTGGCCGGTAGCGGCGAATCCCGCCGGTGGAGAGGAGGCAGCGGAGCTAGGCGGCGATAGCAGAGAAGAGTAGCAGGGGCGGGGGAGCTGCCAACACCAAGGCGTTCGTGGCGGCGCGCGATGCCGGGGAGGGGGGAGGTCGGCAGGAGGTGGCGGCGCGCTGGAGCTTGGAGATCGAGATGGGATCGGGAGGCAGATTTTTTTTTTCATTTTATATCTCGACATACCGGTTCGGTTGACCTATTGTATGTACTGCGGGTTGAATACACTGAAACACAGGGACCTTTGTGTAAAACTGCCGCGACGACGGACGACCAGAAGCACTCCGTGCTTTATTATTAGGGGAGATTGCATGAAGGAATACTTTGCGAGATGGGGACCAACCGGCACGGTGGATTTGAAGCAGGAGCTAGAGCACCTCGTCACGCTCATCGCCAGCCGGTGCTTGTTCGGGGAGGAGGTTCGGGCCAAGATGCTGGCCGAGGTCGCAACGCACCTCCGTGAACTCAACGACGGCATGCGCCTCGTCACCATCCTATTCCCACACCTGCCGATCCCGGCGCACCGCAGACGCGACACGGCACGCGCTAGGCTCGGCGAGATATTCTCCGGCATCGTCAGCTCCCGCAAAACAAGCTACCCCGACGGTGGCCCAAACGACATGCTGCAGTGCCTGATCGATTCCAGGTACAAAGACGGCCGTGCCACCACCGAGACGGAGGTCGTCGGGATGGTGGTCTCGGCGCTGTTCGCGGGGCAGCACACAAGCTCCAGCACGGGCACATGGACCGGAGCGCGCCTCCTCGCGCGTGCCAACGCCAAGTACCTGCGCGCTGCCGTCCAGGAGCAGGAGCGGATCGTGGAGCGGCTCGGGGACCGCGTGGACTACGAGGTCCTGCAAGAGATGGACACCCTCCACCGCTGCATCAAGGAGGTTCTGCGGCTCCACCCGCCGGCCATGATGCTGCTGCGCCACGCGCGGCGGAGCTTCACCGTGCGGACCATGGAGGGCGACGAGTACCAAGTCCCGGAGGGGCATACGGTCGCGAGCCCGCTGGTGATCCACAACCGTCTCCCGCACGTGTACAGGGACCCGGAGAGGTACGAGCCGGACCGGTTCGGCCCCGGCAGAGGGGAGGACGCGGCCGGCGGAGCGTTCTCGTACACGGCGTTCGGTGGTGGGCGGCACGCCTGCGTTGGCGAGGCGTTCGCGTACATGCAGATCAAGGTGATATGGAGCCACCTGCTGAGGAACTTTGAGATGGAGATGGTGTCGCCGTTCCCTGAGACGGACTGGAACGTGGTCATGCCGGGGCCCAAGGGGAAGGTCATGCTCCGCTACAACAGGAGGATGCCAACGACCGCTTAAATCATGATCCTTCAGAGACCCTACATATATCTACTACTACATATATGGACCAATAAATTACAGTTGCGCCGTGCATAGTTGAACTACTGTATTTGTTCGACAAGCCAACGGTGGAGGGCACTTTCGTGAGTGACATAATAGTGGTGGCCCTGTGTGTGTGTGTGTGTGTGCACATTGTTGTTTTTCTCGATGGAGACTATAGCTAAAACTTTAAGACTTGTGAATGTATTATACCGCCTCTTATAGCAAAACATAAAGCATATAAATTTGGTTGTAGTTCAAAATGTTCTAATTTCAACCAAGTGTGTAAATAATACAAGTAGATACACCCCAAAAAGTAAATCAGTGGTAGAGATAGTAAACGTGCCCTTCAGTTTAAAGGGCACGATGGGCAAATTAACAACTAATCTGTTCACTAGTTCATGTACATAGGTTAGATAGTAGGAAATCCTCTAACAAACTAGAAACCATGTCTAGTACATAAATTTAGCAACAACAAAACACAGTAAATCCCAGTTGATACACCTTTTGTAAGAAGAAACTATGATTATCGTATAATTGTGAAGGTACTTGTTAAACACAAGAAAACCCTAATTATTGTCAAAGCACAAATAGAATCCCAGATGAATATGCACCGTGCCTATGTAAAATACTCAAGTATATTATGTTCCAGCGCTCTCTTTAATGTGTAAACTCACCAACTATAATAATCCATGAAGTTTGTGCCCTAGCTAGCCCGATGAAGACTCCTCCAGCTCCTTCTTGGATCCTTTCTTTTTAACAATAAAGTCAATGCACTTGTCCTTCAACTCAGGGCAATTGTACATCTCAGCGCAAACTTGTATATCTGTAACTGTATCCATCGACACATTATCCCATAACTTTTGGACACACATAAGTTTTAGCCGGTCTAGCGCGTACCGATCTGCAGCGGCAAGTAAATCAAACAATATCTCATTGGAGGGGTTATCCTGCGTACTAGTGGGAAACTCATCCGTGTATATGAACCGAAGCATACGTTTGAATGTTGAAGGCGTGATATCGTGCAGTGTGATGAATGACATTGTAGCTTCGGCCATGGACCCAAAAAGCTGTGCCTTGAAGACGGGCGAGCGGGCTGCAAGAATGGCTCGGTTCGCCGGGAATGTCTCGCCGTCAATGGTAAACGACACATCTGTCCCATGTGGTTGATCCAGTAAGCAGCCGAGTTGGTTTCCGATGTCGGAAGGCGGCACGGTGACAGGTGTATCACGCATGACGATGATGGTGCATACAAACGTGATGTGCCCGTCAACAACATAGTTTTCCTCGAGGACCGTTCTGGCCACGAACCGATGATATCCCCAGTCGTCATGCTTTGAAGGGTCACCCTTGATTTTGAACTTGTGAAGTCCAGTCGTCTTTCGTTCTTCTGACGGGTCATCGTTCCCGTCCATCAAGAACGCGTCGAAGATTGCATTTACGCTTCTGGAGCTGCTCATGTGCCTAAGGTACAGAGAAACGTAATTTCCATTGTCCTCGTTGGAGTACTTTTCTGGTCCCCGCGGGTAACAGTCGATCCTCCACAGGTGTTGGCCGACGGAGACGACCTCAGAGGAGACGACATCGTCGACGCTAAGGTGCTTGACTTGCTCATAGTCTACCCTGAACTGGAGGACGGCAGAATCCATGGTCATCGTGGTGCAGGCCGCCGGCGGCTCTGTGGTTGTGCCTCCCTTACTCACTGTAGTTACAATCAAATCAAGCAACAATTAAGTACATACACTAGTTCTCAAACCGAAAGATCAGAAGAAACGTGAGTCCACCAACCGGCTTGCCTGCCGCCACAGATGGTGGCGGCGATCGGTGGTGAGGGTGAGGCTGCTCTTCCGGCCATCCAAGGCGCTCAGCCGCCGCGGTCCTTGCCGAAGCCGCCGCGATCGGTGGTGTTGGGTCGCCTGATCGCCGCTCTCGTGGGCTCGCTCCTCGGTGGCTAGGGTTTTGTGCTCCTGACCTCCAACGTATTGCTTTTGGTCTCCAGAGTCCTGATGTTAGCTATATACGGTGATTGTCGTTAAGATTTTTCTGGGTCTGTTCCCATGTTACGTTTGGGCGTAGACTCTTTTGGCCGGCCCATCAAATGCTAATGCTAATTTGGCCGGTCCATTTTGCGTCGCTGTATGCTTTTTTTGCAGGGGCTGTAAGCGGAGACTCAACTCTTTTTCTTAAGGTAACGGGTGTCAAGTAGGAAAAGCCCATGTGACCCCTCGCAAAAAGAAAGGAAAAGCCTATGCACTCTATGTCTCTTTTTTCTTTTGAGAAATCTCGCCCACTTTGATATGCAATAATGTTCATCGATACAAGATTTCGGTCATGGGGTATGCCCAACCAAATATGACGCCCAATACCTAGATTACAACCAAATTTGATGAGATGATGAGCTTCAAAATTGAGAACTCAACGTTCATGAATAAAACTTCATGAACTAAAAGCACCCTTTCTATCAATGATCTCCCGGGTAATAGCTCCATGTCTACCACCAGAGCCTTGCTTTCTGTCATTCACCACCCCTTCACAAGCTGATGCAATGGGAAGTCTTTCTAGATCAAGATTACCAGCCAATGCCAGGGCTTCTCGTGCTACATATGTTCCAGTATGGTTGGGTTTGTTATACCCCTGAAAACAACCTCTGACGTTTTGATCTCTACATACCGCCGCTACAGCTCCACACTATCCCTGCCGATTGACCCGGCTTTGGCAACGATCTAAGATCCAACATGTAGTTGGTTATGAAGGAATGTGTTTGGTTTGGGCTCTGGAAGATTGCTTCATACACCACATAGACCATAGTGTCACCACCATCAGCGAGAATTGCTCTTGACTCAAACATTCATGCATATCAAAGTTGAAATTCTTGGCATTTGGTTCTTTGTTGTCGTCCATATGATCAACAACCTCCTCGCCCGACAAAGCCTAGATGCAACGTGCCATGGTGCAACTTATCAACGCATGCCTCCAAGAATCTTCGCCACCACACATCGGGCATGTATGAATAACATGTTTCTTTTGTGGAGCACATCAAAGGTAGGCAACCAAAAAATTCCAAATAGATCATGCTTTCTCCTATCTCGTGCTATCAGTAGACCTGCCACTTCTACCCTCTAGCCAATCCTCGTGCTGAGTTTTGGTTTTGATTATCAGTTTGTATGCTGAACTCAGCGAAAATAGGCCCTTTTCCTATCTGGCTGCCACACCAGAAATCCTCCAAATTCCTAGTACACACAAGAATTTTCACAATTGCGTTAGCGTCAATAGGCATAAAAATAGTTTGGATGGACTCATCGTTCCATTGAGGAGTAGCCTACGCGCTCCATGACTAAGCTCCAACCACTGATAACCTTGTTACAGGGCATGGGGAGGAGATTATTTGTGGCGGGTGAGGCATTGTGCCCATTGAATAACTGAGCTCTAGTGAACATGTACACTTCATTGAATAATTGAGCGATGTGAATATATAAAGATGCAAAATGCTATGAAGCATTAGTAATGCGAAAAATTATAGAAACGTAAGTCCCAGGAATAGGATGAAAGAAAGATGGCAAGACCCAAAATATAACTCCTCTATTTGAATAAATAAAAATTAAGATACCCCAAAGTACAAAAGCTTAAGTGTTGCTGCCCTCATACTACAAACTAAATGAGTTAGGATGGACCAACTTCCCTGAGGAGAGCTACCACGAGATGAGGATGAAAGAAGAGCTAGCACGACTGATACCACGACCAATACACAATAAACACACAACCCTTCCCTGGCATGCTTTTTTTTATATTTCTTTACGTTCATTTTGGTTTGGTTTTTCCCTCGCGTTTCTTATTTTTAATTATTTTCATTCATTTCTTATTAAATTCTTAAACAATTTTCAAATTTGGAATTCGTGATTTATTTTTGGATTCAAGAGCATTTTCTCAAATTCTTTATAAATTCAAAATTCTTTTTTATTCCAGAAAAACATTCCAAATTGTGAACATTTAAAAAAAATTAAATTATTTTAGTTCCTGAACATTTTTTGAATCCACAAACTTGCAAATTCTTGAATATTTTATCAATACATATTTTTGGAATTCACAATTTTTTCAAATTCATGAATATTATTTCAATCTGCAAACACTTTTTTGAATCCATCATCATTTTTCAAATTTGCTAATATTTTTTGATGCGTGCCTATGGCGTCCGTGTGTTTGGGCCAGCCCATAAATCACGTTATTGCTGCTCCGGTCACTGTTTTGCCTGAAAAAAAAACACGAGTCTGTGCTCAGGTTAATCTCAAGAAAAAAAAGCAGCTCAGGTCGTTGGTCCAGTCAGCTTCCCTTTTTCTACTTCTTTTGCTGTCCAACTGTGTGGACTGGTCCATCTTTGACTGTTACTAGCGGTTGGGGTGCGCCCCAGGCGCAGCTCTTGAGGCCGGATTGCGCGCTCTAATCTTGTCTAGTTGGGTTCCTAACCTAAGCTTGGTCATGCATGTTGGGCTTCTTCAAACTTACCAATATCCAATGCTTAGATTAGGGTGGTTGGCTGGGTCCAGATATAGCTTAGCACAACAGAAATAGTCACAACATTGAGTTTAGAAATGACATCTGACATTCATGCAAGAGACCTTCATTGCAGTCACAACATGAATTTAGAAATGACAAACATAATTATAAGCCAAAAGATAATTACAAAGAGGACTTTTAGTAGCAATGATGCAAGCAAATTATCCTCACAATCCTTAATTGCAGCTTATCTGCTGATCCTATAAGAAACAACATCGACATGTGTTGCTTCTCGGCTTTATGTTTTTACCTCACACTGATTGGTGCATGCCACTGTACTTCCTCTGTCATAATCATCATTATGCTCGTGTATTTCAGAGTCTCTGGTGTGTAGATCATGTAATCCCTGCAAGAAAAGATAGATAATTGCAATATCTGCAATTAACAAAAGGATTTGGCCATGGGCTATCGGTTGGTATAAATATCCACATATCCACATTACGTCATCGACCCTGTAACCAATAGTATCATGCTATCATAACCTTTCCAAGATGCACTATACTTTATGAATCATGATTTCGCAACTGAAAGAGTGGTGCATGAAAAAAACTTAGTTCAAGCATAGAATTAACTAAGATTTAAGCAACAGTAACCAAAGATTGTACACACTACGTCGCCCGTCAACACAATAGCAGATAGGAAAATAAATCATGGGAGAAATGTACAAATGGATGGTATCTATCTCTAGTGTTTTATTAATTATGATAGACGAAAGCATGTGAATACCTCTTTAGGACAAGTATTTTCAGTTGGCTTGGCACTTCTTTTTCTATTAACAACCGAAAGCTTCCGCTGCTTTACTTCTGTATCTATGGGTCCAAGCCTACAAGGATTAAGAGTGTGCATGGTTTAAGTCATATACCGAGTAGGCACTGCAAAAAAAAAGTTGAGAACTAATAAGGAGAAAGGAGCTTAATTACATGGTGCAGCATCCAGGCGCAGCCCTCAAGACATGTGAAGCAGAAAGCCCAACATCAACCCAGCGCAATGAGACATGCTCAGAATCAAGGGTTGCTTGCTGCCCAAATTTCTTTAGCAACGCTGTTATGAAATCAGAAGGTGTGATTCCTTCACTTGACTGGGAGCTCACAGATTTTACCAAGGTGGTTGTAATGTCTAGTACAGCCTTTGCATCCGCTATTTGCTCATTGGGTCTCTGCACTGCAGTGTGGAAGAACATCTCATTTTGTGTTTTGTATATAGCATCAATGTTTCAAAGCTATAACCAACAAAATATAGAAGATAATAGAAATTTTATTGTACGGTAAGGGCATGTTCCAGTAGGAGAGGGGGATTTGGATTTTAGTTGGATAGTAATTCTTCAGATTCCGCGTAATCTTTAAAAAAATCCAAAAACCCTCATCAACACCCCTTCAGCAAACATTTTGACATGGCACAGTGAGCTCAAGGCATGCCAATACTCACCCGCGTTTGTGTGGAAATGCAATCTTGCAAACAAACATCCATGCAAAACGTGTTCCAAATGAACATGCAAGAACAACCTGCAGTCTATTTATGATGTATACTATAGAGAGATCTAAAATAAAACAAGGTAGAACTACGAACATGACGTGAAAGTAAATGTATGGTCATGCTGCACACTCTACAAGATGCGCCAAGGCTACATGAACAGAGGTTCATATCATTTGCTAGATGATTTACTTCTAGTGATATCCGCTGGACACCTGTAACTGAATATGTAGGAAAAAGGTAAAGCTCTCCTTTATTGTTAGGCAGAAGTGCACTTACAGGAAGAAATTAACTTCGTCAATTCTTTTGCCTGTTCTATGCAGTTCCCAGCTGCTTTTTCTTTCTGAATGTAGTTCATGAATAATTTTTGTACATGTCATTGAATTTGGCAATACAAAAAATAAATTGGATTTCCAGTTTAATATACCAAAAGATATAGTGGTTTTTACGGAAGAATATACGCCAATCTATGTAACACATTTTTTAGGGGAGAGGCATACTGCTTTACTAAAGATGGTCATGGCAGCCTCCTTTTTCAAGTTCAGACCCTGTGACGTTGTGCCATCAACTAACAAAATTGCGTCCTTGACAACCTGCAATATCCTAGAAGGGTAAGAAGAACACTTACACAGAACATGCCAACAACTTTGCTGAACTAATGCATATCCGGAATTGAACCTGACATTATGTGGTGTGTTAATGAAAGGCACAATAAAACTATAAAATGCATCGCCTTCTCAAACAATTGGCCGCAGATGTCAGTATGAGCAGCATCAACAGTTTCTTAAGGAATGCAGACACGCGCTTGGAATGCCGTCAAAGCTTCTGTTTCATCCTTACTCGGCTATCCCTCGGGTACAAACTGTTCAAGCTTCTGTTCCTAGTGAAAATCAATTCCTGCTCGTACAGCACAAGACCGACAATGTGAAACAAGATGAAGTAAATGCAGTCACTGGCAGCTAAAATAATAAGCATCAATATCAGCGCTGAGCTAATGCCTGATGGTGTATAATGAATGATTATGTACTAATGCATATACGATATGCACATGACAAGGAGGGGCTGACGGCGCCTCTAAGAGAAAAATTAGTGAAGAAACTCAGGGTTAGGGGACTGACCAGGAAGCAGATTGGGCACTCCAGGATATTGTACACCTGTGGATGGGTTGGAGATGAAGTTGATGACAAGAACAACCTCGATGAGGACGCCCGCCGCCACGCACCGTGCCAACACTAGCTGCGGTAGCTATCTAATCACCACCAACACTAGCTAATAGTAATCATCATAGTCATTACCACCAACACTAGCTATGTAATCATCATAGTCATAGTGTAGCATATCATCATCTTCAAACTCATTTCTAGCTAGCTAATCACTCCTGCTGCTCTCTCTGGGGTAAAATAACATAAAACATGTGTAGCACTCCTGCTTCATCAAGTTGGAGCATGTAGATGAACCTGTCTCCTAATCATGGGATGCGCTTCTGATTTCTGCCCCTAGTACTTCTCTGCGATCGTTCACAATTTTGCTTGAGTCTTTCACTCTTAAGCATTCCCCGCTATTAGAAATCCTGAATGCACTAAATGCATTGTAGGATATCTTGGCCGAAAGCTAATAATTCTCATGCGACCTTTAGTCTCGATCCAATGAGGCACAACATTCATCGGGAGTCCCTGTTGAATAACATCATATAGTAACATACTTAGCAATAAAGTTTAGCTTAAAAAATAATGTATGCAAAAGATGCACTGAGGACAAATAGTAAAAATCTTACCATCTTTCCTAAATAGATGTGACCGTAGTTCAGTACGAACACTATTAGTCGCACGTTTGAGTACTAAGATTTTCAAGTCCAGAAAAATAATTTGTCTTGATAGTATGAAGATCCTCAAGCCATGAAACATAATGACTTATCTCCTCGCAGTTTAGTTCAGCCCCGGGACAGTAGTAGGTCCTGTCTGCCAAGCGCTGAACATGTTTGCTTGAATGGAAATAAGTTGTCAATAGAAATTAGTTGTCAACTATTTTTGAATAAACAATATCAAAGACATAGATATGGTCGAGAAACTCACATAATGGTATAACTGGAGGCGTCTGCACATCGACCCAGATGTCGATATTACATTCAATATCATCTTCCGGACGAATATCAAAGGTGATAACCATATCAGGCTCAAATGCATAATTCTTGCATAGTGCTTGCCAAGTTTTGCATCCAAAATAGGTGTAGGTGTCTGTGTTGTATAATTTTGCGTGGAAAATACAACCATGCTCGGTCTTCAAATAAACTCTCTTTACCTCCATAGTAGTTTTCATAGGACTGAAACCTATCTTATCCAAGACAAAAACTCTTGCATGGCAGGGGATACACTAGTAGAATAGTAAAAAAATTAAATTATAAGTTGAAGCAAATGAAGCAGATGTCATGCTTAATTACGAAAAAAGACTTGTCGTTGTGACTTACTGTATCCACTTTGAAGTTCTCGTCCAGCTTGATGCTGAAGCGCCTATCATCATCTAGGAAGATTCTGTCGCACAGGCCGTGCTCGTCTTCGCAGTATTTGCAAATACCAAAATCCTTTTCGTCGTCAGACATTTCCTATGTTCATAGTTGAAACATTAATTGAAAATCGATCAAAGACAACTACCAGGATACTCAACACATAAATCCGGGGCACTCGATATTTCCTACATATTCTGGCACAAGTCATGTCAAAATTCATGGAAAAATCCGGCATGACCTTTGCTAAAATATGACATATCGAGCGCCTGAAATTTGCTAGAACGGAAATGAATCAACACTCCGACAAAACATAAGCCACTCGAAGGTGTAACCTGCAAACATGACCGGCCACTTGGGCAAGCACATATCCTATTTGAGCAACACAAGATATACATTTCAGAATATCTTATAGGACTCATATTGACATGAGCATTCAATAAGCAATACCAAATCGTAAAATAAATAAGTATTCAAATTAGCATGCATTCAATAAGCAAAAGTAAATCATCTCTTGCGTCCGTACATCGTCGAATATTATCACTAATACATCCCGAATTGTATCATACATATAACATCACTAATACAACTGAAACCCTAGCGAGCGACGGGTATCAGCGCGGGCGGTGGACACCCAAAGAGAAGGAACCATCACAGGATCATAGCTCCAGTGAGATTCCTGGAGAACCTGCCAGGTATTGGATAACCTGTGCTCCAACGCAAACAAGTAGCGACGGGCATGCGCATCCTCCTCACTGAGACGGTGACGTACCACCTCCGCGGAGTCCTCAAGCCTCTCGACCGTCACTGGCCCATGCGACCGCCACCAAAGAAGGTTCAGGTCAAGGTCGGGCTGACTCCTCACCAAGCTGCGCCCTCGGTAGGTAGCGCCTCCCAGTACCAGCCCGGAGGAGCCCAGCCCCAGACATGGCCCATCTGGTCAAGCAGGCGCCCTCCACCGAGTCGACGACAAGGATGCGGGATAGGCATCGTCGACGTCGATGCGGGAAAAATTGCTTTAACTAAAAAAATAACAACAAATGTGACATGTTCAACTAGTCCTATTAATTCAACTAGTTCTTGCTAAAAATAAACTTACTATAAATAAAAATAAACTATTACCTAATTAGTACCTAGTTCTTACTAACTGATTAGTATCTAGGAACTATTGCCCTAATTACCATCTAATTTGATGAACCTAGGGGTGGAAAGTGGTAGCGGATATTCCAATTATCCAACTTAAAAGTGAAATAAGTGGTCAAATTTTACTCGTTTTATGATTAATCTTAGAAATTATTATGCATTACAATAGTGTTTATTCATCATCTAAGAAAACATCATCTAAGAAAACATCCGAGCCGCATCCGTATCCGATAACATCTGCATCCGATTCGTTTCCACCCATAGATGAACCCTAACTAATTTGATGCAACTAAAATTTGAAGAACCCTAGGCAGAGATAGGGGAGGGGGAGGAGCAGGCGTGCTCACCTCGGGTGCCTGTGGCAAGGGAGGGGCAGGCGGCGTCGAGGTCGGGGTCGGGGCTCGGGCGCACGGCGGAGGGCGGCATCGAGGTCGGGGTCGGGGGCGGCGTCGAGGTCGGGGGCAGCGTCGAGGGTGTGCAGAGAGCGACGAGAGAGCGCGCGGCGGCCGACGGGCTACGGCGGCGGCGACATCAGAGGAGTTGGATTTGGGGGAAGTGGCCGTGGGGAAGAACGAACCGCGCGGTTAAGTCAGAAGTAGCAGTAGCGCGTTCCAGGAAGTGCGCTACTGCTAAGTTAGCTACAACGCGTTCCTCGATACGCGCTACTGCTATTCCTTTCTCTTTCTCCCCCTTTTTCATTTATTTTTATTTACATTTTGTTTTTTTCCTTTCACCTTTTTCTATTTCTTTCATGTTCATTTACTTTTTTATTTGCTTTCCATTTAATTTTATTTCCTTTAGCAGTAGCACCTTTCAGTGTAAACGCGCTGCTACTATGTGTAGCCTATCGGCTAAGCCGTGGGAATTTTAGTAGTAGCGCGGTTCAAAGTAGATCACTACTACTATGTGTAGCCTATCGGCTAAGCCGTGGGAATTTTAGTAGTAGTGCTTTTATCTTCAGGCGCGCTACTGCTACAACTGTATCTGTAGCTCCGTTTACAGCAGCGCGCTACTACTATTTAGCACTAGCGTGCTTTTTTGACACGCGCTACTGCTAAAGTTCTGTGTATAAGGTTTTCCCTAGTAGTGTCTCCTTCCCCCTCTTTCTTCTCATTCCTAGTGGGACTAGGAAAAGGGGAGTCCTACTCCTACTAGGAGGAGGACTCCTCCCCCCTTGGCGCGCCTAGAGAGGCCGGCCGGCCTCCCCCTCCCTCCTTTATATACGGAGGCAGGGGGCACCCTAGGACACACAAGTTGACATTGTTTAGCCGTGTGCGGTGCCCCCCTCCATAGTTACACACCTCGGTCATATCATCGTAGTGCTTAGGCGAAGCCCTGCGTCGGTAACTTCATCATCACCATCACATGCCGTCGTGCTGACGAAACTCTCCCTCGGCCTCAACTGGATCAAGAGTACGAGGGACGTCCCCGAGCTGAACGTGTTCTGATCCTGGACGTGCCGTACGTTCGGTGCTAAGACCGGTCGGATCGTGAAGACATACGACTATATAAACCGCGTTGTTGATGACCCACAAGTGTAGGGGATCTATCGTAGTCCTTTCAATAAGTAAGAGTGTCGAACCCAACGAGGAGCAGAAGGAAATGACAAGCGGTTTTCAGTAAGGTATTCTCTGCAAGAACTGAAATTATCGGTAACAGATAGTTTTGTGATAACGTAATTCGTAACGGTTAACAAGTAGCAAAAGTAAATAAGGTGCAACAAGGTGGCCCAATCCTTTTTGTAGCAAAGTAAAAGCCTAGACAAATTCTTATATAGAGAAAAGCGCTCCTGAAGACACATGGGAATTATCGTCAATCTAGTTTTCATCATGCTCATATGATTCACATTCGTTACTTTGATAATTGGTATGTGGGTGGACCGGTGCTTGGGTACTGCCCTTTCTTGGACACGCATCCCACTTATGATTAACCCGTATTGAAAGCATCCGCAACTACAAAATAAGTATTAAGGTAAACCTAACCATAGCATGAAACATATGGATCCAAATCAGCACCTTACGAAGCCACGCATAAACTAGGGTTTAAGCTTCTGTCACTCTAGCAACCAATCATCTACTTATTACTTCCCAATGCCTTCCTCTAGGCCCAAACAATGGTGAAGTGTCATGTAGTCGACGTTCACACAACATCACTAGAGGAGAGACACCATTCATCTCATCAAAATATCAAACGAATACCAAATTCACATGACTACTTATAGCAAGACTGCTCCCATATGTCCTCAGGAACAAAAGTAACACTCGGAAATCATATTCATGTTCATAATCAGAGGGGTATTAATATGCATATAGGATCTGAACATATGATCTTCCACTGAATAAACCAACTAGCATCAACTGCAAGGAGTAATCAACACTACTAGCAACCCACAGGTACCAATCTGAGGTTTTGGGACAAAGATTGGATACAAGAGATGAACTAGGGCTTGAGAGGAGATGGTGCTGGTGAAGATGTTGATGGAGATTGACCCCCTCCCGGTGAGAGGATCGATGGTGATGACGATGGTGACGATTTCCCCCTCCCGGAGGGATGATTCCCTGGCAGAACAGCTCCGCTGGAGCCCTAGATTGGTTCCGCCAAGGTTCCGCCTCGTGGCGGCGGTGTTTCGTCCCGAAAGCTTGCTTATGATTTTTTACAGGGTAAAAGACTTCATATAGCATAAGATGGGCACCGGAGGCCTGCCAGGTGGCCCACGAGGCAGGGGGCGCGCCCAGGGGGTAGGGCGCACCCCCCACCCTCCTTGACGGTGGGTGGCCCCCCTCTGGTACTTTCTTCGCTCAATATTTTTTATTAATTCCAAAAATAACTTCCATGGAGTTTCAGAACTTTTGGATTTGTGCAGAATAGGTCTCTAATATTTGCTCCTTTTCCAGCCCAGAATTCCAGCTGCCGGCATTCTCCCTCTTCATGTAATCCTTGTAAAGTAAGAGAGAATAGGCATAAGTATTGTGACATAATGTGTAATAACAACCCATAATGAAATAAATATCGATATAAAAGCATGATGCCAAATGGGCGTATCAACTCCCCCAAGCTTAGACCTTGCTTGTCCTCAAGCGGAAGCCGATAACGAAAAATATGTCCACATGTTTAGAGATAGAGGTGTCGATAAAATAAAATACGGACATGAGGGCATCATGATCATTCTTATAACGGAAAATATATAAATATTGTCGTATGATTTCTTATACTAAAGTAACAATCTATTCACAAAGTCAAGTATGAATCGAAACTTCATTGAAAACTAACAAACTATAATCTCGGTCATTGAAGCAATTGCAATTTATCATAACATCGGAAAGAGTCAATATAAGAGCTTTTCAGCAAGTCCACATACTCAACTATCATTTAGTTTTTCACAATTGCTAACAGTCACGCAATACTTATGGGTATGAAGTTTTAATCGGACACAGAGAAAGATAGGGGCTTATAGTGTTGCCTCCCAACCTTTTACCTCAAGGGTAATGTCAACAATAATAGTTCATGCTAACTTACATCCAATTGGATATATATATCAGGATCTTTCCAACACAATGTGCTTGCCAAAGGATAAAATATAAAAAGGAAAGGTGAAGATCACCATGACTCTTGCATATTGTATAAGACAAAAGTAAAAGATAGGCCCTTCGTAGAGGGAAGTGCTATCTCTTGAGCATCGTTGGTTTTCCCTTGAAGAGGAAAGGGTGATGTAGCAAAGTAGCGTAAGTACTTCCCTCAGTTTTTGAGAACCAAGGTATCAATCCAGTAGGAGGCTACACGCAAATCCCTCGTACCTACACAAACGAATAAGAACCTTGCAACCAACACGATAAAGGGGTTGTCAATTCTTTCACAGTCACTTGCAAAAGTGAGATCTGATAGAGATGATAATAAGATAAATATTTTTGGTATTTTTATGATATAGATTGGAAAGTAAAGATTGCAAAATAAAATAGATCGGAAACTTATATGATGGAAAATAGACCCGGGGCCCATAGTTTTCACTAGTGGCTTCTCTCATGATAGCATAAGTATTAGAGTGGGTGAAAAAATTACTGTCGAGCAATTGATAGAAAAGTGCATAGTTATGAGAATATCTAGGCATGATCATGTATATAGGCATCACGTCCGCGACAAGTAGATTGAAAGGATTCTGCATCTACTACTATTACTCCACACATCGACCGCTATCTAGCATGCATCTAGAGTATAAAGTTCATAAGAATAGAGTAACACATTAGGCAAGATGACTTGATGTAGAGGGATAAACTCAAGCAATATGATATAAACCCCATGTTATTATCCTCGATGGCAACAATACAATACGTGCCTTGCTGCCCTAACATCACCGGGAAAGGACACCGCAAGATTGAAACCAAAGCTAAGCACTTCTCCCATTGCAAGGAAGATCAATCTAGTAGGCCAAACCAAACCGATAATTCGAAGAGACTTGGAAATATAACAAATCATACATAAAAGAATTCAGAGAAGATTCAAATATTGTTAATAGATAATCTTGAACATAAACCCACAATTCATCGGATCTCGACAAACACACCGCAAAAAGAATTACATCGAATAGATCTTCTAGAAGATCGAGGAGAACTTTGTATTGAGAATCAAAGAGAGAGAAGAAGCCATCTAGCTAATGACTGTGGACCCGAAGGTCTGTGGTAAACTACTCACACTTCATCGAAGAGGCTATGGTGTTGATGTAGAAGCCCTCCGTGATCGATTCCCCCCGGTGGAGCGCTGAAAAAGGCCCCAAGATGGGATCTCGGGGTCCGTAAGGTTGCGACGGTGTAAATAGGGTTTCATGGTGCTCCTGGATGTTTTCAGGGTATATGAGTATATATAGGCGAAGGAAGTCGGCCAGGCGAGCCACGAGGGGCCCACGGGGTGGGGGCGCGCCTCCCGCCTCGTGGCCGCCTCTTTTCTTTCTTGACGCCCACTCCAAGTCTCCTGGATTATGTTTGTTCCAAAAATAACTCTCCGAAGGTTTCATTCCGTTTGGACCTCCGTTTGATATTCCTTTTCTGCGAAACACTAAAATAGGCAAAAAAACAACAATTTGGGCTGGGCCTCCGGTTAATAGGTTAGTCCCAAAAATAACATAAAAGTTCTTAGTAAAGCCCATTAAATATCCAAAACAAATAATATAATAGCATGGAACAATAAAAAATTATAGATATGTTGGAGACGTATCAGGAAGCAAAGGTTGTCATGTGCTTTTATGATTGGATGCACGAAATCTTAATATAAAAGAACGTCACTTTGTATTGCCACTTGTGATATGGACCTTTATTATGCAGTCCGTCGCTTTTATTGCTTCCATATCACAAGATCGTATAAAGCTTATTTTCTCCACACTAATAAGTCATACATATTTAGAGAGCAATTTTTTATTGCATACAACAATGACAACTTACTTGAAGGATCTTACTCAATCCATAGGTAGGTATGGTGGACTCTCATGGCAACCCTGGGTTTAAGGATATTTGGAAGCACAAGTAGTATCTCTACTTCGTGCAAAGAATTTGGCTAGCATGAGAGGGAAAGGCAAGATCAACATGTTGGATGATCCATGACAATATACTTTATTTCGGATATAAGAAAACATAACCCATTACTTGTCTTCCTTGTCCAACATCAACTCTTTAGCATGTCATATTTTAATGAGTGCTCACAATCATAAAAGATGTCCAAGATAGTATATTTATATGTGAGAACCTCTCTTTCTTTATTACTTCCTATTAATTGCAACGATGACCAAAACTATAATTGTCAACTCTCAACAACTTCTATTCATCATACTCTTTATATGTGAAGTCATTACTCTCCATAAGATCAATATGATCTCTTCTATTTCTTTTTATTCTTTCTTTTATTCCGTCAAGATCATAGCAAGATAGCAAAGCCCTTGACTCAAGACTAATCTTTATTATATATAGCTCACGGACTCGGTTACATAGAGGAATCATAAAGCAAAACTCAAAACTAGATCATTCTAAAACTTTATTCTACTAGATCAAGATATTACCGGGGCACCTCCCCTAAGCTTGGCAGTTGCCAAGGGGAGTGCCCATACCCATGTGTTTATGTCTCTTTCTTCGGAGGTGGTGATGTGATATTCTTGGCGATGATGCCCCTCAGGATATGATTCTCCTCCTCGAGCTTATTGACTTGCCACTTGAGGTCCATTATTTCCTTACGGAGCTTACCCGTGACGGCTAAAGCTCCTTTCACCCATGGATGTTGCATAGCTGCTGGAGAACAACTGACACTCTTTTTCACATTTTCATAAGAAAGAAATCTAACATTAGAAGGGATGACCGAGTTTCGAATAGCTGAGCTCTGTAGTTCCCCCATCGTGAATCCGGCTCGAAAGCAAGAAGTAACTTCTTGATCCTCCTCCATGGCATCTATCCTTTTCAAATCGGCCTCCATCTCTTCCTCCCTTGATGGCCCAAAGTTGGCAGCATCGTTGTTTGCTCCTGGTCCCGGTGTCGGATGAGACATCCGACTCTCCCCTACTGACTCTTGAGAAGACATCTTGCTCTAATCTGTGACAGAAACAACTTAAGACAAAAATAGAGGATTTCGTCGTGGTACGGTGGTCAAAACCTTCGGGAGATTATATAATGAATTTTTACCGATCAAAAGAAGTATCGTGCAAGAAAACGGAGTCCGGAGAGCACACGAGGTGCCGAAGAGGCAGAGGCACGCCCAGGGGGTAGGGCGTGCCCTCCACCCTCGTGGACGCCTCGTGTACTTCCCAGACTACTTATTATTTTCCTATTTTCTTAAATATTCCAAAACGGTGAGAAATTGCCATTAGAACTGTTTTGGAGTCGGTTTACTTACCGTACCATATACCTATTCCTTTTTGGAGTCTGGAATGTCCTGGAAAGTGTCCCTTATGTATTCCTCCGGGGTCACGGTTTCAATAACATTAGTTTCAACATTTATTGGATTACCTGAGATATAATGTTTGATTCTTTGGCCGTTCACCACCTTTGAATTTGTGCCTTCGAAGTTGTTGATTTTTATGACACCGGAACGATAGACCTCCTCGATAACGTAAGGCCCTTCCCATTTAGAGAGAAGTTTTCCTCCAAAAATCTTAAACGAGATTTGAATAGCAACACATAATCACCTACATTAAACTCACGCTTTTGTATCCTTTTGTCATGCCATCTTTTAACTTTTTCTTTAAACAGTTTGACATTCTCATAGGCTTGAGTTCTCCATTCATCAAGTGAGCTAATGTCAAATAACCTCTTCTCACCGGCAAGTTTGAAATCATAGTTGAGCTCTTTAATGGCCCAATATGCTTTATGTTCTAGTTCGAGAGCTAAGTGACATGCTTTTCCATAAACCATTTTATATGGAGACATACCCATAGGATTTTTATATGCAGTTCTATAAGCCCATAATGCATCATCAAGTTTCTTGGAACAATTCTTTCTAGATCTGTTAACATTCTTTTGCAAAATCAATTTAAGCTCTCTGTTACTCAGCTCTACTTGGCCACTAGACTGTGGGTGATATGGGATGCAATTCTATGATTAACATCATACTTAGCAAGCATTCTAGGAAAAGCACCATGAATAAAATGTGAACCATCATCATCATTAGGTATCTAGGGAATCCAAACCTTGGAAAAATAACTTCTTTAAGCATCTTAAGAAAGGTGTTATGTCGGGGTTGGGTGCGACATATGCCAACGGATGGCTTATCATGGTGGGAGCGAGTAGAACGTCACGGTGCACGAAGCGGATAAGGCGTGAACACGTATGCCGACGCACTTTACCCAGGTTTGGGGCTCTCCTAGGAGATAACACCCTAGTCCTGCTCATGGGGTCTCCGCATGATCACTAAGGCACAAGCGATACAATGGTGCTCCTTGAGCTGTGTGCTAGAAGTAGAAGGAAGCAGGGCTAGCTCTCTTCTTCCTCTAGGGTAGTGGCTAGTTCTAATGGAATGGGAACCCTTTGCATGGGTGCCCTGAGGGTTTATATAGGCCTACCCCCTAGGGGTACAATGGTAATCTGGCCGGGTGCTCGACCCGGCTGTTAGTGTCTCTGGTCGCCGGCTTCTCCGCCGGCCGCTGGGGCCCGCCGCCCGGTGGGCCCCGCCGACTGGTCTGGTACGAAGCCCACAGGACGCTTCCACCATTGGCGGGTCTGGTGTGTGGCTGATCACTGTAGCCGTGATGCTAATGACGCAGGCTTGGTCGGAGGAGCGTGGCTACAGTCCCGCCGCCTAGTGGGAGATCACTGTAGCCACGCCATGTCTTATCTGGTTAACGGCGCACGGACCTCGGGGGAGGAGCTGGCCACCTGCCGGAGGCCGGCCTCCCCTAGGTCCAACTGGTCCGGCATTCGCCGTCTTCCGGGCTCTCACTGCCTAGTAGGGCCCGCAGTCTGCAGGCCGTACCAACAGGTCGTCGTGGGGAACAAGGCTCCGCCTGTCCGGAGTGACATCAAGGGGGGAGTGGCAATAGTGCCGCGCCGTGCGGAGATCTCCGCCTGTATGGGGCACTGTGGCCATGCCAATTCCAAGATTTGGGAGTGAGGGACTACGCTGTAGCCTCAACCTGTCTTGTCCTCTTGATGAGGGCGCAGACTCTGAGGTCGCTGAGTGGCCGCCTTCTTGACGCCGGCGTCTCTGGAGGCCGCCTGATAGGAGCCGGCCACTCTTGGTGCCGTCTGCTGGTGCTTTGTCTGTCTTCGGGTAGCCGTCCATTTAGCCAGTCGGCCACCGGAAGGCGGCGCTTCAGTATGAGGTTTCGTGGGGCGAAGCCGGCCCAAAGTCTTGAAATATCGATATAAAAGCATGATGCCAAATGGGCGTATCAACTCCCCCAAGCTTAGACCTCGCTTGTCCTCAAGCGGAAGCCGATAACGAAAAATATGTCCACATGTTTAGAGATAGAGGTGTCGATAAAATAAAATACGGACATGAGGGCATCATGATCATTCTTATAACGGAAAATATATAAATATTGTCGTATGATTTCTTATACTAAAGTAACAATCTATTCACAAAGTCAAGTATGAATCAGAAACTTCATTGAAAACTAACAAACTATAATCTCGGTCATTGAAGCAATTGCAATTTATCATAACATCGGAAAGAGTCAATATAAGAGCTTTTCAGCAAGTCCACATACTCAACTATCATTTAGTTTTTCACAATTGCTAACAGTCACGCAATACTTATGGGTATGAAGTTTTAATCGGACACAGAGAAAGATAGGGGCTTATAGTGTTGCCTCCCAACCTTTTACCTCAAGGGTAATGTCAACAATAATAGTTCATGCTAACTTACATCCAATTGGATATATATATCAGGATCTTTCCAACACAATGTGCTTGCCAAAGGATAAAATATAAAAAGGAAAGGTGAAGATCACCATGACTCTTGCATATTGTATAAGACAAAAGTAAAAGATAGGCCCTTCGTAGAGGGAAGTGCTATCTCTTGAGCATGCGTTGGTTTTCCCTTGAAGAGGAAAGGGTGATGTAGCAAAGTAGCGTAAGTACTTCCCTCAGTTTTTGAGAACCAAGGTATCAATCCAGTAGGAGGCTACACGCAAATCCCTCGTACCTACACAAACGAATAAGAACCTTGCAACCAACACGATAAAGGGGTTGTCAATTCTTTCACAGTCACTTGCAAAAGTGAGATCTGATAGAGATGATAATAAGATAAATATTTTTGGTATTTTTATGATATAGATTGGAAAGTAAAGATTGCAAAATAAAATAGATCGGAAACTTATATGATGGAAAATAGACCCGGGGCCCATAGTTTTCACTAGTGGCTTCTCTCATGATAGCATAAGTATTAGAGTGGGTGAAAAAATTACTGTCGAGCAATTGATAGAAAAGTGCATAGTTATGAGAATATCTAGGCATGATCATGTATATAGGCATCACGTCCGCGACAAGTAGATTGAAAGGATTCTGCATCTACTACTATTACTCCACACATCGACCGCTATCTAGCATGCATCTAGAGTATAAAGTTCATAAGAATAGAGTAACACATTAGGCAAGATGACTTGATGTAGAGGGATAAACTCAAGCAATATGATATAAACCCCATGTTATTATCCTCGATGGCAACAATACAATACGTGCCTTGCTGCCCCTGCTGTCACTGGGAAAGGACACCGCAAGATTGAAACCAAAGCTAAGCACTTCTCCCATTGCAAGGAAGATCAATCTAGTAGGCCAAACCAAACCGATAATTCGAAGAGACTTGGAAATATAACAAATCATACATAAAAGAATTCAGAGAAGATTCAAATATTGTTAATAGATAATCTTGAACATAAACCCACAATTCATCGGATCTCGACAAACACACCGCAAAAAGAATTACATCGAATAGATCTTCTAGAAGATCGAGGAGAACTTTGTATTGAGAATCAAAGAGAGAGAAGAAGCCATCTAGCTAATGACTGTGGACCCGAAGGTCTGTGGTAAACTACTCACACTTCATCGAAGAGGCTATGGTGTTGATGTAGAAGCCCTCCGTGATCGATTCCCCCTCCGGTGGAGCGCCAGAAAAGGCCCCAAGATGGGATCTCAGGGGTCCAGAAGGTTGCGACGGTGTAAATAGGGTTTCATGGTGCTCCTGGATGTTTTCAGGGTATATGAGTATATATAGGCGAAGGAAGTCGGCCAGGCGAGCCACGAGGGGCCCACGGGGGTGGGGGGCGCGCCTCCCTGCCTCGTGGCCGCCTCGTTTCTTTCTTGACGTCCACTCCAAGTCTCCTGGATTGCGTTTGTTCCAAAAATAACTCTCCCGAAGGTTTCATTCCGTTTGGACCTCCGTTTGATATTCCTTTTCTGCGAAACACTAAAATAGGCAAAAAAACAACAATTTGGGCTGGGCCTCCGGTTAATAGGTTAGTCCCAAAAATAACATAAAAGTTCTTAGTAAAGCCCATTAAATATCCAAAACAAATAATATAATAGCATGGAACAATAAAAAATTATAGATATGTTGGAGACGTATCAGGAAGCAAAGGTTGTCATGTGCTTTTATGATTGGATGCACGAAATCTTAATATAAAAGAACGTCACTTTGTATTGCCACTTGTGATATGGACCTTTATTATGCAGTCCGTCGCTTTTATTGCTTCCATATCACAAGATCGTATAAAGCTTATTTTCTCCACACTAATAAGTCATACATATTTAGAGAGCAATTTTTTATTGCATACAACAATGACAACTTACTTGAAGGATCTTACTCAATCCATAGGTAGGTATGGTGGACTCTCATGGCAACCCTGGGTTTAAGGATATTTGGAAGCACAAGTAGTATCTCTACTTCGTGCAAAGAATTTGGCTAGCATGAGAGGGAAAGGCAAGATCAACATGTTGGATGATCCATGACAATATACTTTATTTCGGATATAATAAAACATAACCCATTACTTGTCTTCCTTGTCCAACATCAACTCTTTAGCATGTCATATTTTAATGAGTGCTCACAATCATAAAAGATGTCCAAGATAGTATATTTATATGTGAGAACCTCTCTTTCTTTATTACTTCCTATTAATTGCAACGATGACCAAAACTATAATTGTCAACTCTCAACAACTTCTATTCATCATACTCTTTATATGTGAAGTCATTACTCTCCATAAGATCAATATGATCTCTTCTATTTCTTTTTATTCTTTCTTTTATTCCGTCAAGATCATAGCAAGATAGCAAAGCCCTTGACTCAAGACTAATCTTTATTATATATAGCTCACGGACTCGGTTACATAGAGGAATCATAAAGCAAAACTCAAAACTAGATCATTCTAAAACTTTATTCTACTAGATCAAGATATTACAGGGCACCTCCCTAAGCTTGGCAGTTGCCAAGGGAGTGCCCATACCCATGTGTTTATGTCTCTTTCTTCGGAGGTGGTGATGTGATATTCTTGGCGATGATGCCCTCGTGATATGATTCTCCTCCTCGAGCTTATTGACTTGCCACTTGAGGTCCATTATTTCCTTACGGAGCTTACCCGTGACGGCTAAAGCTCCTTTCACCCATGGATGTTGCATAGCTGCTGGAGAACAACTGACACTCTTTTTCACATTTTCATAAGAAAGAAATCTAACATTAGAAGGGATGACCGAGTTTGAATAGCTGAGCTCAGTAGTTCCCCATCGTGAATCCGCTCAAAGCAAGAAGTAACTTCTTGATCCTCCTCCATGGCATCTATCCTTTTCAAATCGGCCTCCATCTCTTCCTCCCTTGATGGCCCAAAGTTGGCAGCATCGTTGTTTGCTCCTGGTCCCGGTGTCGGATGAGACATCCGACTCTCCCTTACTGACTCTTGAGAAGACATCTTGCTCTAATCTGTGATAGAAACAACTTAAGACAAAAATAGAGGATTTCGTCGTGGTACGGTGGTCAAAACCTTCGGGAGATTATATAATGAATTTTTACCGATCAAAAGAAGTATCGTGCAAGAAAACGGAGTCCGGAGAGCACACGAGGTGCCGAAGAGGCAGAGGCACGCCCAGGGGGTAGGGCGTGCCCTCCACCCTCGTGGACGCCTCGTGTACTTCCTAGACTACTTATTATTTTCCTATTTTCTTAAATATTCCAAAACGGTGAGAAATTGCCATTAGAACTGTTTTGGAGTCGGTTTACTTACCGTACCATATACCTATTCCTTTTTGGAGTCTGGAATGTCCTGGAAAGTGTCCCTTATGTATTCCTCCGGGGTCACGGTTTCAATAACATTAGTTTCAACATTTATTGGATTACCTGAGATATAATGTTTGATTCTTTGGCCGTTCACCACCTTTGAATTTGTGCCTTCGAAGTTGTTGATTTTTATGACACCGGAACGATAGACCTCCTCGATAACGTAAGGCCCTTCCCATTTAGAGAGAAGTTTTCCTCCAAAAAATCTTAAACGAGATTTGAATAGCAACACATAATCACCTACATTAAACTCACGCTTTTGTATCCTTTTGTCATGCCATCTTTTAACTTTTTCTTTAAACAGTTTGACATTCTCATAGGCTTGAGTTCTCCATTCATCAAGTGAGCTAATGTCAAATAACCTCTTCTCACCGGCAAGTTTGAAATCATAGTTGAGCTCTTTAATGGCCCAATATGCTTTATGTTCTAGTTCGAGAGCTAAGTGACATGCTTTTCCATAAACCATTTTATATGGAGACATACCCATAGGATTTTTATATGCAGTTCTATAAGCCCATAATGCATCATCAAGTTTCTTGGAACAATTCTTTCTAGATCTGTTAACATTCTTTTGCAAAATCAATTTAAGCTCTCTGTTACTCAGCTCTACTTGGCCACTAGACTGTGGGTGATATGGGGATGCAATTCTATGATTAACATCATACTTAGCAAGCATTCTAGGAAAAGCACCATGAATAAAATGTGAACCATCATCAGTCATTAGGTATCTAGGGAATCCAAACCTTGGAAAAATAACTTCTTTAAGCATCTTAAGAAAGGTGTTATGTCGGGGGTTGGGTGCGACATATGCCAACGGATGGCTTATCATGGTGGGAGCGAGTAGAACGTCGCCGGTGCCTGGAAGCGGGATAAGGCGTAGACACGTATGCCGACGCACTTTACCCAGGTTTGGGGCTCTCCTAGGAGATAACACCCCTAGTCCTGCTCTGCGGGGTCTCCGCATGATCACTAAGGCACAAGCGATACAATGGTGCTCCTTGAGCTGTGTGCTAGAAGTAGAAGGAAGCAGGGCTAGCTCTCTTCTTCCTCTAGGGTAGTGGCTAGTTCTAATGGAATGGGAACCCTTTGCATGGGTGCCCTGAGGGTTTATATAGGCCTACCCCCTAGGGGTACAATGGTAATCTGGCCGGGTGCTCGACCCGGCTGTCAGTGTCTCTGTCGCCGGCTTCTCCGCCGCCGCCGGGCCCGCCCGCCCGTGGGCCCCGCCGACTGGTCTGCACGGCCCACAGGGCGCTTCCACCATTGGCGGGTCTGGTGTGTGGCTGATCACTGTAGCCGTGATGCTAATGACGCAGGCTTGGTCGGAGGAGCGTGGCTACAGTCCCGCCGCCTAGTGGGAGATCACTGTAGCCACGCCATGTCTTATCTCAGCGGCGCCACGGACCTCGGGGGAGGAGCTGGCCACCTGCCGGAGGCTGGCCTCCCCTAGGTCCAACTGGTCCGGCATTCGCCGTCTTCCGGGCTCTCACTGCCTAGTAGGGCCCGCAGTCTGCAGGCCGTACCAACAGGTCGTCGTGGGAACAAGGCTCACTGTCCGGGAGTGACATCAAGGGGAGTGGCAATAGTGCTGCGCCGTGCGGAGATCTCCGCCAGTACGGGGCACTATAGCCATGCCAATCCCAGGATTCGGGGGTGAGGGACTACGCTGTAGCCTCACCCTGTCTTGTCCTCTTGATGAGGGCGCAGACTCGAGGTCGCCGAGTGGCCGCCTTCTTGACGCCGGCGTCTCTGGAGGCCGCCTGATAGGAGCCGGCCACTCTTGGTGCCGTCTGCTGGTGCTTTGTCTGTCTTCGGGTAGCCGTCCATTTAGCCAGTCGGCCACCGGAAGGCGGCGCTTCAGTATGAGGTTTCGTGGGGCGAAGCCGGCCCAAAGTCTTGAAAGGCTCGGGGGCCCGGGTGAGGCTACCCGTGGCCCATTACTCCGACAGTAGTCCCTGAAGCTAGTGAGGCGTTGCGGCCGAAGGGTCGTGAAGTCTCAGCGGCTTCCCCTCTCACCGAGTGCTGGGAGAACGCTTGATCCGCCTTGTGACGCGTCGACTGCCGGAGTTGGTTGGACAATGCGGGATCATCGACCAAATTTGAACATCAAGGCGAGAAACAGGTGGCTTGCCTGCTAAGCTTCCCAGGCCCGCCGCCCGCCACAAGCACGTCACGCGGCGCACGTCAGCCCGGCCAGCCTGCCACCCCACGCTCCTAATGGGACGTGACAGTGGGCCGGGCCCGCCACTACCGGGCCTCGGCACGCGGGCGGATCCATTGAGGCCGGGGCAGGCGGTTGCGGTTCCCGTGGTCGTTATGGCGCAGTAATTTCACGCAGTAATCGGCGGCGGGGGGGTGGGGTCGTGAGCGCAGTTAATCACACGATCCCATGCCTCGCCCCCTCGGCTTCGCAGCCCTAGGGCTATAAGTAGGAGGAGGCATGGGAGCGGCGGAGCACGCGCGCCCTCCTCCCCACACTTTCTTCCTCCTCTCGCTCTCTCTGCCGTTGCTGCTGCTGCTTAGTGCAGGCCACGGTGCTGCCGCAGTTCGCCGCCGTTGTGCTCCTCCTCCCCAAATAGCTCCGCTCGAGGCCATGGCGCGCGAGAAGGGCGGCAACTGGGATGGCTCGACGGTGATCGAAGATCACCTCACCTTCCTTCGAAACACGCGCCGGATGCCCAACGTGGCATTCGTCAAGGTGCGGGTGCTGCCGTCGGAGGAGATCTCGCCGGCGCCGAAGGGGGACGAGCGGGTCGTCTTCCGCTCGCACTTCCTCTGCGGCTTCGGCCTCCCGGCGAGCGGCTTTCTCCGCTCGTTCATGTACTTCAACGACCTCCAGCCGCATCACCTGACGCCCAACACCGTCAAGTTGCTCTCCGCCTTCGTCATGGCGTGCAACGGCTACCTCGGCATCCTCCCCACCATCGAGCTATGGGGAGCGTTCTTCTACGGAAAGTTGGGGACCTCCGCCAAGGAGACGGCAGCCGAGTGCGACGGCTTCGTCGCCGTGCGCCGGCAGGCGAAGAGGAATGCCTTCCCGGTCATCAAGCTGTCACAGTCGGTGAAATTGTGGCAGCAGTCTTATTTCTACGTGGAGAACGTCGACCCGACTGTCGACTTCATCAACCTGCCAGCCTACGAGGCCAACCCCCCTATCGGGCTTCGGCCCAACTGGGGCTACAAGCTGAAGCCGGTGTCAGCAGACGCGGCTGCCGCCATCGGCCGGCTCCGGGTGCTCCAGGAGTTGGAGGGTCTCGTGGCATCCGACCTCCTCATCGCCTTCGTCGAGCACTGGGTTCTCCCGCTTCAAGGCTGCCCTCATCTGATCTATTGGATGAGCGGGCATCGCGACCCGAGCAGGATGTGCACAAAGGAGATGCCGACTGCTGAGGTGGCGAGGACGGTGAATGAGATCTCCGACCTCAAGGTGTCGGAGGGAGCCTGGCGGTTCGGGAAGCGGCCGTACTCCCGCGACAACCCGCCGCCTGCCGTAAGTCCCTCAATTTCTTCTTTTGGCTCTGACTTTAGTCTTGTTCCTGGTGTGAAACAACTCCTTCTCTAGAGCGCAGATTTATATGTCTGCGGCGACGACCGCCATCGTGGGGCCGGGTGGTGACTACCTGCCGGACCAGGCGGTGAGCGACGAGGACGACCCCGACTTGGGGGCGGCTGCCTTGGAGGACGACGCAGCAGGCGGCGGCGATGGGGCAGGGGGCTCCGAAGAGGGCGGCGGCGTGGTGACCTGCCCGATGATGACGATGACGAAGACGAGCCGCGCCCCTCCCGGAACACTGCTAACACCGGCGCATGCCCCTCTACCGGGCCGCTCGCGCGAGGCGCAAGCGCAAGTGGAAGCAAGGCGCCGCCAGTTTGGCAGCGTGTCGAAGAAGCCCAAGAACCCAGCCGCGATGACCAGGCGGAAAGAGGCCGCGGCGAAGGTGGCCAAGTTCCAGAGCAACCGAAGGTGCCGCCCATGGTGTCAGCGCATCCACTTCTTTGCTGATCTGGCCTAAAAAACTTATTTATCTTGCCTTCTTATCTCAGGGCCCCGCTCGTCCTCGAGAAGTTGCCCGCCGCCTCGGTCATCAGGTCGGCGGAGACATCCACCACCACCCGGCAAATCGACCCGGCTGCCGACCTCCGGGAGGCGCAGGAGCGAAACGCGCGGGAGGTGCGCGAGGAACAGGAAACCGACCGCCTGGGCAAGGCGGAGGCTGACAAGGCGGTGGCATCTGCGGCGAGGAAGCTGGCGTGGGCAGAGGCTGACTCCGCGGAGAAGGAGCAGCTTGCAGAGGCTGCGTGCCGCCAGGAGCCGCTGCTCGTGACTCCCCTGAACACCGCGCCACCTCCTCCGGAGTTTCTGGCGATGACTGGGGGAGCCGGC
The DNA here is from genome assembly GCA_021605205.1 of Aegilops longissima. Classification (NCBI taxonomy): domain Eukaryota; kingdom Viridiplantae; phylum Streptophyta; class Magnoliopsida; order Poales; family Poaceae; genus Aegilops; species Aegilops longissima. The sequence continues at coordinate 17,801,989 of CM038676.1, read as the reverse complement.
GACCAGCAGCCGGTCATGGAGAGGGAAGGCGGCGACGTGGCCGTGCCGTACGTCGTCGAGCCGCCGCCAGCCCGACCGACGGCATGCAAGACGGGCAGCCGGCCGCCCCGCCGGTGCCACCAGCCGGGAACGAGGTGGTGACGGACCTAACTCCTGAGGTCCGCACACCCGCGCGCCGCCGGCTTTCGAAGGCGGCTTCGGCACCGCGGCCGCTGGAGGCCGGTGCCGCGAGCTCATCGGTCCCCGACACCGAGGCGACCAGCACCGCGCCCGCTGGCTGGGTACGCGGAGTCGGGACGGGAGCCTTGAACCAGGCGGCCCTCGACGTCCAGGCCAAGCTCCGGGCTGAAGCTGAAGCCCTCAAGCGATGCAACGAGGCGTTCCTGGATTCGCGGGCAGCCATCCGAGTAAGTTTCCTACTTATCTTTTATTTTTGATCTTCTTGCCTCCTTCTTGGGGGCGCGCCAGCACACCCACTGGGTGTAGTCCCCATGTTTCGGGCCGGCTGCTGAGCAGGCGGTCCGGAACTTTAACTTGCAAGCATCGAATGCTAACTTCTTCTATCATCCTTATCGTGGGATTACCACAATCTTCGCGCGGTCACCTTCAACTCCGGAGTCCGGGAGCTGGAGAAGCACGCTGCCAACTTGTCCGAGAGCCGGAGTAAGTTTCGACTTCCTTTCTTCGCGGGGGCGCGCTGACGCACCCCCGGGCTGTAGTCCCTGAGATTCGGGCCAAATGCTGAGCAATCGGGCCGGATCTTTCCAGTCACTTTATTTTTGTTGATAACTTCTTTGCGGGGGCGCGATAGCACGCCCGCGGGCTGTAGTCCCCGAGGTTCGGGCCGACTGCTGAGCAGTCAGGCCGGATCTCCTCGGCAACTGCGTCCCTTCTTTGTTGATTGATTAACACTTTTTCTTCCTTCCCTTTTTCCAGAGGCCAATGCCGCCTTGCAGCAGCAGCTGGGCGAAGCCAACACCCGCCTGCACGGCAAGGAGGCGGAGTGTAGCAAGCTGACCGAGGAGCGTGACCGACTGGTCATTCAGCTCGCGGAGCAGTCGGAGGCCCTCAAGACGGCACAAGGGGAGGCGAAGACGAAGGAGACCGACCTCCTTGCTGAGTTGGAGACCGAGCGCTCCGCCTGGGCCGACAAGGAGGTGCAGATGACTGCCTGATTCAGCAGCATCGAAGACTTGGTCGACGGTAAGCTTCGTTTTTTTTTCTTTCTTGCTTTGAGTCGCCGGCCCTTATCTAGGCCGACTGCTAGCTTCTGACCTTTGGCTTTTCCTCCCTCTCGTTCAACCAGACTTCTTCCCCGGCCACTCCGTTGCCGTGAACCAGATCATCGAGGCCCAACGCCAGGAACGGATGGCGGAAGGCGTGCAGATCGCCGCTGACGCCCCCCGGACCCTCAACGAGCAGCTCCTCAGCATCCAGGCCCACCTTCGGCCTGCCCATCAGATGTTGCGCCGCATTCAGCGCGTCGGGGCCCAGGCGATCTCCGCCCTCTGGCCAGGCGTGCAGGCTCCGCGCACCCCCAGTCGGACTGCCGACTGGCTGGAGGTGGTGGCCGGCCGCCTGGAGGCCTGGAAGGGCTCCGTGATGACCCACAAGTATAGGGGATCTATCGTAGTCCTTTCGATAAGTAAGAGTGTCGAACCCAACGAGGAGCAGAAGGAAATGATAAGCGGTTTTCAGCAAGGTATTCTCTGCAAGTACTGAAATAAGTGGTAACAGATAGTTTTGTGATAAGATAAATTGTAACGAGCAACAAGTAACAAGAGTAAATAAAGTGCAGCAAGGTGGCCCAATCCTTTTTGTAGCAAAGGACAAGCCTGGACAAACTCTTATAATAGGAAAAGCGCTCCGAGGACACATGGGAATAACGTCAAGCTAGTTTTCATCACGTTCATATGATTCGTTCGGTACTTTGATAATTTGATATGTGGGTGGACGGTGCTTGGGTGCTGTTCTTACTTGAACAAGCATCCCACTTATGATTAACCTCTATTGCAAGAATCCGCAACTACAACAAAAGTATTAAGGTAAACCTAACCATAGCATGAAACATATGGATCCAAATCAGCCCTTACGAAGCAACGCATAAACTAGGGTTTAAGCTTCATCACTCTAGCAACCCATCATCTACTTATTACTTCCCAATGCCTTCCTCTAGGCCCAAATAATGGTGAAGTGTTACGATTCGACGTTCACATAACACCACTAGAGGCTAGACAACATACATCTCATCAAAATATCGAATCGAATACCAAATTCACATGACTACTAATAGCAAGACTTCTCCCTTGTCCTCGGAACAAACGTAACTACTCACAAAGCATATTCATGTTCATAATCAGAGGGTAATAATATGCATAAAGGATCTGAACATATGATCTTCCACCAAATAAACCAACTAGCATCAACTACAAGGAGTAATCAACACTACTAGCAACCTACTAGCACCAATCCCGGACTTAGAGACAAGAATTGGATATAAGAGATGAACTAGGGTTTGGAGATGAGATGGTGCTGGTGAAGATGTTGATGGAGATTGCCCTCTCCCGATGAGAGGAGCGTTGGTGATGATGATGATGATGATTTCCCCCTCCCGGAGGGAAGTGTCCCCGGCAGAACAGCTCTGCCGGAGCCCTAGATTGGTTCCGCCTCGTGGCGGCGGAGTCTCGTCCCGAAAGGTTGCCTCTTATTTTTTTCTTGACGAAAGACTTCATATAGGAGAGATGGGCGTCGGAGAGCCACCAGGGGGCCCACGAGGTAGAGTGGCGCGCCCTAGGGGGGGGGCGCCCCCCCCTCGTGAGCAGGGTGTGGGCCCCTTGGCCTTCATCTTTGGCGATGATTTTTCTTTGTTTATTTTAAGATATTCCGTGGAGTTTCAGGACTTTTGGAGTTGCACAGAATAGGTCTCCCATATTTGCTCCTTTTCCAGCCCAGAATTCCAGCTGCCGGCATTCTCCCTCTTCATGTAAACCTTGTAAAATAAAATAGAATAGCCATAAGTATTGTGACATAACGTGAAATAACAGCCCATAATGCGATAAATATCGATATAAAAGCATGATGCAAAATGGACGTATCAACTCCCCCAAGCTTAGACCTCACTTGTCCTCAAGCAAAAAGCCAATAACAATAAATATGTCCTCATGTTTAGAGGTAGAGGCGTCGATAAAAATAAAATACGGACATGAAGGCATCGTGATTGTTCTCATAACAGCAACACATATAGATTTTGTCATATGATTACTTATGTTCAAGTGATGATCTTTTCACAATGCAAAAGTATGAATCAGAAACCTTATTGAGCACCAACAAACTATAACCTCAGTCATTGAAGCAATTGCAATTTATCATAACATCGGAAAGAGTCTATGTCAGAGCTTAAAAGCAAGTCCACATACTCAACTATCATTTAGTCCTTCATAATTACTAACACTCACGCAATACTTGTGGTTACGGAGTTTTAATCGGACACAGAGAAACATAGGGGCTCATAGTTTTGCCCCACAACCTTTTACCTCAAGGGTAATGTCAACAATAATAATTCATGCTCCCCTAGATATATATATATCATGTTCTTTCCAACATGCTGGGCTTGCCAAAGGATAAAAATGAAAAAGGAAAGGTGAAGATCACCGTGAGTCTTGCATAAGGTAGAGGATAATAATAAAAGATAGGCCCTTCACAGAAGGAAGCAGAGGTTACCATGCGCTTTTATGGTTGGATGCACAAAATCTCAATGCGAAAGAACGTCACTTTATATTGCCCCTTGTGATATGAACCTTTATTATGCAGTCCGTCGCTTTTATTACTTCCACATCACAAGATCGTATAAAGCTTATTTCTCCCACACCAATAAATCATACATGTTTAGAGCAATTTTTATTGCTTTGCATCGATGACAACTTACTTGAAGGATCTTACTCAATCCATAGGTAGATATGGTGGACTCTCATGGAAAAACTGGTTTAAGGGTTTTTGGAAGCACAAGTAGTATCTCTACTTGGTGCTAAGAATTTGGCTAGCATGAGGGGGGAAAGGCAAGCTCAACATGTTAGAGGACCCATGATAACATACTTTATCTCAGATATAAGAAAACATAACTCATCACGTTGTCTTCCTTGTCCAACATCAACTCTTTAGCATATTATATTTTAATGAGTGCTCCCAATCATGAAAGATGTCAATGATAATATATCTATATGTGAAACCTCTCTTTCCTTATTACTTCCTATTAATTGCAACGATGACCAAAGCTATGTTTGCCAACTCCCAACAACTTTTAATCATCATACTCTTTCTATGTGAAGTCATTACTCTCGATAAGATCAATATGAACTCTTTGTCTCTTTTTATTCTTTTTCTTCTTTCTTTTCTTTTATTCACCCAAGATCATGGCAAAATAATCAATCCCTTGACTCAACACTAATCTTTATTATATAGCTCACGGACTCGATTACATAGAGAGATCATAAAGCAAAACTCAAAACTAGATCATGCCATAAACTTTATTCTACTAAATCAAGATACTACTAATAGGATTGAACTAAAAAAACAGTAAAGATAGGAGATGTGGTTGTGATACGATACCGGGGCACCTCCCCCAAGCTTGGCAGTTGCCAAGGGGAGTGCCCATACCCATGTGATTATGTCTCCTTTGCTGGTGAAGAAGGTGGAGGTGATGATGGATAGTCGCACATCGAGCGTAAGAGGTCCTCCAGCTAGCGGATAATGCCCTTGAGTGCATCAATATGCTCCTTCAACAAAATATTTTTACTTGTGAGATACTTGTTCTGTATACGAGCTAACTCAATCATCTTGAAAGCTTCGATCTCAGTTGGGGTAAGAAGATTATGATCAAATTGAGAGATGTCTTCTGCTGCCGGAACTTGGTCCTCCGTGGCCTTCTTGATCCCTTCTTCCTTGTTGATCTCCATGGGGTTTTCCCTCTTCAGCTCTATCTTTATCAGCCAAGCATCGTTGTCACCATTGTTGGAGGAGGGGGACGACATGACGCCTGGCCTGGACAACCCTGACAGGAGACAGCTAGAAACAAGAAAAGAGGATATTTGCGTGATACGGGAGTCAAAACCTTCGGGAGAATATATAATGAATTTTTGCCAACCAAAATACGTATCGTGCAAGAAAACGAAGTCCGGAGGGCACACGGGGTGCTCACGAGGTAGGGGGGCGCGCCCAGGGGGGTAGGGCGCGCCCACCACCCTCGTGGGGCCCTCGTGTCCTTCCCGGACTGCTACTTATTTTTCTAAATATTCGAAAACGGAGAAATATTGCCTTAAAAATTGTATTGTAGTCGGTTTACTTACCGTACCACATACCTACTCCTTTTCGGAGTCTGAAATGTTCCGGAAAGTGTCCCTTATGTATTCCTCCGGGGTTACGGTTTCAATAATATTGGTTTCAACATTTATGGGATTACCTGAGATATAATGTTTGATCCTTTGACCGTTTACCACCTTCGGATTTGTGCCTTCGAAGTTGTTGATTTTTATGGCACCAGAACGATAGACCTCCTCGATAACGTAGGGACCTTCCCATTTAGAGAGAAGTTTTCCTGCAAAAAATCTTAAACGAGAGTTGTATAGTAATACATAATCACCTACATTAAACTCACGCTTTTGTATCCTTTTGTCATGCCATCTTTTAACTTTTTCTTTAAAAAACTTAGCATTTTCATAAGCTTGGGTTCTCCATTCATCAAGTGAGCTAATATCAACTAACCTCTTCTCACCGGCAAGTTTGAAATCATAGTTGAGCTCTTTAATAGCCCAATATGCCTTATGTTCTAGTTTGAGAGGTAAGTGACATGCTTTTTCCATAAACCATTTTATACGGAGACATACCCATAGGGTTCTTATATGCAGTTCTATATGCCCATAATGCATCATCAAGTTTCTTGGACCAATTCTTTCTAGACCTATTAACAGTCTTTTGCAAAATTAATTTGAGCTCTCTATTGCTCAATTCTACTTGACCACTAGACTGCGGGTGATAAGGAGATGCAATTCTATGATTAACGTCATATTTAGCAAGCATTTTACGGAAAGCACCATGAATAAAGTGTGAACCACCATCAGTCATTAAATATCTTGGGACTCCAAACCTCGGAAAAATAACTTCCTTAAGCATTTTACAAGAAGTGTTATGATCAACACTACTAGTTGGAATAGCTTCTACCCACTTAGTAACGTAATCAACAACAACTAAAATATGTGTATATCCATTGGAGGCAGGAAAAGGTCCAATGTAATCAAAGCCCCAAACATCAAATGGTTCGATAACAAGTGAATAATTCATAGGCATTTCTTGACGTCTACTAATATTACCAATTATTTGACATCCATCGCAAGACAAAACAAACTTACGGGCATCCTTGAAGAGAGTAGGCCAATAAAAACCGGATTGCAATACCTTATGTGCAGTTCTATCTCCAGCGTGGTGTCCTCCATAAGCCTCGGAGTGGCACTTGCGTAGGATCTGTTCCTGTTCATGCTCAGGTACACAACGTCTAATAACACCATCTACTCCTTCTTTATAAAGATGTGGGTCATCCCAAAAGTAATGTCGCAAATCATAGAAAAACTTTTTCTTTTGTTGGTATGTGAAGCTAGGTGGTATAAATTTAGCAACAATATAATTAGCATAATCAACATACCATGGAGTGCTACGAGAAGTGCTTATGACATTTAATTGTTCATCAGGAAAGCTATCATCAATAGGTAGTGGGTCATCAAGAACATTCTCTAACCTAGATAAGTTATCTGCAACGGGGTTCTCAGCTCCTTTTCTATCAACAATATGCAAATCAAATTATTGCAGCAAGGGAACCCATCTAATAAGTCTAGGTTTTGCATCTTTCTTTTCCATAAGATATTTAATAGCAGCATGATCAGTGTGAATAGTTATTTTAGAATCAACAATATAGGGTCTGAATTTATCACAAGCAAATACAACTGCTAAAAGTTCCTTTTCGGTAGTAGCATAATTTCTTTGAGCATTGTCTAGAGTCTTACTAGCATAATGGATAACATTTATTTTCTTATCAACTCTTTGCCCTAGAACAGCACCTATAGCATAATCACTAGCATCACACATAATTTCAAAGGGTAAATTCCAATCAGGTGGCTGAATAACAGGTGCAGAGACTAATGCTTTCTTAAGTATTTCAAATGCTTCTACACAATCATCATCAAAGACAAATGGTACATCTTTTGTAATAAATTAGTCGAGGTCGAGAAATTTTGAGAAGTCCTTAATGAACCTCCTATAAAATCCGGCATGACCAAGGAAACTTCTTATACCTTTGATGTCCTTGGGACATGGCATCTTTCAATACCATCAACCTTGGCTTTATCAACTTCAATACCTCTTTCGAAACTTTGTGCCCCAAGACAATACCTTCATTAACCATAAAGTGGCACTTGTCCCAATTCAAGACAAGATTAGTTTCTTCACATCTCTCAAAACTCGATCAAGATTGCTCAAGCAATCATCAAAGAGGAACCATAGACGGAAAAATCGTCCATGAAAACCTCACAAATTTTTTCACAAAATCAGAGAATATAGCCATCATGCATCTTTGAAAGGTAGCAGGTGCATTACATAAACCAAAAGGCATACGTCTATAAGCAAAAGTACCAAAAGGGCAAGTAAAAGTAGTCTTTGATTGATCTTTAGCGACACAGTATTTGAGAGAAACCATAATAACCATCTAGAAAGCAATAATGTGTATGTTTGCATAATCTTTCTAGCATTTGATCAAAAAAGGTAAGGGTAATGATCCTTCTTAGTAGCTTTATTTAATTTGCGAAATCAATTACCATCCTATAACCTGTGATAATTCTTTGCGGATCAATTCATCTTTATCATTAGGGACAACAGTAATACCTCCTTCTTAGGGACACAATGGACAGGACTTACCCATCGACTATCAACAGCGGGATAAATTATACCTGCCTCCAAAAGCTTGAGTATTTTTTTTCTTACCACTTCTTTCATTTTAGGATTCAAACGTCGTTGAGGATCACGAACTGGTTTGGCATCCGCTTCCAAATTTATTTTATGTTGACATAGAGTGGGACTAATGTCCTTAAGATCATCAAGAGTATATCCAATAGCGGCACGGTGCTTCTTCAGAGTTTTCAATAATCTTTCTTCTTCATGCTCTGAAAGGTTAGCACTAATAATAATAGGATATATTTTCTTTTCATCAAGATAAGCATATTTAAGATTATCAGGCAACGGTTTAAGCTCAAACACGGGATCACCCTTGGGTGGAGGAGGATCCCCTAGGATTTCAACAGGCAAATTGTGTTGCAGAATAGGTTCCTGTTTAAAGAATACTTCATCTATTTCCCTTCTCTCATTCATGAACATATCATTTTCATGGTCTGGCAAATAGTGTTCTAAAGGATCACTAGGAGGTACGACAATAGAAGCAAGACCAATAATTTCATCCTTACTAGGCAATTCTTCCTCACGATGTTGTTTACTAACTTTAGAGAAATTAAAATCATGAATTATATCATCCAAGCCAATAGTAACAACATTCTTTTCGCAATCTATCTTAGCATTAACAGTGTTCAAGAAGGGTCTACCAAATATAATGGGACAAAAGCTAACTTGTGGGGAACTGAGAACAAGAAAATCAGCGGGATATTTGGTTTTCCCACACAAAACTTCAACATCTCTAACAATTCCCACTGGTGAAATAGTACCTCTATTGGCAAGTTTAATTGTGACATCAATACCTTCTAATTCAGCAGGTGCAATTTCATGCTCAATTTCCTCGTACAAAGAGTGCGGTATAACACTAGCACTAGCACCCATATCACATAAGCCATGATAACAATGATCTCCTATTTTGACAGAAATAACAGGCACGCCTACCACAGGTCTATGTTTATCTTTAACGCTAGGTTTAGCAATTCTAGCAGATTCATCGTAGAATTGAATAACATGCCCATTAATATTATCAAACAAGAGATATTTAACAATAGCAACATTAGGTTCTACTTTGACTTGCTCAGGAGGTGTATAAGTTCTAATATTGCTTTTACGAACCATAGTTGAAGCTTTAGCATGATCCTTTATTCTAACAGGGAAGGGTGGTTTCTCCACATAAGAAGTGGGAACAATAGGATCATTAAAGTGACAGTCTTTTCTTCAACTTTAATAGGTGCAGCTACTTTTACTTCTATGGGAGGATGATATTTAAACCACTTCTCCTTGGGGAGATCAACATAAGTAGCAAAAGATTCACAGAAAGAATCTACTATCTCAGAGTCAAGTCCATATTTAGTGCTAAACTTACGGAAAATATCAGTATCCATAAAAGATTTAACACAATCAAACTTAGGTGTCATGCCTAACTCCTTACCTTCGTCGAGGTCCCAATCTTCAGAGTTGCATTTAATTCTATCCAATAAATCCCATCTGAATTCAATAGTCTTCATCATAAAAGAGCCAGCACAAGAAGTATCGAGCATGGTGCGATTGTTATCAGAAAGCCGAGCATAAAAATTCTAAAGGATTGTCACTCTTGAGAGCTCATGATTGGGGCATGAATATAACATTGATTTAAGCCTCCCCCAAGCTTGAGCGATGCTTTCTCCTTTGCGAGGCCAAAAATTATATACATAATTGCGATCACGATGAACAAGATGCATAGGGTAATACTTTTGATGAAATTCCAATTTCAATCTTTTATAGTTCCATGATCTCGTATCATCACATAGCCTATACCATGTCAATGCGTCTCCCTTCAAACATAAAGGGAAGACCTTCTTCTTAGCAACGTCATCGGGTATACCTGCAAGCTTAAATAATCCACAAACTTCATCCACATATATTAAGTGCTCATCAGGATGCTTTGTCCCATCTCCTGTAAAAGGATTAGCTAGCAGTTTTTCCATCATACCTGAAGGAAATTCAAAAGGATTTTCATTTTCAATAGGTTCAGTAGGTTGAGGAGCAACTCGTTGCTCTACTGGACGGGGTGAAGATACCCCGAACAATCCCCTCAGAGAATTACTTTCCATAGTAACAAGTGATAGTAAATTTCAGCACACTATATAAATTTTTCCTTACCAAATTCCACCTACCAAAGGCGCTACACTCCCCGGCAACGGCGCCAGAAAAGAGTCTTGATGACCCACAAGTATCAGGGATCTATCGAAGTCCTTTCGATAAGTAATAGTGTCGAACCCAGCGAGGAGCAGAAGGAAATGATAAGCGGTTTTCAGCAAGGTATTCTCTGCAAGTACTAAAATAAGTGGTAACATATAGTTTTGTGATAAGATAAATTGTAACGAGAAACAAGTAACAAGAGTAAATAAAGTGCAGCAAGGTGGCCCAATCCTTTTTGTTGCAAAGGACAAGCCTGGACAAACTCTTATAATAGGAAAAGCGCTCCTAAGGACACATGGGAATATCGTCAAGCTAGTTTTCATCACGTTCATATGATTCGCGTTTGGTAATTTGATAATTTGATATGTGGGTGGGCCGGTGCTTGGGTGCTGTTCTTACTTGAACAAGCATCCCACTTATGATTAACCTCTATTGCAAGCATCCGCAACTACAACAAAAGTATTAAGGTAAACCTAACCATAGCATGAAACATATGGATCCAAATAAGCCCCTTACGAAGCAACGCATAAACTAGGGTTTAAGCTTCTGTCACTCTAGCAACCCACCATCTACTTATTACTTCCCAATGCCTTCCTCTAGGCCCAAATAATGGTGAAGTGTTATGTAGTCGACGTTCACATAACACCACTAGAGGCTAGACAACATACATCTCATCAAAATATCGAGCGAATACCAAATTCACATGACTACTAATAGCAAGACTTCTCCCTTGTCCTCGGGAACAAACGTAACTACTCACAAAGCATATTCATGTTCATAATCAGAGGGTAATAATATGCATAAAGGATCTGAACATATGATCTTCCACCAAATAAACCAACTAGCATCAACTACAAGGAGTAATCAACACTACTAGCAACCTACTAGCACCAATCCGGACTTAGAGACAAGAATTGGATACAAGAGATGAACTAGGGATTGGAGATGAGATGGTGCTGGTGAAGATGTTGATGGAGATTGCCCTCTCCCGATGAGAGGAGCGTTGGTGATGATGATGACGATCATTTCCCCTCCGGAGGGAAGTGTCCCCGGCAGAACAGCTCTGCCGGAGCCCTAGATTGGTTCCGCCAAGGTTCCGCCTCGTGGCGGCGGAGTCTCGTCCCGAAAGGTTGCCTCTTATTTTTTTCTTGACGAAAGACTTCATATAGGAGAAGATGGGCGTCGGAGAGCCACCAGGGGGCCCACGAGGTAGGGTGGCGCGCCCTAGGGGGGGGGGGCACCCTCGTGAGCAGGGTGTGGGCCCCCTGGCCTTCATCTTTGGCGACACTTTTTCTTTATTTAGTTTAAGATATTCCGTGGAGTTTCAGGACTTTTGGAATTGCGCAGAATAGGTCTCCCATATTTGCTCCTTTTCCAGCCCAGAATTCCAGCTGCCGGCATTCTCCCTCTTCATGTAAACCTTGTAAAATAAAAGAGAATAGCCATAAGTATTGTGACATAACATGAAATAACAGCCCGTAATGCGATAAATATCGATATAAAAGCATGATGCAAAATGGACGTATCACTCTGCAGGCCGGGCAGGGGCGCGCCGAGCCCTGGAGTTCGTCAAGGCGTGGTACCCTGGGCTGAATCTAGCCCAGCTGACCACGTTTCGGCTGGAGGCGCAGGAGGAGCTGGTGGCGGTGGAGGCAGAACTTATCAGCAGGGCGGCGGCGATCACCTACTACACTAACACCGGCGTCTTCATCCCGGAAGTGGTTGAAGAGTGGCTCGGGCTGAACCGAGAGGACAACAAGCACTCGGCTGAGGTGATCGACTCCAGCGATGAAGGGGAGGAGGAGGAGGTGGGGGAGGAAAGCGAAGACGACGTGCTGGAGGTCGGAGCGGATGGCCAGCCTCAACCTGACCGGGCCTCAAGCAATGATCCGCGCTCCAAAGTGCTGACTACTGCTGGAGGGGGCCAGGCGGAGATCGACCAGCCGCTCGTTCCTCCAACGGATGCCGCCGACTCTGCCGTCCAGCCGTCCGCTGCGCCAACTGGTGCCACCAACCCTGTCGTCCAGCTGGATCCCTCTGCTGCACCAACCGGCACCGCCGACTCCACAGTCCAGCCGGATCCTTCTGCCGCACCAACCGGCACCACCGACTCCACAGTCCAGCCGGAACCTTCTGCTGCCCCTTAGGGTGTTATCCTTTTCTTTTTCTGCTCACTAGTCTGGACAATTTTGGTTAAATTTGCACAATTCCACCAGCGGGGTGTATATCAAACTCTGTTGAATGCTGGCTAGTGGGCCTTTATCTATGTAAATATTTCGTCGCAATTCATACTTTGCTTTGCCGGCTTCTGACTTTTCTTGCTTTAAGCTCCTTGCTTTTTTCCTTTGCCGCCCTCCCTTGGCTAGCCTCTTGCCAGCCAAACAGCTGCTCTGCGGACTGCGGCTGGGTCGAGTACTTAGCTTTTGTGGGAGGGCAAGTACTTAGCCATTTGGAGTGTTGGCAAGGCAAGCAGAAGCCGGCCGAACAGGCGGGATGCCGTCCTCGACTATATGTGTTCTTTCCTTAGCCATTTTTCATGTGGGCATTGTTTTTGCAACCCCTGCCCGCCGTACAGTCGCTCTGCAAGCTGTGGCTTCTGACAGGGGAAGTTTTTTGGTGCCGACACACTACTTGTCCGGCTGCAGGAGGCGGCATATAGCGGAAGGCGGCGAGCCTCGGGCCGACTAGTCGAACCCGGTGCCAGGAGGAATAATAAAACAACACACACTCATAGGCATAACACTTATCATATAGGTAAAAGAGGGTAGTCCCCGAGCTCTTCTCGGGGGACCCAGAGTCTTCGTACTTAATACAAAAGGTAGCGTGATACATACTGCTTTCAACTGTAAAATCTTTGGAGAAGGTTTGCATTCCATGGCCTCTCAGTCTCCTTGCCTGAGTCATATCTTTTGTGTGCTCTGGGCTTCTGAGTGTTGATCAGATAGTAGGAACCGTTGCCCAGCACCTTGCTGATGATGAAAGGGCCTTCCCAAGGTGCCGAGAGCTTGTGCTGGCCTGCTGTTCGCTGGATCAGCCGGAGCACAAGGTCTCCCTCTTGGAAGGATCTTGGCTTCACCTTGCGGTTGCAGTATCGGCGCAGACTCTGCCGGTAGATAGCGGACCGGCTGAGTGCCAATAGCCGGCCCTCCTCCAGCAGGTCGACGCCGTCTTCTCGTGCCTCCTTGGCGTCCGCCTCGGTGTACATGGTGACTCGTGGGGGGTCGAACTCTATGTCCGTCAGGATGACGACTTCTGCGCCGTAGACGAGGAAGAAGGGCGTGAAGCCGGTCGACTTGTTCGGAGTTGTGCTCAGGCTCTAGAGGATGGCCGGCAGCTCATCGAGCCAGCAGCCGGCCGAACGCTCTAGAGGCTCGACCAGTCGGGGCTTGATGCTGGACAGAATGAGGCCGTTTGCTCGCTCAACTTGGCCGTTTGACTGCGGATGGGCAACGGACGCTAAGTCCAGCCGGATGCCCTGCGTTGCGCAGAAACGTGCCAAGGCTCCTTTGGCAAAGTTTGTGCCGTTGTCGGTGATGATGCTATGTGGTATGCCGTACCGAGTGGTGATGTCAGCGATGAAGGTCATGGTAGTCGGCCCATTCAGCTTCTTGATTGGCTTTGCTTCTATCCACTTGGTGAACTTGTCCACAGCGACGAGCAGATGAGTCATGTCACCATGAGCCGTCTTGAATGGCCCCACCATATCCAAACCCCAAATAGCAAAGGGCTAGGCAATGGGAATGGTCTTGAGTGCAGAAGCCGGCAAGTGTGGCTAGGAGCGGAACTTCTGACACCCTTTGCACTTCTAGACCAACTCTTTGGCGTCTTCTAGAGCAGTCGGCTAGAAGAAACCATGGCGGAAAGCTTTGGCGATAAGTGATCTTGAAGCCGCGTGGTGACCACATTCACCTTGGTAGATATCTTTGAGGATTGCTTGCCCCTGGTCCGGCTCCACGCATCGCTGGTACACACCGGTGACACTGCGTCGTACCAGTTCTTTGTTGACTATGGTGTATGCTGCTGCCCGCCGTTGCACTTGTCAGGCTAGAATCTCATCAGTCGGCAGCTCTTTGTTCACCAGAAAGTTGAGGATGGGTTGAGCCCATGAAGGTGCTGCTATTTCTTCGACTGCCACGACTTCAATTTGTACAAGGGCGGTTGGGTCGGGAGGTGGCGGGTTGGAGTAGGCTGCCGGCTGCTGAGTTGAAGAAGTCCCCGGGCCGACTGCTGCAGTCCCCGGGCAAGGTTCTGAAGTCCCCGGGCCGGGTGCGATGGCAGCAGTCCCCGGGCCGCCTACCGAAGTCCCCGCGCCGACTTCTGGGGCCCTCAAGTCGGATCCGAATGCTTCAGGAGGGGCCGACACGAAGATGGAGTCGGACTCTGGTGATGGCTTGACAGACGGCTTAAGGAGGCGCTGTAAGGCGACGCCGGCTACTATCGCTTGCCGGGTGGTGCCGATCCGTGCCAAGGCATATGCTTGCTCATTGTCATTTCTTGGCATGTGGAGGAACTCGCACCCATCAAAATATCCACTGAGTTGCTGCACGAGGAAGCGGTATCTTGCCATATTTGCGTCCTTGGCGTCCTAGTCGCCTGACGACTGCTGGACCACCAAGTCGGAGTCACCATAGCACAGGATCCGGCGAATGCCGAGTTCCTTGGCAAGCCGGATCCCGTGTGTGAGTGCCTCTTACTCGGCTACGTTGTTGGAGGCGGCAAAATAGATTTGCAGCACATATCTGAGCTTGTCTACTTTGGAAGATGTGAGGATGATGCCGGCTCCCAGGCCGGTGCACATTTTTGAACCATCGAAGTGCATCCGCCAATGGGTAGAGTCTGGCGCTGGCGGCAAGTACTGGGTCTCGGCCCAGTCGACGAGGAAGTCGACCAGTGCTTGTGACTTGATGGGCGTGCGAGGCTGGTAGTAGATGGTGTAAGGGGCTAGGTCAATAGCCCACTTGGCCACTCGGCCGGACGCATCTCGGCTTCCAATGATCTCAGCAAGCGGAGCAGTGCAGACAACAGTTATTGGGTGCTCTTGAAAGTAAGGCTTCAGCTTCTTGGCGGCAAAGTGCACACCGTAGCACATCTTCTGATAGTGGGGGTAGTTTTGCTTGGAGGCGGACAGTACTTCACTCAAGTAATACACCGGCCTCTGGACCGGCAATGCTCTACCCTCCTCCTTGCGTTCCACCACTATGACCGTGCTGGCACCCGACTGGTGGCAGCAATGTAGAGGAGCATGGGCTCTTTATCAGTCGGAGCCGCCAAGATAGGCGGGGTGGTCAACATCTTCTTGAGCTGGATAAAGGCCTCGTCCGCCTTGTCGTTCCACTCGAAAAAAGTGGTCTTCTTCATGAGTTGGTACAGGGGAAGAGCCTTCTCTCCCAGCCGACTGATGAATCGGCTGATATATGCCAGGCAGCCGGTGAATTTCTGCACGTCCAGCAGTCGGGTGGGCGCCTCCATCTTCTCAATGGCCTTGATCTTCACAGGGTTGCAGTCTATGTCGCGCTCTGAGACCAGAAAGCCGAGAAGCTGGCCTGCTGGTACTCCAAAGACGCATTTCTCCGGGTTGAGCTTGATCTGGAATCGGCGCAGGTTCTCAAAAGTCTCCTTGAGGTCTTCCAGCAGTGTGCCATGCTTTTCCGTCTTCACCACCACATCATCCACATAGACATGGGCATTTCTGCCGAGTTGCTTGAGGAGGCACTTCTGCATGCAACGCTAAAACGTGGCGCCGGCATTTCGCAAGCCGAACGTCATGGTCAGGTAGCAGAAGGCTCCAAATGGCGTGATGAAGGCGGTCTTCAGCCTGTCGGCCGGGTTCAGTTTTATCTGATGGTACCCTAAGTACGCATCCAAAAAACTCAACAGCTCGCATCCGGCTGTGGAGTCTATCACTTGGTCAATTCTTGGCAGGGCAAAGGGATCCTTGGGGCAAGCTTTATTGAGGCTGGTATAATCAATACACATGCGCCACTGCTTATTTTTCTTCAGCACAAGAACTGGGTTGGCCAACCACTCTGGAAAGAATACTTCCATGACGAAACCGGCTGCTAGAAGCCGGGCTATCTCTTCTCCGACAACTCTTCTCTTCTCTTCCGACAGGCGGCGCAAGGGCTGCCTGACCGGCTTGGCGTCAGGTTGGACATGTAAGTTGTGCTCGGTGAAATCAGTCGGAACACCCGACATGTCTTTGGGAGACCATGCGAAGATGTCCCGATTCTCACGGAGGAAATCGATGAGCTCGCTTTCCTATTTGCTGTCAAGGTTTGCACCTATGACAGCGTGCCTCTCCGGGTGCTCCGGGTCCAGGGGTATCTTCTTTGTTTCCCTCGCCGGCTTGAACGAGCCCTAAACTTCCGACTCCTCGGGGGTGGGTGACATTTCTGGCTTCTTGCCTGCCATCGCCACAACCCAGTAAAGGAGCCACTTCTCAGCTGCAATCACAAGGGACTCGGCCAGCCGGCTGCTGTCCGCGACGCAGGCGGATGACATCTTGTAGTCTCCGACTATGGTTAGGATCCCCTTGATACTCGGTATCTTCATCTTGAGGTAAGCATAGTGGGGAACTGCCATGAACTTGGCCAGGGCAGGCCTGCCAAGCAGCGCATGGTAGGGGCTCTCAAGGTCCACCACTTCAAACCAAACTGGCTCACGACGGAAATGATTTTTTTTCTCCGAAGAGGACATCAATTTGGGTCTTGCCGATTGGTGAGCAGGAAAGGCTAGGGACTATGCCATGGAATATAGTCCGACTGGGGTAGAGCTGCTTCTGCTTGATTCCCAACTTCTCCATTGTGTCACGGTACAGGATATTGATGCTGCTGCCGCCATCTATCAGGACTCTGGAGAAACGAGCTGCCTGCCTCTCCGTTGCAAAGGTAGCATCTAGGACCAGGGCGTAGGAACCAGGGGAGGGCATGACCTCTGGGTGGTCGGCCCTGCTCCAACTAATGGGCTTCTCAGACCAATGCATGAATTCTGGAGTATCTGATGCCGCCGCTTGTACTTCTTGCTGTTGCACCCGTCTGCTGCGTCTGTCATCGGCCACACTGGTGAACACAACATAGGTTCCTTGCTCCTCAGGATACTCGTCTTGTATGGCGCCGACTGGCCGAGCCGCCGGCTGCTGGGGCGGAGGAGGCAGGAGTCCATCTCCCTTGGCGATTCTGGTGAGCCAATGACACTTCCGAGTGGTGTGATTGAATGGCTTTGCGCCACTATGAAACTTGGAGGGTGCATCAAGGGTCTGCTCGTAAGAGAAGACGGGCAACCAATTGGGCTTGCCGCTCTTTTGACGCTTGGGCGCTGGCTGCCCTTCCAGCTGTTGGTCTTCGACTGTCGCCACCTGCTGGATGGTGGAAGCCGGCTGGGTAGCCTTTCGCTTGTTGTCGCTTGGGTGCTGTCGCCGAATGGTGTCACCAGCCGGAGTTCGAGGGGCCTGAGGGGCCACCTTGCCGGATGTATCAACTAGGATGTTCGCCTTCATGGAGGAGTCGGCTGTGGCGTGCTTGTCGGCGATGATCAGCAGTTCGTCGAGAGTCGTAGGCTCGTCGCAGAGGAGTCGATGCTTGAGGAGGGTGCCCTCTCGGCACCCGGCGGTGAAGTACTCGATTGCTTGCACCTCGTGCACGCCTTCACAGGAGTTGCGCAGCTCGGCCCAGCGTGTGAGATAGTCGCGAGTCGATTCGCTGGGCCCATGGACGCACAAGGAGAGCTGCCGGGGCTTGGGAGGCCACTTGTACGTGCTGGTGAAGTTGTGGATGAAGGCTTCAGTGAAATCAACCCAGTTGTTCATGCTGCAGGGCTTCAGGCTGTTAAGCCATGTCCGGGCTGTGCCTTGGAGCATGAGCGGGACGTACTTCACGGCAACGCGCTTGTTGCCGTTTGCTATGCTGACGGCTGTGGGGTAGTCGACCAGCCAGTCCTCCGGCTTCACGGAGCCGGTGTACTTGGGCGTATCTCTTGGGAGTGTGAACCCTTTGGGGAAGGGCTCATCTCAGATTCGTGGGCCGAAACAGGCGGGCCCAATGCGTCTTCTTCTTCTAGCGCCAGGGATCGGTTGAGGTGGTCGATCCGATGGCGGGCGTCGTTCTCTCCGACTCCCTCTCGGCGACCAAGGCAGTCGCTGAGTGTCGGGTGCATGACAGGCGGCGGAGTGCGATGCCTTTCTCCATGAGGCGGAGGGGGAGGTGGGTCTCCTCGCCGCTTCACTGCTCGAGGGCGGCCATCGGCGTCGCGCTCGATGGAGAGGTGAGTCCGACTATGGCTGGCAGCCGGCTCATTGCCTCTTCTTCCGCGGACGCCGCCAGTCGGCGTCCGGGATCGCGCCATGGTCCTAGCGAAGGGGCGGTTCGTCGTTCCGTCGGACGGTCTCTTCAGCGCGGCAGCCGGCTTTGTGCTGCGCGGCGGCCGCGTCTAGGAGCTGCTGGACTCGCCCTGTCATGTGGCGACGCTCGTCGCCCTCATATTTGTCCAACTTATCCGTCACCACCTGGTCGGCCCGGATGTTCTCTGCAGGCGTGGCATAGACGGGGCGTTCTACCACGAACATGCTGGCGACAGTCGTGCCATGCTGCCGGATCGAGCCGATGCGGCTAGGCCCCTCAGAAGCCGGCGTGCCACCAACAACCCGGTCCATCTCGCGCCGGTAGGCGTCCGAGAGGCATCGCACGCTGGCCGGTCGGCGAGCGCTCTCGAGGAGCTGGACGCGCGTGCTTCCAGCATCTCAGCTCTGCGTCTTCTGGGATGGGCGCTGACAGGTCTTGCAGCGCCGCATCGAGTGGGTCTTGAGCACCTCCGTCCGAGCGCTCACCATTGTTGATGACAAGCACCTCCGTGACGGTGCTCCCGCCGCTGTGCTCGCGAGGAGGCGGCTCGTCGTAGATCACCACGTTGGTGGAGAACGCGTCAAGCGACGCCGTGTCGGAGTCGTCGATCATCGGGTCGGTGGAGCCAACAGACTCCAGGTCCACAACAGGCTCGCTGGTGACATGAAGCTGATTGAGGAGGCTGACGAGGCGGCTCTCGGGGCAGCCGGTGCCCGCGTCGGAGACCGGCTCATCGGAGAGGTGGATCTCGCCAACAAGGTCGGCGAGGCAGCTCGCCGCGCAGGCGATCTCTGCGCCGTGCAGCGCGTCAAGGCAGATGCCGTCGGGCGTGCTGGGCGGGCTTTGCTCGCCAGGAAGGAACAAGGTTCCCGTCCAAAGCAGGTCTCCGGGAGATGGTGCACCTCGCCCCACGGTGGGCGCCAAATGTCGGGGGTTGGGTGCGACATATGCCAACAGATGGCTTATCATGGTGGGAGCGAGTAGAACGTCGCCCGTGCCTGGAAGCAGGATAAGGCGTAGACACGTACGCCGGCGCACTTTACCCAGGTTCGGGGCTCTCCTAGGAGATAACACCCCTACTCCTCCTCTGCGGGGTCTCCGCATGATCACTAAGGCACACGCGATACAATGGTGCTCCTTGAGCTGTGTGCTAGAAGTAGAAGGAAGCAGGGCTAGCTCTCTTCTTCCTCTAGGGTAGTGGCTAGTTCTAATGGAATGGGAACCCTTTGCATGGGTGCCCTGGGGGGTTTATATAGGCCTACCCCCCAGGGGTACAATGGTAATCTGGCCGGGTGCTGGACCCGGCTATTAGTGTCTCTGGTCGCCGGCTTCTCCGCTGGCCGCTAGGGCCCGCTGCCTGGTCTGGTATGGAGCCGACAAGCCGCTTCCGCCGTTGGCGGGTCTGGTGGGTGGCTGATCACTGTAGCCGTGATGCTAATGACGTAGGCTTGGTCAGAGGAGCGTGGCTACAGTCCCGCCGCCTTGTGGGAGATCACTGTAGCCACACCATGTCTTATCTAGTTAATGGCGCACGGACCTCGAGGGAGGAGCTGGCCGCCTGCCGGAGGCCGGCCTCCCCCAGGTCCGACTGGTCCGACATTCGCCGTCTTTCGGGCTCTCACTGCCCGGTAGGGCCGGCAGTCTACAGGCCGTTCCGACAGGTCATCGTGGGGAACAGGGCTCCGCCTCTCCGGAGTGACATCAAGGGGGGAGTGGCAATAGTGCAGTGCCGTGCGGAGATCTCCGCCTGTACGGGGCACTGTGGCCATGCCAAGTCCAAGATTCAGGGCTGAGGGACTATGCTATAGCCTCACCCTGTCTTGTCCTCTTGATGAGGGCGCAGACTCTGAGGGCACTAAGTGGCCGCCTGCTTGACGCCGGCCTCTCTGGAGGCCGCCTGATAGGAGCCGGCCGCTCATGGTGCCGTCTGCTGGTGCTTTGGCCGTCTTCGGGTAGCCGGCCGTTTAGCAAGTCGGCCACCGGAAGGCGGCGCTTCAGTATGAGGTTTCGTGGGGCGAAGCCGGCCCAAAGTCTTGAAAGGCTCGGGGGCCCGGGTGAGGCTACCCGCGGCCCATTACTCTGACATGTTATGATCAACACTACTAGTTGGAATAGCTTCTACCCACTTAGTAACGTAATTAACAGCAACTAAAATATGTGTATACCCATTAGAGGAAGGAAACGGTCACATATAATCAAAGCCCCAAACATCAAATTGTACAATAACAAGTGAATAATTCATAGGCATTTCTTGACGTCTACTGATATTACCAATTCTTTGACATTCATCACAAGACAAGACAAACTTACGGGCATCTTTGAAGAGAGTAGACCAATAAAAACCGGACTGCAATACCTTATGCGCAGTTCTATCTCTAGCGTGGTGTCCTCGATAAGCCTCAGAGTGACACTTGAGTAGGATCTATTCCTGTTCATGCTTAGGTACACAACGTCTAATAACACCATCTAATTTTTCTTTTGTTGTTATGTGAAACTAGGTGGTATAAATTTAGCAACAATGTAATTAGCATAATCAACATACCATGGAGCAGTACGAGAAGCATTTATGACAGCTAATTGTTCGTCAGGAAAGCTATCATCAATAGGTAGTGGGTCATCAAGAACATTCTCTAACCTAGATAAGTTGTCTGCAACGGGGTTCTTAGCTCCCTTTCTATCAATAATATGCAAATCAAATTCTTGTAGCAAGAGAACCCGTCTAATAAGTCTAGGTTTAGCATCTTTCTTTTTCATAAGATATTTAATAGCAGAATGATCAGTGTGAACAGTTACTTTAGAGTCAACGATATAAGGTCTAAACTTATCACAAGCAAATACAACTGCTAAAAATTCTTTTTTAGTAGTAGCATAATTTCTCTGGGCACTGTCTAGAGTTTTACTAGCATATTGAATAACATTTAGTTTCTTATCAACTCTTTGTCCTAGAACAGCACCTACGGCATAATCAATAGCATCACACATAATTTCAAAGGGTAAATTCCAATCAGGTGGCTGAACAATAGGTGCAGAAATCAAAGCTTTCTTAAGTATTTCAAATGCTTCTACACAATCATCATCGAAGACAAAAGGAATATCTTTTTGCAATAAATTAGTCAGAGGCCTAGAGATTTTAGAAAAGTCCTTAATGAACCTCCTATAAAAACAGGCACGACCAAGGAAACTTCTTATACCTTTAATGTCCTTGGGACACGACATCTTTTCAATAGCATCAACTTTAGCTTTATCAACTTCAATACCTCTTTCAGAAATTTTATGCCCCAAGACAATGCCTTCATTAACCATAAAGTGGCAATTTTCCCAATTCAAGACAAGATTAGTTTCTTCACATCTCTTCAAAACTCGATCAAGGTTGCTCAAGCAATCATCAAAAGAAGATCCATAAACGGATAAATCATCCATGAAAACCTCAACAATCTTTTCACAAAAGCTAGAGAATATAGCCATGATGCATCTTTGAAAAGTAGCAGGTGCATTACATAAACCAAAAGGCATACGTCTATAAGCAAAAGTACCGAAAGGGCAAGTAAAAGTGGTCTTTTCTTGATCCTCTTTTGACACAGGTATTTGAGAGAAACCAGAGTAACCATCTAGAAAGCAAAAATGTGTGTGTTTGGATAATCTTTCTGGCATTTGATCAATAAAAGGCAAAGGGTAATGATCCTTTTTAGTAGCTTTATTTAATTTGCGGAAATCAATTACCATCCTATAACCTGTAACAATTCTTTGCGGGATCAATTCATCTTTATCATTAGGAACCACAATAATATCTCGCTTCTTAGGGACACAATGGACATGACTTACCCACTGACTATCAGCAACGGGATAAATTATACCTACCTCCAGGAGCTTTAGTATTTCCTTTCTTACCACTTCTTTCATCTTAGGATTTAACCATCGTTGGTGATCAACAACCGGTTTAGCGTCTTTCTCCAATTTTATTTTGTGCTGGCATAGAGTGGGACTAATGCCGTTAAGATCATCAAGAGTATATCCAATAGCAGCACGATGCTTCTTCAGAGTTTTCAATAATTTCTCCTCTTCCTGCTCTGAAAGGTTAGCACTAATAATAACATGATATATCTTCTTTTCACCAAGATAAGCATATTTAAGAGTATCAGGTAGTGGTTTAAGCTCAAACGCGGGATCACCCTTGGGTGGTGGAGGATCACCTAGAATTTCAACAGTCAAGTTGTGTTTCAAAATAGGTCCCTGTTTAAAGAATACTTCATCCGTCTCCCTTCTTTCATTCATAAACATATCATTTTCATGGTCTAGCAAATATTGTTCTAAAGGATCATTAGGAGGCACGGCAATAGAAGCAAGACCAATAATTTCATCCTTACTAGGCAATTCTTTATCATGGGGTTGTCTACAAAATTTAGCAAAATTAAAGTCACGAGACATATCCCCTAAACCAATCGTAACAATATCCTTTTCACAATCTATCCTGGCATTAATAGTATTCAAGAAGGCTCTACCAAATATAATGGGACAAAAGTCATCTTGTGGGGAACCGAGAACAAGAAAATCAGCAGGATATTTAACTTTCCCACACAAGACTTCAACATCTCTAACAATCCCAACTGGTGAAATAGTATCTCTATTGGCAAGCTTAATTGTAACATCAATTTCTTCTATCTCAGCAGGTGCAATATCATGCATATTTCTTTGTATAAGGAATGAGGTATTGCACTTGCACTAGCACCCATATCACATAAGCCGTGATAACAATGATCTCCTATTTTAACAGAAATAATAGGCATGCCTACAACAGGTCTATGTTTATTTTTAGTATCCGGTCTAGCAATTCTAGCAGCTTCATCACAGAAGTAAATAACATGCCCATCTATATTATCAGCAAGAGATCTTTAACCATAGCAATACTAGGTTCAACTTTAATTTTCTCAGTTGGTGTAGGTGTTCTATATTACTCTTATGAACCACAGTTGAAGCTTTAGCATGATTCTTTATCCTAACAGGGAAAGGTGGTTTCTCAATATAGGTAGTAGGAACAATAGGATCATTATAAGTATTTGTCTTTTCTTCAACTTTAATAGGTGCAACTACTTTTACTTCAATGGGAGAATTATATTTAAACCACTTCTCCTTGGGGAGGTCAACATGAGTAGCAAATGATTCACAGAAATAAGCTACTATCTCAGGGCCAAGTCCATATTTAGTGCTAAATTCACGGAAAACATCGGTATCCATAAAAGGTTTAACACAATCAAACTTAGGTGTCATACCTGACTCCTTACCTTCGTCGAGATCCCAATCTTCATAGTTGCATTTAACTCTTTCCAATAAATCCCATCTGAATTCAATAGTCTTCATCATAAAAGAACCAGTACAAGAAGTATCGAGCATGGAGCGATTGTTCAGAGAAAGCCTCGCATAAAAATTTTGAATGATAATTTCTCTTGAGAGCTCATGATTGGGGCATGAATATGACATTGACTTAAGCCTCCCCCAAGTTTGAGCGATGCTTTCTCCTTCGCGAGGCCAAAAATTATATATATAATTACGATCACGATGAACAAGATGCATAGGATAAAACTTCTAATGAAATTCCAATTTCAATCGGTTGTAGTTCCATGATCCCATATCATCACATAGCCTAAACCATGTCAATGCCTCTCCCTTCAAAGATAAAGGGAAGACCTTCTTCTTGATAACATCCTCGGGCATACCGGCAAGCTTAAATAATCAACAAACTTCATCGACATAGATTAAGTGCAAATCGGGACGCAATGTTCCATCTCCTGTAAAAGGATTAGCTAGCAGTTTCTCTATCATACCTGAAGGAATTTCAAAGTAAATATTTTCAGTAGGTTCAGTAGGTTGAGGAGCAACTCTTTGCTCTACTGGTTGGGGCGAAGATACCCCGAACAAGCCCCTCAAAGGATTATGTTCCATAGTAACAAGTGACAGTAAATTTCAGCACACTATATAAATTTTTTCCTTACCAAGTTCCACTTACCAAAGGCGCTTCACGCCCCGGCAACGGCGCCAGAAAAGAGTCTTGATGACCCACTAGTGTAGGGGATCTATCGTAGTCCTTTCGATAATTAAGAGTGTCGAACCCAACGAGGAGCAGAAGGAAATGATAATCGGTTTTCAGTAAGGTATTCTCTGC
Organism: Aegilops longissima; assembly: GCA_021605205.1. NCBI lineage: Eukaryota > Viridiplantae > Streptophyta > Magnoliopsida > Poales > Poaceae > Aegilops > Aegilops longissima. The sequence continues at coordinate 17,777,332 of CM038676.1, read as the reverse complement.
AAGCACTGAAATTATCGGTAACAGATAGTTTTGTGATAAGGTAATTCGTAACGGGTAACAAGTAACAAAAGTAAATAAGGTGCAGCAAGGTGGCCCAATCCTTTTTGTAGCAAAGGACAAGCCTGGACAAATTGTTATATAGAGAAAAGCGCTCCTGAGGACACATGGGAATTATGGTCAAGCTAGTTTTCATCACGCTCATATGATTCGCGTTCGTTACTTTGATAATTTGGTATGTGGATGGACCGGTGCTTGGGTACTGCCCTTTCGTGGACACGCATCCCACTTATTATTAACCCCAATTGCAAGCATCTGCAACTATAAAAGAAGTATTAAGGTAAACCTAACCATAGCATGAAACATATGGATCCAAATCAGCCCCTTACGAAGCAACGCATAAACTAGGGTTTAAGCTTCTGTCACTCTAGCAACCCATCATCTACTTATTACTTCCCAATGCCTTCCTCTAGGCCCAAACAATGGTAAAGTGTCATGTAGTCGACGTTCACATAACACCACTAGAGGAGAGACAACATACATCTCATCAAAATATCGAACGAATACCAAATTCACATGACTACTTATAGCAAGACTTCTCCCATGTCCTCAGGAACAAACGTAACTAATCACAAATCATATTCATGTTTATAATCAGAGGGGTATTAATATGCATATAGGATCTGAACATATGATCTTCCACCGAATAAACCAACTAGCATCAACTACAAGGAGTAATCAACACTACTAGCAACCCATAGGTACCAATCTGAGGTTTTGGGACAAAGATTGGATACAAGAGATGAACTATGGTTTGAGAGGAGATGGTGTTGGTGAAGATGTTGATGGAGATTGACCCCATCACTACTAGGAAAACCTTATTAGTAGCGCTGGTTATTTGGCTATTAGTAGGGCGGGTGGGCGCGCTACTGGTACGACGCTACTGCTATTTTTTAGCAGTGCTTGTTTGAACCAGCGCTACTGCTATCTGTATCTAGCAGTAGCGCGCCTTTGCCCATCACTACTGCTAATGCTAGTAGCGTGGCCCAACAAACAAACGCTACTGGTAAGCAGCGCTACTACTACTCCAATACCCCACGCTACTGCTACTATTTTCTTTTTTTTATGTTGCTGTATTCGTATCTTTACTTGTTTTATACAGTTACAACATACACATACACTAGAACTATATGAAAAAGGAATGTCTCATCATCATCATCGAAGTGGTAGAACATAGTCTCATCATATCAACATAGTCTCAACACAAATGATGTCGATCTCATCATCATCTCGAAATAGCGATACACATGACATGTATCTTACATTGTCACCGTAGACACATGTTTCATCATCTACCTAAACTAAGACATACACGATAAGAGCGATCACGATGATCAAAAGCGGTATTATGTAGTAGTTTTTGTAGCGGCGCTGGTTTTGAATCCCCTGTTTTGCTATGAATCTCAAGTAACTAGCTTCGGCTTCCGCTCTGCTATCAAACCCTTTGTGGCTTCCACCGGAGAAGCCAGATACTTGGGCCTGACACTCTGGCCACTCATCATACACACCCGGAACATGCCCTACATACACGGCATACCACTTCCTCGCTATCATTGATCTATATACCTGTCAGAGATGCACATATATATACCATGAAGCGAATTCAACAAAATGGTTATGAAATAGAAGCAACATATATAGTAAACTTAGTTAACAAATTTTATCGTATCGAAAGTAATTAACTAGAGCGCGGCACCATACATCTAATAGTTTAAATCGTCTTGAGAGATTGAAGTTTCGTCATCTGAAGTAACAAGTAACTAAGCAGACACATTGTTTTTAAGCGATGCACTCTTCCCATCTGTCCATATCCGGAGGACAGACCCAAGCTTAGTGAAAGGCGTCATGTCCTGACGCTATAGGGCAATGCGGGTTCGGACGTCAGCTTGCGATATTGGGCCGGCATAGAACATCCAATTCTCTTCGAGGACATCTTTGATGATGATGGACGCAATTTCCTGTTGGATCCGGTAGAAATCATTTCGAAGTCGATTATCCGGCACGGCTCCAAAGGCTTCGGCCCATCTCTGGATATGGGTATGGGATGAAGATTTCATGCAAAGTGATTGCACATCACTTCTATACTCCATCGTTAGATGGATGACGTAGAATCCATCATTCTCACTTCTTGCCGGTTGCTGGATGCAACAGAAGTCAGTCTTGTGGGTGAAACAAAGCCCGGCCTTATTTGTTTTTTTGTGTTGGATGTAGCCACCCCGCATGCTGAATCCTAGGATAGCTCTTTCTAGAACATACTTTATGTGTGTGTAATCTTTCTTCTGTATGTTCTTCGGCGGGTCCAAATATAGAGCGCGGGAGTAACACGGGTAAAGAACAATGAGAACGGCACGACACCCCCCGCTGCGCAAAATACACGATCAAGTTTAGCCTCCATGCGTGCAAAGTAACTATTGAAATGCACGAAAGGATGTATGTGTTATAGTGCTATCCGCGGATGACTTACCTGGGATGATAAGGTAGGAGAATCGTTTCTTTGTCATTATTGCTGACCAAGAATTCTTTGATGTACTACCTCGCGTAATGACGGTTGGCGTCGTTGACTGACAAGAAGCCCTCATGTATGTAGTATGGGTCCGCGACCGCAAGACCGGTGACTTGCTCTCTCCTAACGATGTAGTTCATGTGTAGCACATACAAGCGGGCGAAGGTAAAATCGAGTGTCCTCATTTGAAACATCTGGAAGATGTAATCAGACCTCAGGAAGAAGAGGTCCGCGGGGCATGTGTGGACATACATCTTGCAACTGCTCGACACATGAACCGTATAACGTGGGTATCCTGGATCATCCAAGGCTAGGAGGCTTCTCTCTGTCGAAAGCACATGGTCATGGAGTCTCCTGAGATCCCCTTCTATGGCAGCTAGTGCATTCGCCGGTACCATTGGCTCTCCCGCGACATGGATTAATGGCGCATGTTTCATCGGTACATGGTCAACCTTGGTCGAAGGCTGCTGGCTGCTAGAACCAACATTGCCAGCTTTATTGGATTTCCTTGCCGCCGGTCTCTTCCTCTGCTTCTTCTTGGTGGGCTGAGGTGCTGGTGGGTCTATCAGACCCTCCCTGAGCACCACCCCTAGTGTTGCCGGGCTCAGCGTTGGACGACTCTGCCTAAGTAGTTGAGCTTGGGTGGAGCCGGCATCTGGAGGCGTGTCCTGCGAGGATTGCATGAACAAAGACTTCTTGCACTCCCGAGGACGTTCCGGCTCTGGTACATGCATCTCATATTCATATGGTTGACTCGTTATTACTTCGTTGTCAAAGGCAGTATTCAAATATTGGTTAGGGTCATCGTCGGCATCCTCCATGTCATGATCCCTATCCTCTTCCATGGGACAGATGGCATCATCTGCCGGCGGAACGATTGGCCCTCCTTCCTCACGTCTCTCAATCTCAGCAAGCAGCACAAACGATGGTTGTACTTGTGTAGGTGGTGTTGTGGTCACACCTTCATAAGGTCCCGTTGGTGTGCTCCCGGCCACCTCGACACGAAGAAGATTTTTCGGCCATAGGATCAGCCAATTTTTGCATTGGCCAAGCTGCGTGGGGGTCTCGTCATCCTCTCCATCGGTTTGTATCGGACGAGGGAGACCCTTGTAGCCCGCTTTCACACTCGCCACGGAGACCCTTAAGGCGTTATCAGGCATCTGCCGGCGGTGAAACAATCGATCCTTAGGCTTCACTATAGTACCCTTCCCCACATCCACTAACCCACGCTTCATGTTGTAAAGGAGGGTGCACGGAGTGGAGTTGGCCTACAAAGACATATACGTGCGGCGTCAGAGATCCAAAAAGAACGGCAACTGAAGATTAATTAATTAGTTGAGTTGATGAAGGTGCGACGACGCATATTTACCGTGAGGGCATCGAGCTCAGCCAATGTCGACGGCCCGACATTCAAGGCAGAGACGGAGCTAGGGCTGCTGTGAGAGCTGGGCGCAAGAGCAGGTGCTGGAGGAGGTGCAGGTGCGCCGGCTGCCATACTAGGTACGGGTATGGGTGCGATGTTCATTAAGTTGCTCCCGGTGAAGCTGGGCATGGGAAATTCACTTGGTGGCGCATTTGGATTTTGTTGCACCCATGTGACCACTGTTGGAATCAAGGTTGTAAAGGCATCCATGAAATCAGATCTACAGGCAGCGATTATCTCAGCTTTGGTCTCAGCTTTTGCTTTCTCCATCGCCCGCTCCACCTTCTCGTCGATAGTCACTTGACTGAACTTCTTTATCTGTCTTTTGGCCTCGGGGTCCTCGCTATAATAGTACTTCCAAGTGGCCCCATCCCCGGCGCCATGCACGCGTCCACATTGCGGCCGCTGGCCGGGCGGGTGTCCCATCATTATGTTCATGGCCCGGTTGAAAGGAGTGTCCCACTTGTACTTCGCCGACGACTGAGTCGACTGAGTCGACGAGTCACTCTCGGCCGCAAGCTTGTGTTGCTCTCTCTGCAAAATGGACCGTGAATCATTTACGAATGCGACTAGAATGTAGTAGACTTCGTTGATCAGAACCTAATATGTAAGGTGGTAAAAAGGATAATTACCAGTAATCTCATGAATTTCCTAGTCGGCCCGTCGGTGAAAAAATATATTTTTCTTGGGGTCCCACGAGAATCGGGCCCTGATGAAGTCGTGCTCCTGCGGGTCGGTGAACTCAGACAATGGGTTTGGGATCCCCTGGCGTTCACGTTCTGTGTCCTCCTTAGCCCACACGGGCCTCTTTCCCGTGTAACCACGACTTCCAAGGCGGTGGTTCCTCATGTTCTTTGCCTGCAGCTACTTGCCTCTCTCCGACCTGGCCTTGGCAGCTTCTTCATTGCAACTCTCCTTGAACCTTTCAAAGTCCTCTATCATAATTTTCGGATTGTCTGCAACAATCACGGCGTAGGACCAATGGTCAACTTGAATCTCCCTTTTCACCCTAGTTTTCCAAGCGCTCAATGCGTTGCTGAACTTCCCTAGGGCTTTGTTGTTGATTTTTTTCATGTCCTCATCATCCCATGGGTCGACATCGTCATTCCGACCGGGGAACTGGAATCTTGCGTGCAACCTAGTTAGAAGCAGCTTCTTCAACTGATCATTCTTCCATATTTTTGTGGTGTTGATGTTAGCGGTATCCCGTAGGATGCATGCTAGTTGGTTGACGTAACACGCTGCCACTTCTCGCGACTCTATTGGCTCGAACTTGCCAAGGTGCACCGCCGTGACCACCAGTCTTCCGGTGCCGAGCTCATTTTGGCGTCGTGTCCTCTTTTCCTTCTTTCCCTCACTGGCTTGGGAGGTCCCACCTTCCGTGCTATAGTTAGGAACAAATCGCCAGTCTCAGTGCCGGTGTCGTTGGTGGCATCAGTGTCGGCACCAGCGCCACCACCGTCGTCATCCGTCGGACACCCAACTTCCTGTCTCTCCTGATCCGCCAAAAAGTCGAGGTAGGCGTGTGCTCGACCTAATTGGGAGTGAGAACCTCCGGCCTCATTGGTGTCGGTCATGTTTCCTAGGGTTCAATGTCGTAGTCATTTAATTATCGAGCTTCATATAATAAAGTGAATAACGACAAAAAAAGTGACGACCTTTGTTTTACCAGAAATGTCGTTCATTCCTGTCGCGACAAATCTCAAGCACTCGATATGTCCAACTATCTAGCACAAGTCATGCAGAAATTCACGGAAAATTTCAGCATGACCTTTGCTAGAAAGTGCACATATAGAGCGCCTGAAATTTGCCGGAATGGAAATGAATCAACATTTCCGGTAGAACATAGGTCACTTAGGTCAATATTTGCCAAATCATCAATATAAGCTGCAAAACTGATCTCACTACATAGAAGATCTAAATAGCAGCCAAATCATCACACACACACTGAATTAACTGAATCATGCATGATTCAGCAGCACACATGCATCAATATTAACACTAACTATCACTGGGCTAACACTAACACTAACAGCAATTAACTAACTAGCACTAACAGCAAATTAAGCTAACTAACACTAACTAACACTAACAACAATTAAATTAAGGCACCTGTCTAGTGCTAGCTGGCGTTGCTGGGCGTCACCGGCTGCTTCACGGAGGGAGGCGCTGAAGGGGTCGGGTCGGTGGTCAAGGCGGTGGTCGCCGGGTTGCTGTCTGTAGAGAGCGGAGGGGTCGAGAGAGAGAGAGAGAGAGAGAGAGAGAGAGAGAGAGAGAGAGAGAGAGAGAGAGAGAGAGAGAGAGAGAGAGAGAGAGAGCCGGGGCTGAGGGGTCGGAGAGGAAGGAAGAGGGGCGGTGGGGCATACCGAGCGGTGGGGTCGGGCGGGCGGGCGGGCTGACGCCGGGCGTCGTGGCGAATTGGGGCCAGGCTGGCGTCGTGGCGGGGCGGGCGGGCGGGCGGGGCGGCGTGCTCGTCGGCTGTGGAGTCAAGAGGGGATCGAGCGGAGCGAGTGAGAGAGAGTCAGAGGGGACCGAGCGGACCGGTGCTATAGCTAACTTAGCTATAGCGCGTGTCGGCAAAACGCGCTATAGCTAACTTAGCTATAGCGCTGGTTCAGAAAAATGCGCTACTGCTATTTCTTTTCTTTATTTAGTTTTTATTTTCCTTTTTCTTAGCTATAGCGCTTCCCTGGATAAAACGCGCTACTGCTAACTCTTTTTTTCTTTTTATTTTTTCTTTTTCTTTTTATTTTTTATTTTTCTTGCATTTCATTTTCCACAACTTATTAGTTTCTTTTTCTTTTCATTTCATTTTGCAAAACTTCCTTTCTTTTTCTTTTTTTTATTTCATTTGCACTTTTCTTTTTCTTTTCTTTCATTTTGCAATATACCATTGTTACCCTCCGGATAATAATTAGTATAATATATATCTTACATCATTTGACCGCTATCGGTATATATAAAATAACTAGACACACACAATCTTTGGGATTAGTTTGTTAGCTTGGGCGGCAACGACGCTTGGACTGATCTTCTTCCCTCTTTTGTTCGTTGTCGAATAATTGAGCCCATGGTCGTGACTTTTCCTTCTCCAGGATTACGATCTTCGTAGGTAATGTAGTATTCATTCTTCTTTTGACATATGTTTCGTCGTCATCAGCATCATCTTCCCTCATCGGATCACCGTATTGGTCATAGTCTTCCTCGTTGGCGACTCCATCCATTCCGGCGATGCTCCTTTTGCTTCTCCTCACGACAACATGGCTGGGATTGATCGGATCAGTTATGAAGAAACATTGTGTCACGTGTCTAGCGTGTACCCATGGCTCATTTTTGGCGATGGCATTGACGGTACCGCTATCATCGGAGTCGGGTATACACATGGTAGTGAAATGTCGGTTTTCTCTGTGTACATTCTTAGCCCATCTGACACGGAACATCGTCGCGTTATGCAATCCAGAGTAGTTAAGCTCCCATATCTCTTCGACCCTTCCGTAATATCTTTCAATTACATTCCCGGTCATGGCTTCCATCATCACCCCTGAGTTTTGGTCATCACTGTTTTTATCTTTCTCCTCCGTGTAGAACGTGTATCCGTTGATATCGTATGCTTGATAAGTCGCGAGGTTGGTCGAGGGGCCATGTGCTAAGGAGTATATGAGTGTTCCGTTCAGACAACCCTCGTCCGGGGGATTAGCCAGAACTCGCTCTTTGAACCAACGCAAGAAAGTGGAGTTGTGCTCTCTAATAACTTCAGCGTCCGTCCTGTGCACCCCACGGTCACGGTACTTCTTTGCAATGGTCTCTTTGTGCAGTGTCACGAAATCTTCTAGCACATCTAGGTGTTGTAGTACTACTAAGTTTGCCCTGTCAAGGTCGTTTTGTCGGCCCGAGCGTAACACATTCACATCCCTATGACCGTTGGTGTGACCTTCGCCGAGCCTTCCACGATTGCTCGTTGACGGGCAAACCAACAACGAGGTCTTTGGTCGATAACTCTCACGAAAGAGATGCACTCTTTGGTCGATATCCACAGGCTATGCTTCCATCTGGGCGGGACATGTTACGAACGAATCCTTCGATTACCCCATTCATCCTCTCGAACGGCATCATGCTATGCAGGAATGTCGGCCCTAGGTCGATGATGTCGTCCACGATGTGGACACATAGATGCACCATGACATCAAAGAATGCGGGCGGGAAGTACATCTCTAGCTCATTCAATATGACAACGATCTCTTCCTCGTAGCCTATGGAGTTGCTTCACACTGGTCGACTTTCGAGATAGCATCAAAAAGTGGCATAGGTCGATGGCGTCTCACGCACATGTGTGTCCATAATCCCTCTAAGTGCAACCGGAGTAACTGCGTCATCATCATATGACAGGCGTGAGACTTCATCCCATGAACCTTTTTTCTTAGTGTCCAGATATCTGCTTATGTTCCCACAGTATCCGGAACTAACTTTGATTCCGGCAAGGCACTTGAACAATTGATCGACCTCCTTCGGATCTAAGGTGAAGCAAGAGGGGGGGCAATATTGTTCTTCCTTCTTGTTTACTTTTTTGCCCCTATCTTCCATCTCCGTCTCCGTCTTGGTGTCCTCTGACGACCATTTACCGGGCATTTGAAGATCTTTCCTGATTTTCAAAAATTCCAAGTCTTTTCTTGCCTTCGGCCCATCCATGGTCCTCTCCGGCATGTTCATCAATGTTCCAAGCAAACTCTCAAGGATATTTTTTGTGATATGCATTTGATCAAGGCTATGAGGCGTGTCGAGTATGGGCCAGTATTCCAAGTCCCAGAAAACAGATCTCGTCTTCCATATCTTCAGCAGGGTCTCCGGCGCCTTTTTCTTCGTCTTTCCCAGCGAGGGGCACTCTTCCCAGTTCTTCAATAACTCATATATTTCTGCACCGCTACGCTTACGTGGAGGACCTCGATGCTCAGCCTTACCATTGAATAGATCTCCACGCTTTCTCCATGGGTCATCCTTCTCGAGCCATCTTCGATGCCCCATGTACACGATTTTTGAAGACCCGCCATCTTTCGATAGCTGCAGAGAAGTTGTATCATCCATGCACCTCGTGCATCCGCAATATCCGTGGCACACCTGGTCGGAGAGATAGTCATAACCGAGATAGTCCTGCACCGTCGTGATCAGCGCGGCTCTCATGTAGAAATACTCTCCTTTGCTTGCATCCCATGTCTTGGCCGGCGTTGTCCATAAGGTCTGTAACTCCTCTTTCAGTAACCCCAGATACAGATTTATATCATTTCCCGGTTGTCTCGGCCCATGAATAAGCATAGCCATGTGTATGTATTTTTCCTTCATGCACAACCAGGGGGGAGGTTGTACATCCATACAAACACGGGCCATGTGCTATGATTGGTGTTCTGGTTGCCAAATGGATTCATGCCATCACTACTAGCGCCAAGAACGATGTTCCTTGGATCATTTGCGAAAAATCCAAATTCAGCATTTAATGCTCTCCACTGGCTAGCATCTGCGAGGTGTCTCAACTTCGGTTCATCTCCGTCATCTGGCTTCACCCTCTCTGCGTGCCAGCGCATAAGCTTTGCTTCCTTAGGATCTACGAAATACCGATGTAGACGCGGAGTGGTCGGAAAGTACCATACAACTTTCTGTGGAGCTTTCTTTCCGGCCTTTTTATATCGTGAAGCATTGCACTTTGGACAGATGGTTTTTTCCGCATGCTCGTTCCGATATATCATGCAATCATTGATGCATGCGTGATATCTAATATGTGGCAGATCAAGAGGGCACACGATTTTCTTTGCCTCCTCGACACTAGTAGGACACAGGCTTCCCGCGGGAAGAACCTTCTTTAGGTACTTCAGAAGCTCATCCAGGCTTGTATCTGTCCATTTGTTTTTTGCCTTCATCTTTAGAAGTTCTAGTGTGAAACTCAAGCGGGTCACCTCGGGATTATTGCAACCATCATACAAAGGAGTCATCGAGTCTACCTCCAATTGCGCCAGTTTGGCCTCCTCTCTAGAAGTAGCTCTGTCGCTAGTCGTCTTCTTGCGAAGCAGGTCTCGAACATGCGGGTCCCGCATGGCTGAACTTAGTAGCGACGAATACGGTGGCGTGTCCGCGTCTTCTCCTCCTTGAACTGCCTCTTCGCCATCGACATTTCCGAGGCCGTCTTCCTCTTCGGGCACATAATCGGTCATCTCTTCGTCTGGTGGCCCCATGTCATTATTTCCTGCCCCGTCGACGTGCTCATCATCATCATCATCATCATCTTCTTCTTCTTCTTATTCTTCTTCTTCACTTATCCACCAAGTATGGCCATGCATGAAACCATGCATGAGTAGGTGCGCCTTGAATTTACCACCCTCAAAGGGGTCGAGCCTGACTATTCCTTTGCATTTTCGACACAGACATAAAACATCCCTCAGTCTTTTTTCATACATGTCATCCACAGCGGATTGCCAATATCTTTCCACCATCCTTCCATTTACCTTCATGATCACCATGGTAGGAGCAAATATTATAACCACGTATATATGCATGCATGGATCAAATTCATACAAAAATTGGCATGACCTTCCCTAAACATAGGACATATTGAGTTTGCATGCCCGAAATTACCAAACGGAATTGAATCGACATTTCAGCAAAACATAGGCAACTAATGTCACCCACATTATTTCCTCAAATACACAATGTAGGCAACTCAAATTATGCCACACACAATTCGGTATATATATTCTCATATCGCCCATATATATATAGTTTGGTCCTATCCACACAAACACCTTTTTTGCTCACCTATGTGTCGAGAGGATATCGAGCACCTTTCTTCTTAATTACCTAGTAGCTCTATAGATATATAGCTCTAACTAGATAGCTAGCTAGGGAGAGAGTGGGAGGAGAGGAGAGGAGAAGAGAAGAGAGAGGAGAGGGAGAGAGAAGAGGAAGGCATTAATGGAAGGGGGTGGTGGAGGGCAAAGAAGAGGGGAGGGAGGGCATTAATGGAGGGAGAGGAGGAGAGGGAGAGAGTTGGAGGAGAGGGAGAGGACAAGAGGGAAGGCATTAATGGAAGGGGTGGTGGAGGGCAAAGAAGAGGGGGAAGGAGGGCATTAATGGAGGGGGTGGTGGAGGGCAAAGAAGAGGGGTGTGGTGGAGGGGCAAAGAAGAGGGGGGTGATAGAAAGGCAAAGAAGAGGGCAAGGGAGGGCTCTAATGGAGGGGTGGTGGAGGGGGAGCATTGGAACAAGCAAGGTGCAAGGAAAGGGGGAGAAAGGGAAGGGGGGAGGAAGAAGAAAGGGGAGGAAGGAGGGGAAAGGTGGTAGGTGGCTAGCGGGCATAGTAGTAGCGTGGGTCTACTATGCACTACCTATAGCGCGGTCCAAAATATCTATGGCTGGTGGTGCACTACCTATAGCGCGGTCCAAAATAACACGCTACTAGTAAAATTTTATAGATAGAAAAAATAGCAGTATCGTGTTTATATCAACAAGCGCTATATATCAAAAACTAACAGTAGCGCTAGTTGGGCGACAAGCGCTGCTAATATTTTGTGATCAGATATTGTGGTGTGTTACACTTAGCAGTAGCGTGGGTTTCGGTAACAAGCGCTGCTGCTAAAATATACCAGTAGCGCTCTTTCTGTCCAGCGCTAATACTAAGTACTAGTAGCGTTGGGTCACAAACAAACGCTACTGGTAAACTTCTATCCTAGTAGTGCCTCCCGATGAGAGGATCGATGGTGATGACGATGGTGACGATTTCCCCCTCCTAGAGGCATGTTTCCCCGGCAAAACAGCTCCCCCGGAGCCCTAGATTGGTTTCGCCAAGGTTCCGCCTCGTGGCAGTGGTGTTTCGTCCCGAAAGGTTGCTTATGATTTTTTTTCCAGGGTAAAAGACTTAATATAGCAGAAGATGGGCACCGGAGGCTTGCCAGGTGGCCCAAGAGGTAGGGGCGCGCCCCCACCCTCGTGGATGGTGGGTGGCCCCCTCTGGTACTTTCTTCGCTCATTATTTTTTATTAATTCCAAAAATAACTTCCGTAGAGTTTCAGGAATTTTGGAGTTGTGCAGAATAGGTCTCTAATATTTGCTCCTTTGCCATCCCAGAATTCCAGCTGCCAGCATTCTCCCTCTTCATGTAAACCTTGTAAAGTAAGAGAGAATAGGCATAAGTATTGTGACATAACGTGTAATAACATCCCATAAGGCTATAAATATCGATATAAAAGCATGATGCAAAATGGACGTATCAGTTGTATTAACGCTTCCGCTTTCGGTCTACGAGGGTACGTGGACACACTCTCCCCTCTTATTGCTATGCATCACATAGATAGATCTTGCGTGGTCGTAGGAATTTTTTTGAAATTACCGCGTTCCCCAACAGGTCAAACACAAAGCCGAAGAGAACGAGGACAACTAGCTCAAATCGTTGCTCAAAAATCAAACCAAAGATAAAATACTCTTTCCTTACAACTTCAAGTGAGTGTTACTTTCTTGTGCATATTCGGTTTCCCTTATTACTCGAGGTTATAGTCATGTAACTGATGAGTTATGCATGCGTGCGCTGTTGGAAATATGCCCTAGAGGCAATAATAAAATGGTTATTATTATATTTCCTCGTTCATGATAATTGTCTATTATTCATGCTATAATTGTGTTATCCGGAAATCGTAATACATGTGTGATTACATAGACCACAACATGTCCCTAGTGAGCCTCTAGTTGACTAGCTCGTTGATCAACAGATGGTCATGGTTTCTTGACTATGGACATTGGATGTCATTGATCACGGGATCACATCATTAGGAGAATGATGTGATGGACAAGACCCAATCCTAAGCATAGCACAAGATCGTGTAGTTCGTTTGCTAGAGATTTTCTAATGTCAAGTATCATTTCCTTGGACCATGAGATTGTGCAACTCCCGGATACCGTAGGAATGCTTTGGGTGTACCAAACGTCACAACGTAATTGGGTGGCTATAAAGGTGCACTATAGGTATCTCCGAAAGTGTCTGTTGGGTTGGCACGAATCGATACTGGGATTTGTCACTCCGTATGACGGAGAGGTATCTCTGGGCCCACTCGGTAATGCATCATCATAATGAGCTCAATGTGACTAAGTAGTTGGTCACGGGATCATCCACTACGGAACGAGTAAAGTGACTTGCCGGTAACGAGATTGAACGAGGTATTGGGATACCGACGATCGAATCTCGGGCAAGTAACGTACCGATTGACAAAGGGAATTGTATACAGGATTTCTTGAATCCTCGACATCGTGGTTCATCCGATGAGATCATCATGGAACATGTGGGAGACAACATGGGTATCCAGATCCCGCTGTTGGTTATTGGCCAGAGAGTTGTCTCGGTCATGTCTGCATGGTTCCCGAACCCGTAGGGTCTACACACTTAAGGTTCGATGACGCTAGGGTTATAAGGAAGATTTGTATGTGATTAACGAATGTTGTTAGGAGTCCCGGATGAGATCCTGGACGTCACGAGGTGTTCCGGAATGGTCCGGAGGTGAAGATTTATATATGGGAAGTCATCATACGGTCGCCGTAAATATTCGGGGGTATATCGGTATTGTACCGGGACCACCGGAGGGGTTCCGGGGGTCCACCGGGAGGGTCCACCTCCCCCGGAGGGCCTTATGGGCTGTAGGTGGAAGGGAACCAGCCCCAAGTGGGCTGGGGCGCCAGCCCCCCCAGGGCCCATGCGCCTAGGGTTGGGGGGCAACCCTAAAGAGGGCTCCCCCCTTGGCTTGGGGGGCAAGCCCCCTCCCCCTTGGCCGCCGCCCCCCCTCTAGATCCCATCTAGAGGGGCCGGCCCCCTTCCCCCTTCTCCCTATAAATAGAGGGGCGAGGGGAGGGCTGCAACACCACATCCAAGGCGCAGCCCCTCCCCTCCCCAACACCTCTCCTCCTCCGCAAGAGCTTGGCGAAGCCCTGCCGGAGAACTGCCACTCCATCACCACCACGCCGTCGTGCTGCTGTTGGAGCCCTCTTCCTCAACCTCTCCCTCTTCCTTGCTGGATCAAGGCGCGGGAGACGTCACCGGGCTGCACGTGTGTTGAACGCGGAGGCACCGATGTTCGGTGCTAAGATAGGGTTCGGCCGCGATTTCGAATCGCTACGTGTACGACTCCTCCAACTGCGTTCTTGCAACACTTCCGCTTAGCGATCTTCAAGGGTATGAAGATGCACTCCCTCTCTCTCGTTGCTAGCATCTCCTAGATTGATCTTGGTGGCACGTAGGAAAATTTTGAATTATTGGTACGTTCTCCAACAGTGGCATCATGAGCTAGGTCTATGCGTAGATTCTATGCACGAGTAGAACACAAAGTAGTTGTGGGTGATGATTTGTTCAATTTGCTTGCCGTTACTAGTCTTATCTTGATTCGGCGGCATTGTGGGATGAAGCGGCCCGGACCGACCTTACACGTACTCTTACGTGAGACAGGTTCCACCGACTGACATGCACTTGATGCATAATGTGGCTAGCGGGTGTCTGTCTCTCCCACTTTAGTCGGATCGGATTCGATGAAGAGGGTCCTTATGAAGGGTAAATAGAAATTGGCATATCACCATTGTGGCTTTGGCGTAGGTAAGAAACGTTCTTGCTAGAAACCCATAGCGGCCACGTAAAACATGCAACAACAATTAGAGGATGTCTAACTTGTTTTTGCAGGGTATGCTATGTGATGTGATATGGCCAAAAGGATGTGATGAATTATATATATGTGATGTATGAGATTGATCATGTTCTTGTAATAGGAATCACGACTTGCATGTCGATGAGTATGACAACCGGCAGGAGCCATAGGAGTTGTCTTAATTTATTGTATGACCTGCGTGTCAATGAAAAACGCCATGTAATTACTTTACTTTATTGCTAACCGTTAGCCATAGTAGTAGAAGTAATAGTTGGCGAGACAACTTCATGAAGACACGATGATGGAGATCATGGTGTCATGCCGGTGACGAAGGTGATCATGCCGCGCCTCGAGGATGGAGATCAAAAGGCGCAAGATGATATTGGCCATATCATGTCACTTTATGATTTTGCATGTGATGTTTGTCATATTTACATCTTATTTGCTTAGAACGACGGTAGCATAAATAAGATGATCCCTCACTAAAATTTCAAGAGATGTGTTCCCCCTAACTGTGCACCGTTGCGAAGGTTCGTTGTTTCGAAGCACCATGTGATGATCGGGTGTGATAGATTCTAACATTCGCATACAACGGGTGTAAGCCAGATTTACACATGTGAAACACTTAGGTTGACTTGACGAGCCTAGCATGTACAGACATGGCCTCGGAACACAAGAGACTGAAAGGTTGAACATGAGTCGTATAGCAGATACGATCAACATGAAGATGTTCACCGATGATGACTAGTCCGTCTCATGTGATGATCGGACACGGCCTAGTTGACTCGGATCATGTATCACTTAGATGACTAGAGGGATGTCTATCTAAGTGGGAGTTCATTAAATAATCAGATGAACTTAATTATCATGAACATAGTCAAAAGGTCTTTGCAAATTATGTCGTAACTTGCGCTTTAGTTCTACTGTTTTAGATATGTTCCTAGAGAAAATTTAGTTGAAAGATGATAGTAGCAATTATGCGGACTAGGTCCGTAAACTGAGGATTGTCCTCATTGCTACGCAGAAGGCTTATGTCCTTAATGCACCGCTCGGTGTGCTGAACCTTGAACATCGTCTGTGGATGTTGCGAACATCTGACATACACGTTTTGATGACTACGTGATAGTTCAGTAATGTTAAATGTTTTAGAATTGAGGCGTCAAAGGCATTTTTGAAATGTCGCGGAACATATGAGATGTTCCAAGGACTGAAATTGGGATTTCAGGCTAGTGCCCACGTCAAGAGGTATGAGACCTCTGACAAGTTTCTTAAGCCTGCAAACTAAGGGAGAAAAGCTCAATCGTTGAGCATGTGCTCAGATTGTCTGAGTACTACAATCACTTAAATCGAGTGGGAGTTAATCTTCCAGATGAGATAGTGATGGTTCTCCATAGTCACTGCCACCAAGCTATTAGAGCTTCGTGATGAACTATAACATATCAGGGATAGACATGATGATCCTTGATCGATTCGCGACGTTTGACACCGCGAAATTAGAAATTGAGTAGGAGCATCAATTGTTGATGATTAGTAAAACCACTAGTTTCAAGAAGGGCAAGGGCAAGAAGGGATACTTCATGAAACGACAAATCAGTTGCTGCTCTAGTGAAGAAACCCAAGGTTGAACCCAAAACCCGAGACTTAGTGCTTCTGTAATGAGGGGAACGGGCACTGAAGCAGAACCACCCTAGATACTTGGTAGACGAGAAGGCTGGCAAGGTCGACAGAAGTATATTGGATATACATTATATTAATGTGTACTTTACTAGTACTCCTAGTAGCACTAGGGTATTATATACCGGTTCGGTTGCTAAGTGTTAGTAACTCGAAATAAAAAGCTATGGAATAAATGGAGACTAGCTAAAGGTGAGATGATGATATACGTTGGAAGTGTTTCCAAGGTTGATGTGATCAAGCATCGCATGCTCCCTCTACCATCGAGATTGGTGTTAAACCTAAATAATTGTTATTTGGTGTTTGCGTTGAGCATAGACATGATTGGATTATGTTTATCGCAATACGGTTATTCATTTAGGGAGAATAATGGTTACTCTGTTCATTTGAATAATACCTTCAACGGTCTTGCACCTAAAATGAATGGTTTATTAAATCTCGATCGTAGTGATACACATGTTCATGCCAAAAGATATAAGATAGTAATGATAGTACCACATACTTGTGGCACTGCCATTTGAGTTATACTGGTATAAAACGCATGAAGAAGCTCCATGTTGATGGATCTTTGGACTCACTCGTTTTGAAAAGATTGAGACATGCGAACCACGTCCATTGGTATATATGCATGAAGAAACTCCATACAGATGGATCGTTTGGACTCACTTGATTTCGAATCACTTGAGACATGCAAATCATACCACATGGGCAAGATGACTGAAAGGCCTCGTTTTTTCAGTGAGATGAAACAAAAGAGCAACTTGTTGGAAGTAATACATTTGATGTGTGCAATCCAATGAGTGCTGAGGCACACAGTGAATATTGTTATGCTCTTACTTCACGGATGATTTGAGTAGATTCTGAGTATATTTACTTGATGAAACACGAGTTTGAATTATTGGAAGGTTCAAGTAATTTCAGAGTGAAGTTGAAGATCATCGTGACAAGAGGATAAGATGTCTATGATATGATCATAGAGATGAATATCTGAGTTACAAGTTTGGCACACAATTAAGACATAGCGGAAACTGTTTCACAACTAATACCGCCTGGAACACCATAGTGTGATGGTGTGTCCGAACATCATAGCTGCACCCTATTGGATATGGTGCATACCATGATGTCTCCTATCGAATTACCACTATCGTTTATGGGTTAGGCATTAGAGAGAACCGCATTCACTTTAAATAGGGCACCACGCAATTCCATTGAGACGACACCGTATGAACTATGGTTTAGAGAAACCTAAGCTGTCATTTCTTGAAAGTTTGGGACTGCAACGCTTATGTGAAAAAGTTTCAGGCTGATAAGCTCGAACCCAAAGCGGATAAATGCACCTTCATCGAATACCCAAAATAGTTGGGTATACCTCCTATTTCAGATCCGGAAGCAAAAGTGATTGTTTCTAGAAACGGGTCCTTTCTCGAGGAAAAGTTTCTCTCGAAAGAATTGAGTGGGAGGATGGTGGAGACTTGATGAGGTTATTGAACCGTCACTTCAACTAGTATGTAGCAGGGCACAGGAAGTTGTTCCTGTGGTGCCTACACCAATTGAAGTGGAAGCTGATGATAGTGATCACAAAACTTCAGATCAAGTCACTACCAAACCTCGTAGGTCGACAAGGATGCGTACTACTTCAGAGTGGTACGTAATCCTGTCTTGGAGGTCATGTTGCTAGACAATAGTGAACCTACGAGCTATGGAGAAGCGATGGTGGGCCCGGATTCCAACGAATGGCTTGAGGCCATAAAATCCAAGAGAGGATCCATGTATAAAAAAAGTGTAGACTTTGGAAGAACTACTTGATGGTCGTAAGGCTGTTGGGTACAGATGGATTCTAAAAGGGAAGATATACAATGATGGTATGTGTCACCATTAAGAAAGCTCGGCTTGTCGCTAAGATGTTTCCGACAAGTTCAAGGAGTTGACTATGATGAGACTTTCTCACTCGTAGCGATGCTAAGAGTCTGTTGGAATTATATTAGCAGTTACTGCATTATTTATAAAATCTTGCAGATAGGATGTCAAAAACATTATTTCCTCGACAGTTTTCTTGAGGAAAGGTTGTATGTCATACAACCAGAAGGTTTTGTCAATCCTAAAAGATGCTAACAAGTATGCAAAGATCCTGCAATCCTTCTAAGGACTGGAGTAAGCATCTCGGCGTTGGAATATACACTTTGATGAGATGATCAAAGATTTTGGGTTTATACAAAGTTTATGAGAAACTTGTATTTCCAAAGAAGTGAGTGGGAGCACTATAGCATTTCTGATGAGTATATGTTGTTGACATATTGTTGATCAGAAATGATGTAGAATTTCTGGAAAGCATATAGGGTTATTTGAAAAGTGTTTTTCAATGGAAAACCTGGATTAAGCTACTTGAACATTGAGCATCAAGATCTATAAGGATAGATCAAAACGCTTAATAGTACTTTCAAATGAATACATACCGTGACAAGATTTTGAAGGAGTTCAAAATAGATCGGCAAAGAAGGAGTTCTTGGCTGTGTTATAAGGTGTGAGTATTGAGTAAGACTCAAGACCTGACCACAGCAGAAGAGAAAGGACGAAGGTCGTCCCCTATGATTTAGACGTGGGCTCTACAATATGCTATGCTGTGTACCGCACCTGAAGTGTGCCTTGCCATGAGTCAGTCAAGGGGTACAAGTGTGATCCAGGAATGGATCACAGGACAGCGGTCAAGGTTATCCTTAGTAACTAGTGGACTAAGGAATTTTCTCGATTATGGAGGTGGTAAAAGAGTTCGTCGTAAAGGGTTACGCCGATGCAAACTTTGACACTAATCCGGATGACTCTGAGTAGTGAACCGGATTCGTATAGTAGAGTAGTTATTTGGAACAGCTCCAAGTAGCGCGTGGTAGCTGCATCTAGAAGATGACATAGAGATTTGTAAAACACACACAGATCTGAAAGGTTCATACCCATTGATTAATAACCTCTCTCACAAGCAAGATATGATCAACCCCATGGGTGTTGGATTCATTGCAATCACATAGTGATGTGAACTAGATTATTGACTCTAGTGCAAGTGGGAGACTGTTGGAAATATGCCCTAGAGGCAATAATAAAATGGTTATTATTATATTTCCTCGTTCATGATAATTGTCTATTGTTCATGCTATAATTGTGTTATTCGGAAATCGTAATACATGTGTGAATACATAGACCACAACATGTCCCTAGCGAGCCTCTAGTTGACTAGCTCGTTGATCAACAGATGGTCATGGTTTCCTACTATGGACATTGGATGTCATTGATAACGGGATCACATCATTAGGAGAATGATGTGATGGACAAGACCCAATCCTAAGCATAGCACAAGATCGTGTAGTTCGTTTGCTAGAGCTTTTCTAATGTCAAGTATCAGTTCCTTGGACCATGAGATTGTGCAACTCCCGGATACCGTAGGAATGCTTTGGGTGTACCAAACGTCACAACGTAACTGGGTGGCTATAAAGGTGCACTACAGGTATCTCCGAAAGTGTCTGTTGGGTTGGCACGAATCGAGACCAGGATTTGTCACTCCGTATGATGGAAAGGTATCTCTGGGCCCACTCGGTAATGCATCATCATAATGAGCTCAATGTGACTAAGTAGTTGGTCACGGGATCATGCATTACGGAACGAGTAAAGTGACTTGCCGGTAGCGAGATTGAACGAGGTATTGGGATACCGACGATCGAATCTCGGGCAAGTAACGTACCGATTGACAAAGGGAATTGTATACGGGATTTCTTGAATCCTCGACATCGTGGTTCATCCGATGAGATCATCATGGAACATGTGGGAGACAACATGGGTATCCAGATCCCGCTGTTGGTTATTGGCCGGAGAGTTGTCTCGGTCATGTCTGCATGGTTCCCGAACCCGTAGGGTCTACACATAAGGTTCGATGGCGCTAGGGTTATAAGGAAGATTTGTATGTGATTAACGAATGTTGTTGAGTCCGGATGAGATCCTCGGCGTCACGAGGTGTTCGGAATGGTCCGGAGGTGAAGATTTATATATGGGAAGTCATCATACGGTCGCCAGAAATATTCGGGGTATACTGGTATTGTACGGGACCACGGAGGGTTCCGGGGTCCACCGGAGGGTCCACCTCCCGGAGGGCCTTATGGGCTGTAGGTGGAAGGGAACCAGCCCCAAGTGGGCTGGGGCGCCAAACCCCCCTGGGCCCATGCGCCTAGGGTTGGGGGGCAACCCTAAAGGGGGCTCCCCCCTTGGCTTGGGGGGCAAGCCCCCTCCCCCTTGGCCGCCGCCCCCCCTCTAGATCCCATCTAGAGGGGCCGGCCCCCTTCCCCCTTCTCCCTACAAATAGAGGGGCGAGGGGAGGGCTGCAACACCACATCCAAGGCGCAGCCCCTCCCCTCCCCAACACCTCTCCTCCTCCGCAAGAGCCTGGCGAAGCCCTGCCGGAGAATTGCCACTCCATCACCACCACGCCGTCGTGCTGCTGTTGGAGCCCTCTTCCTCAACCTCTCCCTCCTCCTTGCTGGATCAAGGCGCGGGAGACGTCACCGGGCTGCACGTGTGTTGAACGCGGAGGCACCGTTGTTCGGTGCTAAGGTCGGATTCGGCCGCGATCTGAATCGCTACGTGTACGACTCCTCCAACCGCGTTCTTGCAACGCTTCCGCTTAGCGGTCTTCAAGGGTATGAAGATGCACTCCCTCTCTCTCGTTGCTAGCATCTCCTAGATTGATCTTGGTGACACGTAGGAAAATTTTGAATTATTGCTACGCTCTCCAACATGTGCAGCTTCCACTTTATTCTCCTAGTGATTAAGCTTGAGAAGGGAGAAGTAACCTTCTTAGACTCGAGACGAAAAGATCCCGAGGACTATGCAGACATGACTAGAATGCTCCAGAAGTAAGTTCAATCGATCATTATCGCATCATATCGGCAACTTTGTTCATTTCTTGATATCAAGTAATTATTTTCTTTGTCAGGCAGAGTTTGGAAAAAGTTCACCGCAATTTCTCCGGGACTGCCGACCGAGCTGACATTTAAACAACCGAAATTTAGTACTATACCTAGTTCCGCGCATCTCCCATTGATTGTAGCTAGTTTCATCAATACCATTTAGCATGCTTGCTTATCTGTTTGATTGACCTCTATTTCTCATGAAGTGCTTGTGGCAAGAACAAGGAAATAATTTCTGTGGATACTACGTTTGCGAGTTCATCTACAACGAGACGACCAAGAATAAGCGGGGCTACACTGAAAAACAATATCAAGTGCGTAAGCAAAAATATTCACAATTGTATTTTATTACCATCATTTGTTTTGATTTTCATTCATACACACATGTATTGGCCCTCTTCTTCGATTTAGACCTGGCAGCTGCGGGTTGAGCTCCTACCACATGATCGCATAAAAGCTATTCAATAGGAATTGGCGGGATTCTTTCTTGACCACGTCATCAAGAAAGCCGGAGAATACCATGTGGCACTTGACTTCAGACTTTAAGGATTGTAATAGATCTTATATTGTATATATGTAGCTAGTAGCATCGAATAGATATACGAAAACTTGTTGTTCGACCAATCTCTCGGAGAAGGAGAGGTCGATCACTTCTCTCTGTATATGTTCATGACGATCTTCTGTACTTAATGGTTTCCTTCATCTTCTTACTAGCTACCTTGTCGAGTCTTCTATATGACTAGTACGTAGCGTCGACCAAGCACGGAGATAAGAGAGGTCACTTCTCTCTGTTAGCTAGCTAACACAATATATGAAACCCCTAATTAAATTAACCTCCAAAACCCCAACCCCCCTTAAAGAAAACAAAAACCCCAGCCTCTGAACTGCTGACGTGTGGATGCTTTTTGGTCCCGGTTGGTGTTACCAACCGGGACTAAAGGCCCTCCCTCCTGGGCAAGCCACAGCGGCCACGTGGAGCCCCGTCTGTCCCGGTTCGCGAGCGAACCGGGACTAATGGTCATGGGCTTCAGTACCGACCCTTCAATCCCGGTTCCAGAACCGGGACAAATGGGCATCTGGAACCGGGACAGATGGGCCTTTTTCTACCAGTGTGTGTTTGTGCGTCTACACGTTGGATCCTTCCGATCTATGCTTCTCTTCATCGGCGGCGGTTGTTGTTCTACCGCGCTGGTCCTATGGGGTCTTAGCACCACGAGTTCCTGGCGGTCAAGTATAACAAGGTTTTCCCGGCTCCGATGAGGAAGGAGTGAAGTAGGCGGCGCGCCTTCGGCTCACTCCAGTGCTAGTAGTCGTCGCTAGGCGGTCTATAGACATAGATGTAGTTTTACTTCTGCTTACCTTGTCCCCGTCCGTGTGGTGTTTCTAGCATCGTCGGAGGGCGTGTTGAGGTTTGTCTCTAGCAGATCTCACGGGATTCGGTCGGTATTTGTATTCGATGAATCCACGTGGATCCTGTCTTCGTCCGTCTGTGTTTGTGTGTCTACAGGTTGGATCCTTCTGATCTACGCTTCACTTCATCGGCGACAGTTGTTGTTCTACGGCGCTGGTCCTATGGGGTCTTAGCACCACGACTTCCTGACGGTCAAGTACAACAAGGTTTGCCCGGCTCTGATGAGGGAGGGGTGAAGAAGGCAGCACGCCTTCGGCTCACTCAAGTGCTAGTAGTCGTCGCTAGGTGGTCTACGGACATAGAAGTGATTTTTATTTCTGTTTACTTCTGGGGTTCTTTATACTATCTTAACAGCTGATGAATATAAGTTATAAAAAAAATAGTTGAAAGAGGAAAAAAAAGGAAACAGTCGAATGAAACGTTAGCGCCTAAAAAAGAAAAAAAACACTCTAATAGCGAGCAGAATATGGGCCGTAGAGTGAGTAGAGTGAGAGCAACTGAAAGAAAAGTAGTACTAGTAGAGTGATTAGACAGCAGCAGAGCAGCGAGTGGACAGCAACTCGGCCCAACCCAGGAGCCATCCCGCCCCTGCACGCACGTGGCGCCCATCCCGCGGGCGCGCGCGCGGCCAGCCACCGGATGGCCGCCGTACCCGCCGCCCCCGCCGGATAAAGCCGTCGCCCCGACGCCCTAGGGTTTCCCCCCTCGCCCCCAGCCCTAGCCGCCCGCCTCCGACCTCCCTCCCTCCCCCTCCCCTCCTCTCCACACCCCCGCCGTCGGCCCTCGTCCGCGCGGCCACCCACCTTCCCGATCCCCGCCGGCATGCCGTCGACCTCCGCCTCGTTCCCCTGACCCTCCACGCCGGAGAAATCGCCTCCTGTCGTCCCCTTGGCCCCGGTCTTCCCCGCCGCCGGCGATTCGTCGTCGGCGCTGCGCCCCCGCTGCTCCTCTCGCCTTCCTCAACAACCCCGCGTCGGCGTCCCCAAGCTGCTTCCCCGTCTTCCTTGATTCGTTCGTCCTGGTGTGTTCCCCATCCCATGGCGGCCGTGTCGCCGCGGGCTGACCAGGCCCGGCAGGCGGCGCCGATGGCGACGGCTGACCTGGAGGCCGCCATCGCGGCGCTGCCCGTCAGGAAGCAGCGCATGCGGGAGACCTTCGACCGCCTCGTCGCCTGCGCGCCGCCCCATTACCATCTCCCCTTCACCTGGGACGACATCGACGCCCATGTCTCCTCCCTCCACGCCTCCCTCTCCCTCCGCTTCCGCCAGATGCAGCAGCAGCCGCCCCACCCCGGCGCCCCCGTGCCCGCAACCGCGATCCACGACGCCGAGCAGCCCTACCCCAGCGTGCCCGTGCCCGCAACCGCAGCCCCCGACGACGGGCAGCCCGACCCTTGCGTCCTCGTGTCCGCAACCCACGGCGAGCCCATCCAGGAGGACGAGGAGATGGATAGGGAGGATGAAGACGCCTCTCCTGTGGAAGAGGATGATAGAGTGGAGGACGCAGGCATGGGCTTTGTGGGGGCGCCATGGCGCCAGGCCGGAGGAACTCGTGATCAGGAGTTTCCTGTTCCGGTGCGGGCTCACTCCGGCAGCCCTATGCTTCGGCGGCCATACACGGCGTACCAGCAGCCTGATGTGCTTAGCCAGCTGAATCTTCCCATGCTCCAGCGCCAACAACCATACACGCCGTACCACCGGCAGGAGTTTCCTGCCATGGCGGGGGCCAGGAATACCTACAATATTCCTCCGATGGTCCGGCAGCCGTACTACGATATTCCTCCGATGGAGCAGAGGCCGTACGTGCCGTACTTCAGGCGAGAATTCTCCCCTGATTTCAGGCAAGAATTCTTCCCTGATGATGATGCGACGAGGCAGCTGCCCTTCAGGAGGCAGGAATTCTTCCCTGATGATGATGATGATGTGACGAGGCAGCTGCCCTTCAGGAGGCAGGAATTCTTCCCTGATGATGATGTGAGGAGGCAGCCCCCGATGGGCATTGACCATGTGCTCCAGGAGCAGCAGTACATGGCAATGGCGCACCATGAACCATACTTCCCACGGCAGCAGTACATGGCGCACCACCAGCCCCACTTCCCTGTTGCACAGGCTGCTAGTGCTCACAGTCAGGGATCAAACGCTAAGCGTCGACCACCGAGCACCTATCCGGGCAACATCAATGTGGGTATTAGCGAGCCAAGTAAGAAGAGCAGAACTATCCACAAGAACACCATATATGATTATTTCTGATAGACAGCAGGAGCATTGCTATGATTCCCGGAGACCTTCTCCGTTGATTAAGAGAAACCAAGTGAAGACCTTTACAGCCCGATGCGCAAACTAGTCCAAAGGCACCACCATGTCGGCAACATTCGCGAGGCCCTACTAAGAAAGGAATCAGAAAGACATGACACAACCTACACAATGCTGCTGTCTTGTGACGGTGGGCAGCGGCGGCAGATCACTACGGAGCAATGCAAGCACCGATCGAGGACTGACGCCGGTGACATGGTCTCTGCATGTGAGCCGTGGAGGCACACGTGCGTGTGCGGGGAAGATGCCGAGGTATATTTTTCGTGGTGTCACAGGGAATGTGTGGGTGAGAGAGACGGCCCATTCCGCATCTCAGTATGGGCATACACATGCTGCGATTTGATGACTTGGTAGGCTGCCGGTCAATGCCTCACATCGCTCGACCGACGCCTAGCATCGGTCAAACATGAATCACATGCCTAGCCTTGAGAATAATACTATCCTCTCCATAAGCTTTATCATTATATGTTCACATATTTTTTTAGTTCATCATACTATTTTCACTATTAAAAATGTAATTTTATATAATTGTAAACCGTCATCATAGATGATTCCATGAGCTCATTGGACTGGGGTAATAGGGTTGCAAAAAAATTCGGAGGCAGTAGCAAAAACCATATGCTTTAAAATGGCAAACAAACAGTAGAAGTTTGTTGGCCATTTGTCGATAGAGGTTTAAATTGCACTACCCTTGGATGTATTGTCATTACAATTGTTGTTGCAAGTCGGATCTACTAGAGTACTGCTTCATCAAAGGTGATTATAGCGATGATTGGGGATTAGACGAGTTTGCAGAGATGGAATAAGTTTTTTGAGGGAGAAAATTACCTTTATACGCACCATCCCGGGCCTATCTGATAGCCTTATTCCCTTGTCGCATTTTGACAGTGAGATACATCTCGGCTACCTGCTAGATCCGCCACTGATGTGTCATTCATCATCATTGGACGAATGTTCTTAGCGCACCGAGCAATGCATGCGGCTCACTCACCAACCTTCAAAGCTGAGCTTCTTACTCCATGGTTGAGGCAAATACATTATACATCACACCCACAACTTTTACACTTATGTTTTATTTTATATACAATAATGCCTTGCCTAGAGATGACCAACTTGAAGACTCCGTAGTTGAATGCTTCTTATCCCTTTTGCTGCCGCAGATTTGTTTGCACCAGACTGGCTGATATGTATATGTGTGTCAAAATGTTATGTGACGTTGTGTTGGTAGATGCAGTATATTTTGGCTTGTGCTAAAATGTACAAATGCCTAGAGTTAATAGAAAAGGAACATTCCCCCGCAAAAAAAAAAAAGATAAACAAAAGGTGCATTGGCATCTTGGTTGAAGAGAAAATTTCAAGATGAATGTGTTAACCGAAGGTTTCACGCTACAGAAATTCCCATGTGTTATTGCTGAATTAGAGAGAGAAGGTCCATGCATAAAATAGTACAGGAGAAATCTTTGCGTTTTACAGTTTCAAACATTCAAAGATAGGCATGGTGTTCTGATAATTTGAACTTTTGGCTAGTGTCATATCTATTTGCAGTATTGCGAAGTTTTTAGGCTTCTTAAAAAAATAGAGACTCCCAAATCTAAAACAAACTCTCCTGGCCGTGTGAACAACACCTTTGCTTTCTGATGAAGTAGGGACGATGGTTCAAAGGTGCATGGGAGTGTGGGCTCTTTCCGATGGCGACGCCATGCTTGTAGATCAACCAGAGCGCGTCGTGTGGTGGAGATCCTCGATCAGTGGGGATGACTGATCAGAGGTGCAGGGGAGTTGTCCTGCCATTGCCATTGCCATCGCGCGGCCAGCGGCCTTCAGCATGCATGGACACAATGATGTCATAGATCGGGTACGTACGCAGCGAGGACGCATCATGGACAAAACATTCATTCTTCGGTAGGTCATACTAGCACCAACATGGATGGATGCTCCGATAGGAGATACGCTGCAGCCTACCGGCAATGGGTATGAAGGTAATGATGAGGCTTGCATACGCCTGGAATGAATCGAGCAAAAGAGAAGGAAAACTGATGGTGACGGCATGAATTTGTATTCTAGCTTGAGAGAGAGAGATCGATTTGTTTTCCATGGAGGAGGAAGAGAGAACGTAGAGATTTCCATGCCGTAATTTTAGATTGATTTTTCTTACTAGAAGAGGATGGGATGCTGGAGCAGAATTGTGGGCTTTATATCTTCAGGCTTCTTGGTTATAGGATTTGATTTCCTATAGTCATGGTAATGATGGAGCTTTTAATCAAAGAATCCAATTGGTCTTGCAGCCTCTCTTGCTGTTGGATGGAAACATGATGTGCCGTCAACCCTCTGCTGGACGTCTCTTCTTGCGCCATTGCTCGCATCGTCCGTCATTGTTGCCGGACAGGGAACGACAGACTCCATTCCTGACCAGATCAATGCTGCCTGCCTACCCAGTTTTCGTGGCCACTCTCCCATCGTAGATGATCACAATGCTAGCTGGACGCCGCTTCTTCTCGCAACATCCCATGACGAGATGTAAGAAGTAAGCTGTCAGCACCATCATTCAATTTCTATAGCAATCTTGAATCTTCCTCTCCCTGAACACGTTTTGTGTTGCTGTTGGTGTATACACCTTTAGTGTGTTAGACGAAATCCCAAACCATGATGGTGCAGTTCTATCCACTTTGCATACATAGCTATGTGCAGTTCACATTCCTGACAGTAGGAGCCTCTCTTGCAGTTTTTACTGGTAAAAAAAATTAAGCTTGGTCACTCATGCAACCAGTATTAGTACCAAGATTGCTTATTTGAAAGGACATCATAGTCCGTAGTGATTACTATGGTAGTTTGGTCAGCTAGAAATAACGCCCTGACTATAGGTGCGTACATATGCATGTTTTCAAGTTGCACACACTAACATGGAAAGATAATATTCATTCACTCGATCTGCGGAAAAGATGCCACAATAAAGTGGTGGATGGGATGTGTCGAGAGTTAATTCGTGATGTATGTGGTGATGGCAAATCTACAATGCTTCCCTTTTTATGTGTCCCCCCCTTAATTAGCATATCTAATATTGACTGTCTCACATAAATCGATGATAAATGAAAATTCTTAGTTTTATGACAGCTTCAGTTCTTTTACTAGGTCAGCTCACTACTCCCTGCATTCAGCAATATATAATTCACTTCATAGTCAAGCATGTCACTCCTGTTAAAGTTAAGCTTGGTCTTTATGTATGCAACTGGTACCATGCTGATTACTTAAACACTTTCTTTTTGTAATTACTGTGGTAATCAAGTCCACCGGATACCATATTGTACAAATGCACACATAATGTTTAAGGTGTGTACATACAAAGATGACAACATAATATACATGTTGTGGTCGACAAAAATGACAACATAATGTACATACAAAGATGTCAAATATTCATTGGTGACGGTATATATATACACGATTATTCCGACCTTCTATTATGTGGTGAAAAGTAGCAATGCTTCTGTATCTTGGTGGTACCTTTTCTTTTATCTTAACTAACATATCTCCCATGATTGGTCCAACATGAATCAGTTTCTAAGCTTTTCCGGTAATTGTGTGCCTTCCATATTTGAACATTTTTCTTCATTTTTGAATGCTAACTGTGAGTATGTGACTGTGGTTCAAGCAGTGCTTTCACTGGAGATGCTCGACCACTGTTGTTTGCCCAAGAGAAAAAACTATTTCAGTTATAAAATTCTTCATGGTCATGAAGAAAACTTCTAATCAAAGTTATTTTCTTATGTGAGTCCATTCAGTTTTTTAGTTGCATTCAATATTAAACTTGCTACACCTTTTCCATTATCAATTATCATCTAGTAATCACCCAAGCTTAGATAAACTCCCATAGTCCAATCTCAACCATCTATTTGATGGAGCTTATTTTAACTATGGTATAAGATATAATTGAGCAAAGTATAGACACAGACTAAATGAGTTGTGCGCATGGGAAGAAATTTGAAGTGTTAATAGTTGCTCTAATGATATTCCTATATTTGTTCCAGTTATGTAAACTATAATTGTGGTTACAATAGATGAAGATTTATGTCAACCTTATAGCTCACTGAAACTTTTACTGGCGGCAACTGGTTGAAGGAAACAAACTGTGTTGATGCATGGTTTTGGATAAGTAACAAGAAAAAATCATATATCATGCAAGTCAAAGATGATGGAACTCGCACCCAGCTGCAGCTTATTTTAACACAAAAGCAAGTTCATAAGATAGATCTGTAGTTAGAAAGAAGGTTTACATTGATTCTGTCGTGTGTTTTATGTAACTGAAATTTGGCTGAATGTTACAATTTTATTGGTCATCCTATTGTGTTTACAATTTAGGATAGTCGAGTCTTGGTTCTTTGTATTTTCGTCAACAATTATGTGTTGGTAAAACATGTTCAAATGTTTTATGCTACATTGGTTTCCTCAGTTTCAATGAAATTTTCAATCTAGGCTGTCGTGTTTGCGGTAGTGTATTTTCCTAAACAATAGTGTTCTTATATGACCCTTTGCTGTCCATGATAAGCACGTCCATAGATGTTGAGTTACATGATAGCTATTCCTTAGCCATCCAGTGGTTAGTGGTCGTTCGATAATAATTTCGAAGGTCAAACGTCAACTGCATCAGTAAGTATAAGGTAAAATTGTAATATAAATTTATGCGCGACAGTTATTGTACACTATGGTGCTGTTTAGCTAAGAATATTTCATAATTAACTATCGTTCTTTGTTGTTTTTAGTTTCTACCCTTGGAGATGTCATGATATTTTGTCATTCCGATTGTACCATATATTTAGGAAAAAACAGGAACATCAATTTTGTCTGGATCAGCTAATGATGTTCTGTTAGTTCAACCGTGTCATTTGTGATAGAATGTTATTGTTTTTCCGGGTGCACAACTAATGATAAATAAGTATTTCATCTTCCTCAGGTTTGTCCTGTATTAGTAAATCAATATTTCCTTCCTCTTGCTGTCAATTTGTTCTCCACATCAGATAATCATGTAACACATTTTATATTGATTATGTGAACAAAGCGTATCTTGGACAATGCATCCATGTAAAAACCCATCTTGCTCCTCTAATTTTTAAAGTATACATTTTGCATGCATTCGGACTGACCACCAAATTCCTCCATTTATGTAGAAACATTGAATCTGAGTTTATTTTCTTCCTTCCTATGTCTAACATATCTTTATAAGATAATTTATGTCTGACTAATGCACACACACGTATATGCTTCCTTGATGATCTCCTTCTATGTTAGCTATCCATGCAAGGTTCAATCTATCAGTTGTAAGTAAAAGCCAATTTATGGCATTCATATTTTCCATCGGCCTGTCATATGAGTCCAGGATGATTACTACTCCTTTTCCCTTAATACGTTTATTACATGCATATAAGTTAAGTACTCCCTCCGTAAACTATTATAAGAGCGTTTAGAATACTAAAATAGTGATCTAAACGCTCTTATATTAGTTTACAGAGGGAGTACTTCTTTAACAACACAGGAACTTCAATATTGTTTGCAATAAAAAGCAAGTTTTGACTTGAGAGGCGACTAGCTGAAGTTGAAACCAGAGGCGATGATAAGTACCGGAAGAGTATACGCCTCCAGATGCCTCTAGATACAATGTCTCCCGGTGTAAGGAGTCATCATGCAGATATGGTTCACGCACGTGCTAAACCAGGTTTTTATTTTCTATTTTTATTTTCTACATGCACTTTAATTTTTTGGTATACGATACGATCTCTTACCGTTTGCATGATACATGAGCAGTGGATTCTCGGTTGTATATTAGTTGATACTCCGTTTGTAAAAAAATGTAAGATTGTTTAGATCACTACTTTAGTGGTCTAAATGATATTATATTTTTTACAGTTGGAGAACTAATCTGCAAATGTATGATTATTATTTCTCCATATTTTAAGATCAAATTAACTCTGACCAAACTCCACCGTGTTTTCATGCCAAAAATGGCAACATATGCTAGAATAGATCATTTGATTTTATGACCGTCTGCAGACTTATAGGTTACGAATAGATAAAACATGTAGGATACGCATACACTATGACAAAATTGACTATTAGACATAATGTGCATAAAAAATATAATCACAAATTGGACGGAGGCCTGTAACTCCATGCATTATGCCCAATTTAAAAACGCTGTTAAGATGCATATAAAATCTTATTCCTTATGATCTTTCTAATTCATACAATATCTCTTCTCCAACGAATATTAAAAGTGCTAGCCCGTGCAGTTGCACAGGTTCATCTTAATACAAAATGAGACGTGCAATTCGGTGAGCGTTTGAGAGAAAACATGTTGATGGCGTAGACGATTACTTACAAAATCAATTGTAAATTTTCATCTATGAATGTATCTTTTTATCATTAACATTTTTATTCATAATACAAGTAGTCTTACTCACTAAGAAATCCTCTATCAAACTAGAAATCATATCTAGTATAGAAATTTAGGAGCCAGAAAAGAAATATATAACCGATACGCCTTTTCTAAAATCATATCTAGTATAGTGTTACCCTTTGTAGTAGGAAAGGCATTAGTGTATCTGAACCGAATAATATGTTTGAATTTTGAAGATGTTATATGGTCCGGTGTGATCCATGACACTCTAGATTCCGCCATGGACCCAAAAGTCTTTGCCTTGAAGACTGGCGAGGGGGCTGTTACCATCGCTCAGTTTGCAGGGAATATCTCACTGTCCACGATAAACGACGCGTCCGTCCAATATGTCTGATTAAGTAAGTAGCCGACATGTGGTTCCTGGTGTCGGAAGGCGACATGGTGGCAGGGGGTATAACGCCTGATGATGGCGGTGCATACGAATGTGATGTGCCGGTCAATAACTTAGTAATCCTCAAGGATCGTTCTGGTCACAAACGGATTCCGTCCCCAAAATCAAGGTATCTAGGGTCGCCCATGATGAACTCTTTAAGATCAGTCTTTACTCGTATTTCTGATGGTTTGTCATCTCTATCCTTTATGAAGGCGACGAAGTTGGTCCCCGCGGGTAATCTCGATCCTCCATAAGTTTTTTGCTGACGGAGAGAACCTAAGAAGAGACTACCTCATCGATTCTAAGGTGCTTGACTTGCTCGTAATCTACCCTGAAGTGGAGGCATAATCCACTAGAGTGGTTGTTGTCGATGCCGGTAGTGTTGTGATTCTTGTGTGTCCTTTACCCATGGTACTATCAAATCAAACAACAGTTAAGTACACCAGTTGTCAAACCGGAAGATAAAAAGAAACGTTTACACACTAGACGATCCAAATGAGAAGCAATCCACTAGTTGGCTGCTGGCTAGCCGCTCGAGGTGGAAGCGGGGATGTTTGGTGGTGAGGCTGCTCTCTTGGCGTATGAGCCACCGTGATCCTTGCCGAAACTATCGTACATCAGGTGTGTTCGCCTCTTGTTCCCTACTCTCTCTTTGGCTTGATCCTTGGTGGCTAGGATTCGATCTATAGCCGTCCCCAACATATTGCTCTTGTTCTCCAGAGTCCAATTGTGTTGTTTATTGTTCATTACTATGCAATAATTATCATTATGAATCCTTGGGTTTGTTCCCATGTATATCTCTCGCAAGGAAAAAAAATAGTGTGGCATGACAAAATAGTAAGCCCTTAAAATTTACTATAGCGCAACTATATCATGCTATAGCAAACGATTATACACTAAATTCATTTAGCATGACATTGCTCAGAATGCTATAGCGTGCCATAGTGAGCTGTTTTTTCAGCGATCTCTTCTAATCTACCATATATACGAGATAAGAGGAACATCACATGTGTGGTGAATTTCCCGCGAGTAGTTTTGCCATACCTGTATGAACGCCCCAGGCCTATCAAAAGTTCAGAACTAGTTTAAGGTCCATACATGTAGGTTTGGCATTTTGAGCCTTGCATTGCACCTAAGCTCCAGGGGCAACCATCCAGTCACGGGGAGACTTGAGCGAGGGACCCTGGTGAGTGAGAGTGTGACACGAGGCAGCGCACATGGCGGGGAGGCGGAGGCGAGTGCACGGACATGTCTTCCGTATTTCTATCTGTTGTTTTATGAGTTCACTAGACCATGGAGGAAGGCGTTGCCGCACACATCCATTTTAAGAAAAGAAACAATAGAAGTATATGCCAAATGGAGACCGCAATTACAACATATTTATAGTAGTTACACTAAATAACACATATTGGGATCTCTGTCATCAAATGAAAATAATGTCTTGAAAAGGACCGACATTGTGAAGTCAAGAAAATTATTCCATTTTATTGACGAAACATATTATCTTGCTATTGTGCATGATCAAAAAGTAAAAAAAGTGAGTGGCCTTTGTTAGTTATAACAAAAAGATATTTTTGATATAACTCCTAGGAACTAAAATTGAGGCAACAAATTGACCATGGACCACTTTCAAGGAGTATGTAGAAGGCATAATAACCATTTACCAGCTAACTACAAACATTGAATTCGAGAAATCATAATGAACTCCTAGGATTCTTTTTCTCAAAGAAATCATAATGAACTCCTAAGATTATTTTTCTCACACAATACCTACTATCATAGGGAAGCATCAATTTGTAGGAAAATTATAATCCAGACGGTGATGCACATGGAAGGGGAACAACCACTACAAACGAAGAAGCATAGATGATCTCTCGTGATAAAAATAATGAAGGGTGCATATCTCACCGGCGTTCAATGGGGATTGCAGCTGGTTTCGTTGAAAATTTAGGTTATTTACATATTCAGTTCGATAGGTACAGACACGACAACAAGATAAATTTGTGCCTATATTAGTGGTTAGTGTATAAATATGTAAGTTAGTGGTTAATGTACAGATATAGGCCGAAATTAAGTTAGTGGTTAATCTGCAATAAATTTGACACTGACAACAAGATAGGCACAAATATAGATTTTCATCAAACACCGAAATTGTACCAGCAAATGGATGCATTAAGGCACTCATTTTCAACCAATCTTTGTACATGTTGTAGCTCCAAATTATGGACACCTGAGACAGGCAGTCTGAACAGCAGGTGTTCGCTAGTTAATTTGACTCTATGTAAGTTGTTTAATGGAATATAACTGAGACAGGAAGCAGGCAGAGCGGCCTAACAAGGTAGAAGCCTCAATATCTGCTCTGAAGACAGATCTGTGGAAGATGGCGGCGATGACACATGTGAGTGCGTCAGACCGGTTTGTGCCCCAGACCTGGTATGTGGCTCGGCTGGGGCTTCCGGCTTTCGATGATAGGCTTAAGTGAGTGGTATGGGTATTTGGCCCAGCTAGCACCCCTTCATCATATGGATAGGAGTAGTGGCATATGTTGCCAAGATGGCGGATTCAGGCATATTGTTGTAATATTTTGTAAGGTTCGAAATAATCAATAAAGTGGCCGCATGCATCTCCCAGATGCAGAGGCCGGGGGTCATCCTACTTTTCTAGAAAAAACTGAGACATGAAAAATTATGCAAGCTCGGATCATTGTTTCTTGCAAGGAAAACAAAATAAAATGTGATGCAGACCTAATGCATGTAGGACAGTACAATTTTATATGACGTGCAAAACCGGATCTGATATGCGGACGCTGCCGTTCATGCGAAGGTGAGAAGACATCCTGCAGCCTCCCCTCTGTACGCAAGGTGACTTTGGCTGCAGGACTGCCCTTGCTCGCTAGGTTTTTGTGAGATGGTACAGAAAAACTACATGTCGCCTATTCCATTGGTCACATTGCCTAATCTTTGTAGAGAGAGGAAGAAAGAAATGGGGACCTAAGTTAGTGAGAGGTTATGGCCGTAAACCATGCCGGCGTTTGTGGGACGAGCATGCCGGTGTTCGGGGCGAATGAGAAGCACCCCATCCCTGTGCAGAGAGTACTAGTCGTGGAGGCGCTGCTGCCCTCGGCGGCGTGGATGCGAAGGAGGGATGACCGGATGAGCGGCGCCGTAGGGGAGGCAAGGCGTCCCTCTTGTTGGGCTACTTTAATTAAAGACTAGGTATGCACCCGTATTGCCGTGGGAGCCAACAAAATTTTCAAAATGCAAAAAGTGTACCATATGGAACAACTATAATGAAAATCAGAAAGGGAAAAGAAGATTATGTTTTGGTTGTCAAGCAAATAATTTCTGACAACTTGGTCATAAGACATATTGAAGGCCAACGAACATTAGAGTGGAATCTAATTATCTGAATGACATGATGTAAGCCATTGGTGCAAATAGATGAGCACACTTGCAGATTAAGACAATTTGAGTATTGCTAACCAATCTAAAATTGTTTTTTAAGTGATTACAGATTTAAGTTATTTTAATATTTTAGTTTGACAGGCCGCCACTGATCCTGTTCCAGGCCTCTCTCCACATTGCCTGTTGCACAGCTAGTCACCACCGTCCCCTAATTCCTCGATGGCATCACTGCCATTGCTAAGGGCCTCCCGTGAAGAGAGATGGGAGGAGTCATGATGACAGAGCTTGCCTTCACCTGCACATCGTCGCTACCATTGCGGCTGTGATATCACGCATGCTTCTGTCATGTGTAAGTTTTCATATGATAAAATAAATTGCAACCTATGTGAAGCATCATAGAGAATCGGAAAGCCATATCAGACCAACTTTGAAATGTTTTTTTTTTCTAGAAGAAATCCTATTACCCCCAACTTCACGGCTAGGAAAATCGAGACAGACAATCATCTCATAACTATTTCTCAGAAAATAAAATAAAAGCATAGTTCATGTTAAGAGATTGGTCAATGAGGAGGGGATAGCAAAGGACAATCAAAATGTTTAGAGATAAAATAGGGAACCTTTCGTATTTTTTAGACCTGTTACACCACTTTGGATATTCTGATGTTGAATTTTAGATTTATTTCCTGCAGTCTTTCCACCTTCAAATCTTCAGCATGAACCTCACTGCAACAACAATTGAGCTTGTCAGATTCTGTTGGACTAATTGCCTATAATAATTGTTTTCTCGTTTATCATTGGGATTTCGTAATAAAAAAATTATAGCACAAGTCAACCATGAAAAGCCTGGGGTGCAAGTATCATGCTAAATCTAATAAAGTGCATTATTTTTACGCATATCAGTTTAGAATATACAGTACTGTTTTGGCTGCAAAGTCCACAAATGGACATATACAAGAAACATGGTAATGATATTATTAACACTAGTCATCAACCTGTGCACCTGCACGGGCTAGATGTACGATCATACAATCTTGTAGATACACTTTGTAATAAATGTAGACATGTATAAA
Source organism: Aegilops longissima (assembly GCA_021605205.1). Taxonomy (NCBI): domain Eukaryota; kingdom Viridiplantae; phylum Streptophyta; class Magnoliopsida; order Poales; family Poaceae; genus Aegilops; species Aegilops longissima. The sequence goes on along the minus strand of CM038676.1, from coordinate 17,741,055 downwards.
TTCTCACATTCGTTCATCATGAGCATGCAGTTGTTAAGGAATACCTAATCCAACATCTTGAGGACCCAAATGCATGGTTGTAGGAAAAATTAAAAAATCAATATTTGTAAGTCCTGCTTACATCATTACATTCAAACCTACACAAAGAAAATACTCAAATAAAGATTCTTTTTCTTTGAAATAGAAGTATCCAACTGAGGCCATAAAATATTTGTTTTCCTTATACTGGCCTACTATTGCTAAAATAGTTGTACCTGTGTTGTGTAAATAAGATTAACTTAGACATGGTACAGAGAACTTCCATTAGATTTAGATCATGGCATCAGTACGTGTGAATGTTGCTGCAAAGGCACGGAAGTATGACCCGGCTGGTATTGTACGCTTTGCGATGATCCTGCCCCGTGCGCAGGCTCCATCCTACGCATCATCCGATAAGACGGCGATCAGTATATGCCATGAAAAAAGCTTCTTGACCACCACATGCGCTACAAAATTTACGTAAATTTGAAGAGACATCATTATTCATATTAGAAGAATAATCTAATTATGCTAAATTATGTAATCTAAGTACCCTAAATTATGAAAATATATTTACTCTAAACTATATGTACCTTAGATCGTAGAGGCCACATTCTAACAGGACTATATAGGAAGTAGTTGACCGGTAATATTGTTGAAATACAGAAGTGGAAAACCAATAGTTTATAACAAAATCATATTCTATCACACGCTTAGGCTATACTATGTTGATACACATAGATTTTCTTAGCATATACACCTGGTACATTAAACAATGGAATCAAACATATATAGTAGAGAAAACGAATGTTGCATTTTTATCTCAAATCAAAAGCCTGGAAGGGGTGATCCAGGAAAAACATTAATTGCTGCATTGTTGAGTGTCTCATATTGCAATTTTGCGTCCAATCCAGTAGACAGATGTAGGCAGCCGTGAGGAATCAGCAGATGGTTGCCATGAGCTTCTGGATACTTCTTTTTGCTAATCACCAAAGAACACACATGCGAGCCTAACAATAACTTGATATAGAGGAGATTTCTCTTGTTTGCACCAGTGTAACATGAAACAACAGATACGCAGGCTGCAGGATGGAAGACGCCAACCACCATATCGTTGATATTGAATGCATGCTTGAAGATTTTTTCTTGACCACTTCGTCCACCCTAACTTTCCACAATGGGATCAATCTTTCTTAAGCTCTGACACTTGAAAACAATACTTACCATCATATTAATCAAACCTTGCCGCATCCACCAATTTTTTTTTGCAAATACTGCATGTGGAAACCATGGACATTTCATCAGCAAAAAGTAAGAAAAAAACCTAGCTATGCACTAATAATTATGTCTAGTTCAGATGTACTGCTCCTGCAGTATCCACAATAGAAAAACCATGATTTTCCGTTCTCGAGCGCCTGACGAACAGCATCTAGCATCTGCTTCCAATCTTTCCTGATGAGATATGATGTCTGCTGGGGGTTTGGTTATGAATTCAAAAGGATGAAGAACAGTCCAGTGAAGATTGGAATTAAGGGTACTACTACCCTGCTAAATTGGGACAGGAGTGGTGCATTATGCCATTGATTGGCATCTATAGGATGCGAAACTTTGTGCTGCCTTAGTGATGACGGACAGCCATCACCTTACTTGCTTCAAAGAAGACTGTCGGTACAGTATCTCCTTCAAGCCTCGAGCCAGCAACAAAATATTTTACAGGACGCCCCATGCCAGTGGTAGGGGCCGATCCCCGGTGAATTCTTGCACAGAGCCTCTAGTACTGAATATGCTAGCAGTCAACTAAAATAGTTTTTTTAGGGTAGTCAACTAAAATAATTGATTGGGCTTAAACTGATATCATTGCCATCTGTAATGGATATTAAATCTCTCCTCTTGCATGCTAGATCTAAAGATAAAAATTAGCTGAAGTGTACACATCGGTTTTGACTCAACAGCAAGGAACCATAGTATTGCCACCCTAAGGAACAAAGCAACGGATGAGTACTTGTGTACTGTTGAAAATTAAATTTCGAAAGACAAAATTGGTTGCGACAAAATCAGTCACTTGACAACAATAATCATATTTGTCAACGAATATTCGAGCCATGGTCTTTACTGCGCCCTGGTCGGGTAGATTAATAACGAAACCAAATCACCCCATGTTGCTTTAAGTAGGTAGAAATTTGGCAGATACACAAATATTATTACAGTCTCCATTAGTTCTAATAATCGATAAGGAAGTACACTCCTCTAGCTGCTTAGCTATGTGTGCATGTTTGGTGTTGTGTATTTGGATGTGAGATGAGAAATTCTAACTTCCTACAATTAAGATATGAGCCCTCAGTGGAAACTTACCATTGGGAACCATGGATAGGGAGAGCATGTTCAGACCTACAAGTTGCTGCTGTCAATCTGTTGCCCATGTATATGGATGATTCTTAATCTGCTCCTATGTTTACACCTCCACATGCTGCCACCACAAGGACTATTAACATGAACACAGCCATCAACACCATTAAGTTAGCAGCATAGATCGACCTACTCGTCATCATGACCTGTAGGAAAAGCTTCACGTGTGATGTTCTCTATTGATATGACGTAATCCCTGTAACCAACAGGCAAGAGACATGATCGGCAATCACCAAAAAAAATCTGGAGGAAGGGCAGCCGCTTGATCTGCCAGGGAGAGGGTCTAGAATAGATGGTGAAGGTGTGTGCGTACCTGTGAGACCAAAATCAAACAGAGGAGGAGCAGATGGTGAAGCCACCGGCATGTACTTGCCTTAAACTTCAGGCATGTGCGCCCTCAAATATGAACGACGCCCCTCCTTCAAACTATCGTGGATACACATGCACATATGTGTAGGCCATCTAGGATTCAGAAATCTGGAATAAAAGGAAATTTCAAAATTGGGGCATAAGGGGAATGATGAAAGATTAGATTGGCTAATTTTCTTCTAGATGAATGGCATCAGGGGTCGTACCTTGGAGTATATAAGAAGACATTGAAGGAGAACATCGAGAGGCGGTGGAGGAGGAGCAGCAACCTCGACAGGCGGTGGAGGAGGAGCGGCGCTGGCCGAAGAGATGCGTTTTTGGGCCTTCAAATGAAGACCTCTTTTTTTCTTACATGGAGACCTACGTGTGGGATAATTTGCTAGGACTCTCTTAGGGATTTCATCCGACGGCTGTAGTAATTTGCTAGGACTCTCTTAGGGATTTCATCCGACGGCGGTAGTTATTTCAAACTGAGATCAGACGGTTAATTTTGTTAGTTTTATAGGATTAATGTGGTACCTCGTTTGGTGCCTCCAATTAGTAAATATAAGATATCAAACTGAAATTAAAACTTCATAATGTATCAAGTGCATCAAATAGTGATCCATCGTTGACCATTGGTTGAACGTGCATTTTAATCATAATGTATTTGCAAGTATCGACAACATCAGGAAATAATTTTGATCTGCTGAAACGCTGGTGGCATTTAAAAGAACTAAAAATACTAATACCATGCCTTTCCAGTTCTACTTATCTTCTTTGCATCAGAGAATAGCGTCTGTTATTTGCTGGTCTGTCTAAAAATTAGTGACTAAAATCTCATTCTAGTTAATTATATCATTTTTTACTACATCTACTTAATGATTTTCCATATTCTGTTTCTACTTATTATAAATTCAGTTCTACAAAGAAGCTGACAATAACTATGATACTGCATATGTTGTTACCTTCAAAACTAACCCTCGCTTAAAAACTAGCTTTGGCATATTTTTGATCGAAGTTGCATCATTATGAAAGTTAGGAAAAAATATCATCAGATCATACATAGATGTAGGTGCTGCTGTTAAGCACAAAAAATAAGTAACATAGAGACACATAGACAATTGGAGAATTATGTGAATGATTGGCTGAAGAACAAGCAATAGTATAGCGCATCTCATGTGAATTTCCGCACTGCCAATGCCGAAATAAGTCTTATCCATGTTTTGAAAAAAATTAAAGCTCATCCATGATTTAGAAACAAATTTAAAAATATAAAGATCCATCTGAGACAACAAGTAACATCCACGAAAAAAATGCTTTTTAATGAAATCACCTCCACTGGCAAAACAACAAAATGAAATTCGATGCATCTTCATTGAATCGTTTATGCTTATTTTCACTTATCATCAGGTTTGTTTCACATAACCATGAAGATTTTCATAACATGGTCAGTTGCGTATCATCTTTGCCTCCAGATATGTGTAGTGCTATAACACCAGGTGGTGCGATGAGCAGGTAACTATATAATGGCTGCTGAAAAACAAGGCAGTTCCACATCAAAACGTGACACTAATAACTATATAATGGCAGCTGGTAAGATTGTGCATGATGACATATGGTTTATTAGCCAAGGGATGTATACAACGGGAATCGAATGTGTACAAGGGGGAATCTGATGTGAAATCAGATTACATGTTGGCTGAAGAACATCAGAGGTCAAAATCGAAACATGATTGAAGCTTTTCCGAGTAAAATGTTGCCACAAGCACAAAAATAGGTCGCTTGTAGACGATTAGTTAGCATTTTACAAGAATTTTTTTGACCAACTATTACGTAACATTATCAAACTGATTAGAGTTGAGTATGAGTCGAAGGGGTCGACAAATATCGGTATCTAGTTCGCAGTGCCGCAGACGACGGCAACCCATACTTCGCCGCCCATCGCTCCATCAAAAAGCATCAGTCTCTCGGTCTCTAATCAAGGGTCTTGACGGGTCACCACCATCGTCTCAGGATCAACTTCCTTGAATTCTCCTCGGCCAAGTGAAGAAAGGGTCGAGTTCTTCCACCAAATCTCATGCACAACCACAACTTAGATGAGAGCTTGTTGAGGATCTCTTGGCCACTACTAGGGAAAAGCCTAGCAGTAGCGCAGGTTGGAGGTATAGTAGTGGCGCCGGAAGGGGGGTGCTACAACTAATGTTCAGCAGTAGTGCGGGCGTGGCGTGCTACTACTATCCTGCATAGCAGTAGCGTGCTGTGGACGCCCAGGGCTACTACTACACCTTCCTAGCAGCAGCGTGTTTGTTCCACCCAGCGCTAGTACTACACCTCCCTAGCAGTAGTGCCTGGTGGGCTACCCACGCTACTCGTAAAGTTTGCTATTTTTTTTCTACTGCATATTGCCGTTGTATTTGTACCGGGTTTATATAGTAGTCTCATCATATGATTTTATGATCGTGATGAGTTAATATTTCAGTGGGTGAAAGAGACATGGATTCGATTCAAGTGGAGGCAACATGATGCAGATCCAAAGTACTACTAATCCAAACTTGATCACTTTATTTTGGATTAGTGATCACTTTAGTTTGGATTAGTATGACCAAGTTTGGATTAGTAGTACTTCGATCTGCACCATGTGTTGGCTCCACTTGAATCTAATCCATGTTTATTTCACCCATTGATATATATAAAAACTGATCTTGCTCATAATGATATAAAAACTAAGCACCATCATCATTATAAATAACTCATCATCGTTATCATAATAACAAGTCATACTCATCATCATCATTGTCATTTAACAACTTCTACTTGTTATCATAATAACAAGTCATAGTCATCATCATCATAGTCATCTAACCAACACTAGTTAATTGTTCTAAGCACATGATCATGAGTATTGTTCTAAGGTAAAATAGCGTAGAACAAGATAGCACTGACTCTCCATTATGGAGAATGGAGATTATCCTGTCTCCAATTTGTGCGCTTCGCACAGTGTTTGTTGGGGAATGCGGTAATTTCAAAAAAAATCTACGATTACGCAAGATCTATCTATGTGATGCATAGCAACAAGATGGGAGAGTGTGTCCACGTACCCTCGTAGACCGAAAGCGGAAGCATTATGGCAATGCGGTTGATGTAGTCATACGTCTTCACGATCCGACCGATCCTAGCACCAAACGTACGGCACCTCCGTGTTCAGCACACATTCAGCTCGATGACATCCCTCATACTCTTGATCCAGTTGAGACCGAGGGAGAGTTTCGTCAGCATGATGACGTGGTGACGGTGATCATGAAGTTACCAGCGTAGGGCTTCGCCTAAGCACTACGACGATATGACCGAGGTGAGTAACTGTGGAGGGGGGCACCGCACACGGCCAAGAGATTGTTTGTCTGTGCTATTGGGGTGCCCTCTGGCCACGTATATAAAGGAGGGAGGGAGAGAGGAGGCTGGCCAGGTTTGGGCGCGCCAGGGGGGAGTCCTACTTGGACTCCTAGTCCAAGTAGGATTCGACCCCCCTTTTCCTTTCTTCCACCGGAGGGAAAGGTAAGGGAGAGAGAGGGGGAAGGAAAGAGGGGGCCGACCCCCTCCCCTAGCTAGTCCAATTCGGTTTGGGCAAGGGGAGGGGCTCCCCTCTCACGTGGCCCTTTCTCCTCTCCTCCAATAAGGCCCACTAGGCCCAATACTTCTCCCGAGGGGTTTCGGTAACCTCCCGGTACTCCGGAAAAATACCTGAACCACTCGGAACCATTCTGATGTCCAAGCAAGCTTCCAATATATGAATCTTTACCTATCGACCATTTCGAGACTCCTCGTCATGTCCGTGAACTCATCCGGGGCTCCGAACAAACTTCGGTACATCAAATCACATAACTCATAATACAAATCGTCATCGAATGTTAAGCGTGCGGACACTACGGGTTAGAGAACTATGTAGACATGACTGAGACAAATCTTCGGTAAATAACCAATAGCGGAACCTGGATGCTCATATTGGTTCCTACATATTCTACGAAGATCTCTATCAGTGAAACCGCATAACAACATACGTTGTTCCCTTTGTCATCGGTATGTTACTTGCCCGAGATTCGATCGTCGGTATCATTAATACCTAGTTCAATCTTGTTACTGGCAGGTCTCTTTACTCATTCTGTAATACTTCATCCCGCAACTAACTCATTAGTTACAATGATTGCAAGGCTTATAGTGATGAGTATTACCGAGAGGGCCCAGAGATACCTCTCCGAAACACGGACTGACAAATCCTAATATCGATATATGCCAACCCAACAAACACCTTCGGAGACACCTATAGAGCACCTTTATAGTCACCCTTTTACATTGTGACGTTTGGTAGCACACAAAGTGTTCCTCCGGTATTCGGGAGTTGCAGAATCTCATAGTATGAGGAACTTGTATAAGTCATGAAGAAAGCAGTAGCAATGAAACTGACACGATCAGAATGCTAAGCTAACGGATGGGTCATGTCCATCACATCATTGTCATAATGATGTGATCCCGTTCATCAAATGACAACACATGTCTATGGTTAGGGAACATAACCATCTTTGGTTAACGAGCTAGCCAAGTAGAGGCATACTAGGGACTGTAAGTTTTGTCTATGTATTCACACATGTACTAAGTTTCCGGTTAATACAATTCTAGCATGAATAATAAACATTTATCATGAATTAAGGAAATAAATAATAACTTTGTTATTGCCTCTAGGGCATATTTCCTTGAGGTGTTGCTTCCAAGAAGCTCCCTATGATTTTTCGTACATTTTTCCATTTTTGATTGTCATGTGTTCATCGGTTTGAGAAATCTTGTATGAACCGCGGTGAAGCCTAGGAGGACTTGGCTGTAAGGTAATAACATCAAGGCGACCTCTCGGAAACATCAGATGAAATCCTTCGGGATTTTCTGTTGAAAAACATAATAATAACATTGTAGTTAGTAATGTAGTTTAGCTTTAGAAAAATGTACGCGAAAGATGCACATATGTCGTACTAGTAAAAAATCTTACCATGGCATCTTCATGGTTGTTACCATAGTTCAACACGTGCACTAGTGGCACGTATTGACCTTAATGTGCAGGAGTTTCATAATTGATATTGTAATTCTCAACATCAATAATAAATGAGATAAGATGATCTTTCTCCTCATAAGTTCATTCAAAGCCACCAGTGTAGTAGGTTTTGTCTACTATCTTCCGTACATTTTTTGATGAATGGAAATAAGATGTCAATGGAAATAAGCTGTCAACTATTTTGAAATAAACAATATACGTTACTTAATAAATATGTTTGATAAACTCACATAGAGATAGAAGTGGAGGCGTATCAGCATCGACCCAAATGTCGATATTATCTTCGCCGATATTATCTTCATCCATATTATCTTCGTCAGTGTCATCTTCAGGATCACCAAGATCGAAGGTGACATGCATACCCTCCTGAAAACCATACACCTTGCATAGTGCTTCCCAATTCGAGCAACTGGAATGGGAGTAGGTCACCGCATTGTATAGGTTTACGGAAAAAGCATAACCATGATGGGTCCTGAGGTTAACTCTCTTTGTCTCCATATTCTCGTGATCTTCAAAATTCAGCTTCTCCAAGACATAACCTCTTGCATGGCAGGGGATGCACTAGTCGAATGGTAAAAAATCGGAATTACACGTTGATGAATCGCAGAAGGCATGCTTAATTACGAAAAAAGACTTGTCGTCGTTGCGTACCGTACATACATCGAAGGTCTCGTCGAGCTTAACAGTGAAGCGCTGACCGTCTTCCAGGTGAGGCAGCCTGTCACACAGACCCCGGTCGTCTCCGCAGTAGTCGCACTCAGGGATCCTTTCGTCGTCGGACATTTTCTATGTTCATAATTCAAAGATTAAACTTCTGAATTTCAATATATGTACTACAAAAACTAAATTCGATCATTAATATTCATCACGGCTTGACTTTCATTCTGTCGAGTCTTCCTTGAAAACTCTCATCTCACGTGGTGTATATGGTGGGCACTCCCTCTCTGATATATTCGACCGTCGGTGATGGTCGCTCCTCCGTTCGTCCCCGAGTGGTTTACACCAAATTTTCTAGCACACGGTAATGAAGGAGAAGCGACCCCCACGAAAATTGTCGGGATTCTTCATCTCTGACATTTGCAACCGTCGATGATGGTCGTTCTTCTCTTCCTTCCCGTGCATTATCAAAAGTTCTATCACTAGAAAGAAGAGGAAGAACGACCCCCACAACAATAGTCAACATTCTTCTTCTCTCATATATGGTGGACACTCCCTCACAGTTTTTTGTCTGTCATGTATGGAGCCCCAACAAATTTAAAGTCAACCCAAAATGTCGTTTAAAGCTCTTTCTGGAAAATCCAAGGCGCTCGATGTTTCCTACATTCTATCACAAGCCATGCTATAATTCACGGATAAATCCAGCATGACCTTTGCTAAATAGGACATACGGGCGCCTGAAATTTACCGGAATGGAAATTAATCACACTCTGGCAAAACATAGGCCACTCGGAGGTGGTTCCTGCAAACATAGGCCACTTGGGCAAGCACATATCCTATTTGAGCAACACTAGATATACATGTTTATATCTACATCATATTTGAGCAACACTAGCTAGTACACAACACTAGATATACATGTTTACTCATTATAGACGATGACTGTCGAGGATGCGGGTATCGTTGGTGATCTTCTGGGCGTCGTCGACCGGCTCGTCATTGATAAACCCTGCGCCACACACGTGCATAAACACATGAGCATTCAAACATGGTGCTCATTCACAATGGTTCAATATAGAAACTAGGTCTCTCTCTCTCTCTCTCTCTCTCTCTCTAGATTTGGCGGACCTTCTTCGTAGAACATCCCTATTTTTTTGAATACCTCCTTCATGATGATTTGGGCAAGTTCACACTGGACCTCCTTCATGATGCCCTTCTTCGTAGAACATCCCTATTTTTTCGAGGACCTCCTTCATGATGATTTGGGCAAGTTCACACTAGATGTGATAGAACTCAGTTCGGAGTCAATGACCCGGGATAACTCCTAGGTTCTTTGCCCATTCCAGAATATGGGAATCACCGGATCTAGGTGACATGCAAAGGTTCTGTTGATCCCGTCTGTACTCCAGCATGTGGTGGAGGACATAGAATCCATCACTGATAGCACCACTCGGTTGCTGGATGCAGCAGAAGTCGGTCTTATGGCCGGAGGCGGGCACGCGGTTCCTTGTCTTCTTGAGTGTGATCTCTCCACCCCGTAGGCCGTAGCTAAAGATAGCATTGTCGAGAACAGACTTGATGTGAGGGTAATCCTTTTTCTTCATGTTCTTCGACGAGTCCTAGTAAAGAACGAGGGAGAATCGGGGGTAAAGGATGATGAAGACGGCATGGCCGTCACTGTGCAAAATAAGTACACCTCAAATTAGTCTCCACGCGTACAAATGAATGATTGAAATCGAAGTAAGGTTATCCGCGCGGATGACATATATGGGATGATAAGGTACGAGAATCGTCTCCTTGTCGTTATTGCCGACCATGAAATCGGCGATGTAGTTACTTGCGTATTCACGATGCTTTTGGTAGACTGCCAAGAAGCGCTCGTGGATTAAGTACGGGTCAGCGACAGATATAAGGTATCTGCTCAATCCTGATGATGTAGTTCATGTACAAGGCAGAAAGGCGGACAAATGTAAAATCCAGCTTTTTCAAGTGAAACATGTCGAAGATGTAACCGAATCGAAGGAAGAACTTCTCCATGGGTAATGTGTTGATGTACAATCTTTGCTGCGGCACGTTAACCACATAGAGCGGGTATCCTGGATTTTTCGAGGCAATCATGCTTTTCTCTCTCCGCAGCACATCATCATGAAGTCTCCTTAGATCGCCGTATATGGCCATTACCGCTGCCTTAGGTAGGATCAGATCACCGGGGATATGCCATTTTGTCGCACCTATGATAGGTATAGGGTCTTGAATCCAAGGGTACGGAGGCGGATGGATCATTGAAGCAGCTTTGTTGCCTTCCCTTGGTCCCTTCCTATGCTTCTTTGCTACTGGAAGGTAGCCTATAATACGTTCATCCTCCGACAATTCAGGCATAGACTCATCACACTTAAACCCTAAGTACTCATACTCCTCAAACATCAATCCTCCGTCATCATAGGCGCCAGTGTTGAGATACTGTATAGGGTCATCGTCATCCTCATCGATGGCATTGATATCATGCATTGCTTCTTCAAAGACGGCGACGTCATCAACGAGTAATGGAGCCACTTTCTCATGCCGTTCGCTAACACTCGACACAACATGCAACTCTAATTGGGTAGGTGGTGTGTTAGTGTTCAAACCTTGCTGAGGCTGTGTAGTCGTGGGTGTGCTCCCGACCGCGTCCAGGCGAAGCAAACTCTTTGGCCACAACAGCACCCAACTCTTTCAATCGCCAAGCCACCACGGGGTCTCTTCATCATCTCCCCATAGTGCCGGAGGAGTCAAATTCTCGTGGCCCGGTTTGACACTGGCCATGGAAACCTTGAAGACGTCAGGGGGGTCGGTCGGCTATGGAACAATTGTTCCTTCGGCTTCATTATCGTCGCCTTTCCCACCTCCACCTTCTGGCAGTCGATGGTGTACAGTATAGTGCACGAGTTTACGTCGGCCTGCAAAGACATGTCTGTGATGTGAGACATCCAAAAGGCAATGGAAACGGGAGATTATACATATATTGAGGAGGGACGGTGTGACAGGTACCATGAGGGCGTCGAGCCCAGCCAAAGACGAAGCCCCGCCGAGCACGCTAGAGACGAAGGACGGGCTGCTAGCGGGTGCGGGAGCAGGCGCATGAGCAGGTGCGGGAGGAGGTACAGGAGTAGGCGCGGGAGGAGGTGCGGGTGCAGGTGCACTAAACGAGCTGCTCCCGAAGAAGTTGGAAAGGGGAAAGTCCGCTGCCTCTTTATCTGGATTTTGCTTGGTCCAACTGGCGATAGCCGGAACCAAGACACTATACAAAGCTGCCATCTTCTCTCTTGCGGCACCTACCGCTGCTTTGACTCTCTCAGCTGATTTCTTATCAACCGCAATCTCAACCTTCTTGTCGATGTTTTCTTCATTTAACCTCCGTCTTTCCTTTCTATCCTCCATGGTCTCACGGTAGTACTTCTTCCACGTGGCCCCGTCTCCGACGCCGTGCACGCGTCCATACGACGACCAAGTGTCCCGGGAGTCCTTTCAATATGTTCAAGGCCCGGTTGAATGGGGTGCCCCACTTGGGCCTCGCCAACACCTCAGATGGCTAGTCGCTTTCGGCCATAATCCAATGCTGCTCTTTCTGCAAAAGGAACAAGGATCGTTTACAAATGTGACTCCGTGCAGTCGAATTGATCAGAATCTAAAATTAGGGGGTAAATTAAAAATTACCAACAGTCTCATGAACTCCATTGTGATTGCAACCGTTTGGAAAACCTTGTTGACTGGGTCCCAACATTACCGGGCCCTGATGACATCACACTCCTGCGGGATGGTGAACTCCGCCAAGGGGTCCGGGATCCCCAGACTTTCGCGTTCCGCGTCCTCCTTGTCCCATATGGGCCTCTTCCCTGCGTAACCACGGCTTCCGAGGTGGTGGCACCCCATGTTCATCTCTTGAAGCCCATTCATGTACTTTGAGTTTTCTTTGGCAGCTTCGGCAACGCAAGCCTTCTTGAATATTTCAAACTGCTCATCCGTAATTGTTGGATTATCCTTTACAATCTCGGAGTAGAGTTCCTTTTTGACCATGATCCGATGTTTCACCCTTTCTTTCTAGGCGGACAATGTGCCGCTAAACTTGCCGATGGCACGTCTGTTTATCTTCTTCATTGTCGGGTCTTTATCTGGATGAGTATATTTGATTTCATCCCGGCTCGAGAATAAGAATACCTGGTGCAGCTACCTTAGGAGGGAGTGCTCCATATTTGGTATATTCTTTAGTTTCTCATCATTGATGGTGGCGGTTACCCGTAGGATGTAGCCTATTTGATTTTCGTAGCACGCGCGCGCTTCCGCGGGATCTTTTGGCTCAAAATTGTTGTAGTCCACCTCCGTAACCACTAGTCTAGTAGTGTTGAGCTGGTTTGGGTGTTTTATCCTCTTCGGTTTCGGTTCAATACCGGTATGCCAGTCTCGGTGCCGGTCTTGGTGCCGGTTTTAGTCTCAACGCCGATCTCGGCCCCGGTCAGTGTCTCGGGTGTGACACGTGGGCACTGCAACAACCGTTGCTCCTCAAGAAGGTTCAAATAGGCGTCTGCCGCCTCGTAGATGTTGCAATCACTAGAACCCTATCCTTCAGCGTCGCTAGCCATGTTTCCTACGATTAAATCTAGTCAATTAATTCTAGACCTAATAAAATGAATAATGACATAAAAAAGGCCTATGTTTTGCAGGAATGTTGATTCATTCCCGGTGCGGAAAATCTCGGGCAGTAGATATGTCATAGTTTTTAGCAAAAGTCATGCCAAAATTCAAGTAAAATTCCGGCATGACCTTTGCTACAAAGTGGAAAAATCAAGCACCTGAAATTGGCAGAACGGAAATGAATCAACATTCCGGCAAAACATAGGCCACTCGGCTTCATTCTCTGCAAACAACAAAAGGCCACTTGGGCACAATCGAACCACTTCAATGAAAAGATATAACATGACCACTTCAATGATAAGATATAATCAACAATAATGGAATATGAAAATGAACATCAATGACATATATCATATAACATCAATCTTGTTTTTCGTTTATATAGCAACAATTACTTTAACCATCTTTTTGAAAAGAATAACAATTCTGTTTTTTGTTTATAGTCAAATGCCATAGCTACTGTTTTTCATTTATAGCTAAATGATTTTGTTTTTTGTTTAAATATAAAAGTCTAGGAAGGGATCATCTTTAAAATAAAACTTGCCTAAATTCTGTTCCTTGAAAAATAGTGGTCTTTTAAAAAACCAAAAACCTTTGCAAAATGACCTCACTAAACACTTCTCTGCCTAGGACAGAACCCAAATTTTGTTCTAGCTATTCCTCTCTCTCTCTCTCTCTCTCTCTCTCACACACACACACACACACACACACACACACACACAAACTTATTTTCTTTTCATCCAAATTGTTTTAGAGCAAATATTCCAACATAACTTGACCTTATTAGAAATTGCAAATGAACTCCTTTTTCTCTAACCCTTCTGAGGTCACCAAAATTTCCAGAACAAGACCTTAGTACCTACACCCAATTTCTTCAAAAATATCCAGGTCCATAGTCCAAATAATTCAAATTTCAATTGAATGAAATTTGGACCAAATTCAGGTCCATAGTCCAAATAATTTTTTATAGCTAAATGCTTCTATTTTTTGTTTATAGCCTCGATTAATTTAAAGCTAACTGCTACTATTATTTATATACCCTCTGTTAATTTTAAGCTAAAATAAAAATTTCCCTAGCTAATTTCCTAAAAAAATTGCTAATGTTTTTCCTAAGTGCTAAAAAAATTCCTACTGTCGTAGAAAAAAATCTAGGGTTCATATGTACACCTAGGGTTCATATGAACATCATCACAACTGCAAAATACGAAATTTGCCCTAGCTAGAGAGAGAGAGAGAGAGAGAGAGAGAGAGAGAGAGGGCAGGGGAGAGGAGGGGGAGAGGCTTACAGTCGGCGGTGATGGCGGGCTCGGGCTCGGGTGGCGCCACAGAGGTTGAGTGTGGCACTGGTGAGGTCAAGGGCAGCAGCGGTGAGGTCGAGGGCGGCCTCAGGCGGCGGCGGTAAGGTCGAGGGTGGGCTCGGTCAACGGCCGGTGTCGAGGGCGTGCTCGAGCGTAGGGCGATCGACGGCGGCAACAGATCAAGTGTGGGGGAGAGGGGGAGACGGGGGAAAAGGACTTAGCAAAATTTTGAGCCCGCATGGGGTTAAATCTAACTAGTAGTAGCGCTGGTAGGAAAAACGTGCTATAGCTAAGTTAGCTATAGCGCTTTCCACCAAAACGTGCTACTGCTATAGGAAGTAGCTATTTCTTTTCCGTTTTCTTTTCCTTTTATCTAACGAACTTAGCTATAGCGCATGTTGGGAAATGTAGTAATTTAAAAAAAAATTCCTACGCACACGCAAGATCATGGTGATGCATAGCAACGAGAGGGGAGAGTGTGTCCACGTACCCTCGTAGACCAAAAGCGGAAGCGTTAGCACAACGCGGTTGATGTAGTCGTACGTCTTCACGATCCGACCGATCAAGTACCGAACGCACGGCACCTCCGAGCTTAGCACACGTTCAACTCGATGACGTCCCTCGAACTCCGATCCAGCCGAGCTTTGAGGGAGAGTTCCGTCAGCACGACGGCGTGGTGACGATGATGATGTTCTACCGACGCAGAGCTTCGCCTAAGCACCGCTACGATATTATCGAGGTGGATTATGGTGGAAGGGGGCACCGCACACGACTAAGAGATCCAAGGGATCAATTGTTGTGTCTATGGGGTGCCCCCCTCCTCCATATATAAAGGGGGGAGGAGGAGAGGGCCGGCAAAGGGGAGAGGCGCGCCCTAGGGGGGGCAATCCTACTCCAAGTAGGTTTGCCACCCCCCTTTCCTATTCCAAGTAGGAGAAAGGGAAGGAGGAGGTGGAGAGAAGGAAGGAGAAGGGGGGCCGCCACCCCCTTCCCTTTCCCAATTCGGATTGGGGCAAGGGGGGCCGCGTGCCACCTCCTGGCCTCCCTCTCTCCTTTCCACTAAGGCCCATAAGGCCCAATAGCTTCCCGGGGGGGGGGGGAGGGGGTTCCGTAACCCCCGGTACTCCGATATATATCCGATAACCCCCAGAACCATTCCGGTGTCCGAATATAGTCGTCCAATATATCAATCTTCATGTCTCGACCATTTCGAGACTCCTCGTCATATCCTTGATCACATCCGGGACTCTGAACAACCTTCGGTACATCAAAACACATAAACTCATAATATAACCGTCATCGACTTTAAGCGTGCGGACCCTACGGGTTCGAGAACTATGTAGACATGACCGAGACGCGTCTATGGTCAATAACCAATAGCGGAACCTGGATGCTCATATTGGCTCCCACATATTCTACAAAGATCTTTATCGGTCAAACCGCATAACAACATGCGTTGTTCCTTTGTCATCGGTATGTTACTTACCTGAGATTCGATCGTCGGTATCTCAATACCTAGTTCAATCTCGTTACTAGCAAGTCTCTTTACTCGTTCTGTAATACATCATCCCGCAACTAACTCATTAGTTACAATGCTTGCAAGGCTTATAGTGATGTGCATTACCGAGTGGGCCCAGAGATACCTCTCCGATAATCAGAGTGACAAATCCTAATCTCGAAATGCGCCAACCCAACAAGAACCTTCGAAGATACCTATAGAGCACCTTTATAATCACCCAGTTACGTTGTGCTGTTTGGTAGCACACAAAGTGTTCCTCCGGTAAACGGGAGTTGCATAATCTCATAGTCACAGGAACATGTATAAGTCATGAAGAAAGCAATAGCAACATACTAAACTATGAAGTGCTAAGCTAACGGAACGGGTCAAGTCAATCACATCATTCTCCTAATGATGTGATCCCGTTAATCAAATGACAACTCATGTCTATTGCTAGGAAACATAACCATCTTTGATTAACGAGCTAGTCAAGTAGAGGCATACTAGTGACACTCTGTTTGTCTATGTATTCACACATGTATTATATTTCCAGTTAATACAATTCTAGCATGAATAATAAACATTTATCGTGAAATAAGGAAATAAATAATAACTTTATTATTGCCTCTAGGGCATATTACCTTCAGCGCGGGCCTACAAAAAGCGCTACTGCTAAGGTAGCTATAGCGATTTGTGAGAACAAGCGCTACTGTTATGCGTTTCTCCTTTATTTTTCTTTTTCTTTTGTTTTTCTTTACATTTTATTTTATTTTCATTTTTCCTTTTTCTATTTCTTTCATTTTCAGTTACTTTTCTATTTATTTTCTTTTCTTAGCAGTAGCGCTCTACAACAGAAACACTCTGCTACAAGGCACTTAGCAGTAGTGTGCTTTCCATAGAATCGCTACTACTATTCCTAGCCTACCGGCAACTGTGTGGGAATTATAGTAGCTAGTAGCGCGTTTGCATGCAGACGCGCTACTGCTATAACCATAGCTGTAGCATGCTTTGTTGAAGAGCGCTACTACTAAGTAGCAGTAGTGCTTTGTTCTGACCAGCGCGACTGCTATACCTCTATGTATATGGTTTTCCCTAGTACTGTGGGTATATCTACTTAATGAAACACAAATCTGAAACATTTGAAAAGTTCAAGGAATTTCAGAGTGAAGTAGAGAATCACGTCACAAGAAAATAAAGTTTCTGCGATCTGATCGTGGAGGAGAATATTTGAGTTACGAGTTTGGCCTTCATTTAAAACAATGTGGAATAGTTTCACAACTCACGCTGATAACCCACAAGTATAGGGGATCATTTGTAGCCTTCTTCGATAAATAAGAGTGTCGAACCCAACGAAGAGGTAAAGGTAGAACAAATATTCCCTCAAGTTCTATCGACCACTGATACAACTCTACGAATACTTGATGTTTGCTTTACCTAGAACAAGTATGAAACTGTTTTGCAAGAATGAAACTACGAGTACTTTGCGAGAATAAATCTACGGATAAAATGCAAGGTAGTAAAAGTGGATAGATTTTGTCAACAAGAAAGTCATTTGTCCCTAGGCAATCGATAACAAGTACTGGTAATCATTCTTGCAATTTTATATGAGGGAGAGGCATGAGCTAACATACTTTCTCTACTTGGATCATATACACTTATGATTGGAATTATAGGAAGCATCCGCAACTACTAAATATCATTAAGGTCGTGAAACCCAACCATATCATTAAGTATCAAGTCTCTTTACTCCCATGCGCCATAACCCACTTATCCGCGTTTAGGCTGCTGTCACCCCCATAACACTGACAATAAGCAAACCATGAACCTATTGCAACACCCTACAGCGGGGGCTCCTCATGTTTGCGCGAGAACGGAGGGCACCGTAGGACAACACCATAAACAAAATATACAATTATACCAACCAAGATCACGATTAACCCATAGAACAAAACAGATCTACTCAAACATCATAGGATAAACAAATATCATTGGGAAATAATATATGGAGTTGAGCACCATGTTTGAGTAGAGATTACAGCGGGGGGAAGAGGTGTTACACCGCTGCATAGAGGGGGACGATAGCAAGATTGTTGATGTAGATCGCCGTCACGATCCTAGCCCCGACGACACTCCGGCGCCATCGGGGGAGAGGGGGAGAGAGCCCCCCTCCTTCTTCTTCTTCTTTGGCCTCCCCCCTAGATGGGAGGAGGGTTCCCCCTCTGGTCCATGGCCTGCATGGCGGCGGAGGAGCGGGAGCCCCTCCAAGATTGGATCTCCCTCTCTGTTCTATTCTGTTTCACGCTCCCCAGATCTGGCCGAAAACCGTTTCTTATATTCCCGGAGATCCGAAACTCCGATTGCGCTAATCTTTTTACACGATTTTTTCCTGATATAAGCTTCCTTGCACCCGAAGTAGAGCTCCAACCGACGTATGAGGTGACCACAACCCACCACCACGCGCCAGGGGCCTGGGGCGCACCCTGGTGTCTCGTGGTCTGTGTGGGCCTCCGTTTGCGGTGATTCCAACTACTAAAATTCACAAATATTCCAAAATAATTCTCCGTAGAGTTTCGTCATGTTTGGACTTCGTTAGATATGGATTTTCTGCGATACAAAAACATGCAACAAACAGGAACTGGCACTGGGCACTGGATAAGTAAGTTAGTCCAAGTAAATCATATAAAAAGTTGCCAAAAGTATGTAAAAGATGAATAATATTGGAATGAAACAATCAAAAATTATAGATACGACGGAGATGTATCAGCATCCCCAAGCTTAATTCTTGCTCGTCCTCGAGTAGGTAAATCATAAAAAAGATAATTTTTGATGTGGAATGCTACCTAACATAAACTTGATCATATGCCTAGTCATGGCATGAATATTAATACATAAGTGATTCAAAGAAATAGTCTATAATTTGACATAAAGAAATCAATACTCAGGCATCCGAACAAACAATCATGTCTTTCAGAATATCAACGCTAAAGAAAGCTATACCTACAATATCATATAATCTTGTCATGCTCTGTCTTCCTAACACAAAGTATAAATCATGTACTACCCCGGTGCTAGCCAAGCAATTGGTTCATACTTTTTAACGCACTTCAGCTTTTTCAACCCTCACGCAATACATGAGCGCAAGCCATGGATATAGCACTATCGGTGGAATAGAGTATGATGATAGGGGTAAATATAGAGAAGACAAAAAAGTAAGAAAGTACACATCGACGCGGCTAACCAACGGGCGATGGAGATGCCCATCAATTGATATCAACGTGAGGAGTAGGGATTGCCATGCAACGAATGCACTAAGAGCTATAGGTGTATGAAAGCTCCATATGAAAACTAAGTGGGTGTGCATCTAATCATATGATGAAAAAGTCCCACTAGTATATGAAAGTGACAACACATGAGACTCTCCATATGAAAAACATGGTGCTAATTTGAAGCACACGTGTGGTAAAGGATACTAACAATGCTCCTTCTCTCTTTGTTTATTTTTCTTTTTCTTCTTTTTCTTATTTTTATTATTTTTCCTTTTTTCTTTCTCATTGTCCGGAGTCTCATCCCGACTTATGGGGGATTCATAGCTTCCATCATCCTTTCCTCACTAGGGCACTGCTCTAAAAATGATGATCATCACACTTCTATTTACTTATAACTCAAAAGGAATAAAAATTACAACTCGACACCTATAACAAAATATGACTCTATGTGAATGCCTTTGGTAATATACCAGTATGTGCAATGATTTAGCATAACATGTATGAAAAATGATGAACGGTGGCTGAGCCACAACTACTATGCCAGCTATATGATCATGCAAAGCAATATGACAATGAATGCTCAAGTCATCAAACGGAAGCGGTGGAAGTTGCATGGCAATATATCTCGGAATGGCCATGGAAAAGCGATAATAGGTAGGTATGGTGGCTGTTTTGAGGAAGATATAATAAGGCTTATGTGTGATAGAGTGTATCATATCACGGGGTTTGGATGCACCTGCGAAGTTTGCACCGATTCTCGAAGTGAGAAAGGGCAATGCACGGTACCGTAGAGGCTAGCGAATTGCAGAAAGGTAAGAGTGCGTATAATACATGGACTCACATTATTCATAAAGAACTCACATACTTATTGCAAAAGTTTATTAGCCCTCGAAGCAAAGTAATACTACGCATGCGCCTAGGGGGTAGGTTGGTAGGAGTTAACCATCGCGCGCCCCCGACCTTCACACGAAGATAGACAATCAAGGATAAATTGTGCTCCAACTTCCCGGCATAACGAGAGACTATACGTGCATGCTTCGGGAATCAAAAACCTTAACACCAATATTCTTACTAAGCACAACCGTTTAGTAGTACTTCCCACATATTCCATCTCTATATCGCAAAACTATTGCAAGGAATCAAACATATCATATTCAGTGATGAATAAGTTTTATGTAGGATTTTTATGACTAACCATGCAATTGACCAATTCCATTTTTCCCTCTAAATATATATAAGTGAAGAATGAGAGTTTAATTCTTTCTGCAAAAGATCATGCTCTAACAAATATAAGTGAAGCAAAAGAGCATTCTACGAACATCGGTTTTCTAAGTTAAGAGAAACAAGAAATCCACACTTCAAATGATGTAAGTGAAGCACATGAAGCATTCTATAAAGCCATACTCAAAATATATAAGTGAAGTGCAATGAGCATTCTACAAATCAACCATGGACTATGTCGTACCAGCATGGTGCATAAAAGCAAAATGAAAATAAACACAAAAGACGCTCCAATATTTGCACATATCACATGAACGAAACGAATCCAAAAACATACCAATACTTGTTGAAGAAAGATGGGATGCCTTCCGGGGCATCCCCAATCTTAGACGCTTGAGTCTCCTTGAATATTTACTTGGGGTGCCTTGGGCATCCCCAAGCTTGAGCTCTTGCCTCTCCTCCTTCTCTTCATATCAAGACCTCCTCGATATTTGAACACTTCATCCACAAAAAGCTCAACAGAAATAAATGACACTAAAACTTCCGGGTTGTCTCCCTGGAAGTGCTTTCGTTAAAGCCATTAAGCTAGGCATAAAGTGCTCATGTAATGGATCCATCCGGATCCCAAGATATATCGAAGCCAATTTGAATTAACAATGATTTGGCATTTAGTAGTGACCACAAAGCAACATATATTTTGTAATGATGAAGTCTAACTCTCTTCCTATGCATCGACATGTCATACAGGAACAATTCATGCACATCAAGTAAAGGCCAATACATAGCATAAGCAGTTTCTTGCAATTTTATCATGTTGGAAACATAGAGAGGTGAAGATGTAGTTCCTCTCACATAATAATTGCAAGTAGGAGCAGCAAGCACATGCCTATTATATTCATTAAAATCATCATGTGCAACGGTAAAAGGCAACCCATCAATATAATCCTTAATGAGAGCAAACTTCTCCGATATAGTGTTGTTTGGAGAATTCAAAAAGATAATAGGACTATCATGTGTGGATGCAATAGCGCCAATTTCATGTTTAACATAACGAACAATAGCAAGTTCATCTCCAATAGCATAATTCATGTTGGCATCTTTGCCACAAGCATAGCAAGCATCATCAAAAAGGGATATTTCAAACGAATCAATGGGATCATGGAAATTATCATAGCATTCAACATTCGGTAAGCATGAAGGGACATTAAACAATGTATGAGTTGAAGAGTTACTCTCATTAGAAGGTGGGCACAGGTAGCTAATCCGCTCTTGCTCCTTTTGTTCTTCACTCTCCTCATCATCTTTTTCATCCAATGAGCTCACAGTTTCATCAATTCTTTCTTCCATAGACTACCGCAAAACATTAATCTCTTCTTGGAGAGCAGAGATTCTCTTAATAAAAGCATCAATATCGGATTTGTATTTGTAATTATCATAGCAATATTTAAGGATGGAAAAATTTTCAGGTCTATAAACATCATCATCAAAAGCTTCATACTTTAAAAACAAAGATTCAATTTCATAAGCACCCTTAAAAGCAACAAATTCTTCTATTCGTTCCACATCATAATAATCATATATACCATTAGCATAAGAAGCTAAGGTTTCATTATCTTTAAATTTGCATGTAAAGGGAAGGTGTGGAGCATTCATCCTAGAGCAACAAGTATAATCATATCTCAAGCATAGCTCCCGATCATACCAATTAAACATATAAATTTGATCCCATAAAAATTTGCCTTTTTGAGTCAAGAGATAATCCCTAAAGTATTCATGTTGATCCAACGTTACTCCCATTATATAGTTCAATGGGGTTTTCTCAGGATTATCAAAGTAGTGCATAATATCTTTCACATAACGATCATCGAGGGTTTTAGGAGGTTCCCCATCTCCATGAGTAGCAAGTACAACTAATTTCTTTGGTGTATCGTGTTCCATATCCATAACTAGAGATAGAGAACAACTTAGAACAGTAAAGAAGAACTATGTAGTGATAAAAAACAAGCACACACGAGAATATTCACCCCACACTATTGCTCCCCGGCAACGGTGCCAGAAAAAGGTCTTGATAAACCACAAGTATAGGGGATCGTTTGTAGCCTTCTTCAATAAATAAGAGTGTGGAACCCAATGAGGAGCTAAAGGTAGGACAAATATTCCCTCAAGTTCTATCGACCACCGATACAACACTACACACACTTGACGTTTGCTTTACCTAGAACAAGTATGAAACTATTTTGCAAGAATAAAACTACGAGTACTTTGCGAGAATAAAACTAAGGATAAAATGCAAGGTGGTAAAAGTGGATATCTTTTGTCAAGAATAAAGTCATTTGTCCCTGGGCAATCGATAACAAGGACCAGTAATCATTCTTGAAATTTTATATGAGGGAGAGACATGAGCTAACATACTTTCTCTACTTGGATCATATGCACTTATGATTGGAACTCTAGCAAGCATCCGCAACTACTAAAGAACATTAAGGTCGTGAAACCCAACCATAGCATTAAGTATCAAGTCCTCTTTAATCCCATATGCCATAACCCACTTATCTGCGTTTAGGCTGCTGTCACCCCCGCAACACTGACAATAAGCAAACCATAAACATATTGCAACATCCTACAGTGGGGGCCCCTCACATTTGCGTGAGAACGGAGGGCACCATAGGATAAAGCCATAAATAAAATATACAATCATACTAACCAAGATCACGATTAACCCATAGTACAAAAGGATCTACTCAAACATCATAGGATAACCAAATATCATTGGGAAATAATATATGGAGTTGAGCAACAGGAACACTACAGCGTAATGGTGTGTCCGAACGTCGTAACCGTACTTTATTGGATATGGTGCGTTCTACCATGTCTCTTAGCAATTTACCACTATCATTTTTGGGTTATGCTTTGGAGACAGCAGCATTCAGGTTAAATAGGGCACTGCTTAAATCAGTTGAGATGACACCGTATGAATTATGGTTTGGCAAGAAACATAAGCTGTCATTTCTTAAAGTTTGGGGATGCGATGCTTATGTCAGAAGGCTTCAGTCTGATAAGTTCGAACATAAATCGGAGAAGTGCGTCTTCATAGGATACCCTAAGTGAGGGAGTCCTGGATTAGGGGGTATCCGGACTGCCGGACTATATCCTTTGGCCGGGCTGTTGGACTATGAAGATACAAGATTGAAGACTTCGTCTCGTGTCCGGATGGGACTCTCCTTGGAGTGGAAGGCAAGATTGGCAATATGGATATGTAGATCTGCTCCTATTGTAACCGACTCTATGTAACCCTAGCCCCCTCCGGTGTCTATATAAACCAGAGGGTTTAGTCCGTAGGACGAACAACAATCATACCATAGGCTAGCTTCTAGTGTTTAGCCTCTATGATCTCGTGGTAGATCAACTCTTGTACTACTCATATCATCAAGATCAATCAAGCAGGAAGTAGGGTATTACCTCCATCGAGAGGGCCCGAACCTGGGTAAACATCGTGTCCCCTGCCTCCTGTTACCATCCGCCTTGGACGCATAGTTTGGGACCCCGTACCCGAGATCCGCCGGTTTTGACACCGACATTGGTGCTTTCATTGAGAGTTCCACTGTGCCGTCGCCGTAAAGCTGGATGGCCCCTCCGATCATCGATAACGATACGGTCCAGGGTGAGGTTTTCCTTCCCGGACAGATCTTCGTATTCGGCGGCTTTGCACTGCGGGCCAACTCGCCTGGCCATCTGGAGCAGATCGAGAGCTATGCCCCTGGCCACCATGTCAGGTTTGGAAACTTGAATTACACTGCCGATGTCCGCGGAGACCTAATCTTCGACGGATTCGAGCCCATGCCAGGTGTGTCGCATGATCACGACGAGCACGATGTAGCTCTGCCGTCGGACAGTGTTTGAGAAATCACGCCAGCAACCACTCCAGCCTTCAATCCGGAACGGACTGCGCCATCCGAGGACGGGCGGATAGACCCCGCCTTGGAGGCTGCACCCTTAGTGGCGATAGAGCCGAATACTGACCTTACCCCTCACGAGAACCGTGACGCCGAACCGCTAGACTCGTCTCCGGCCACGGACTCCGAACCGCCTGCGCCCATGCCTATCGAATCCGATTGGGCTCCGATCATGGAGTTCACCTCCGCGGATATCTTTCAACACTCGCCCTTGGCGATGTACTAAACTCGTTAAGGTCTCTCTCCCTGTTAGGAGAACCTTGGCCGAACTATGTCCGGCTAGAATGGGATGCGGATGACGAAGAAATTCACTCCCCACCCACCACCCACTTAGTAGCCACTGTCGGATTTAACCGACATGCTCGACTTCGACTCCGAAGACATCGATGGTATGGACAACGATGCAGGAGACGAACAGGAACCACCGCTAACAGGGTGCTGGACCGCCACTTCATCACATGACATATTCATGGTGGATACACCCAAAGAAAATGATGACGAGGAACGGAAAGATGTAGCGAAAGACAACTCCCTCGAGAAGCAATCAAAGCGGCGCCGTGTGACGACCAAATAGACCCAGCGCTAGAGCAAGGTGAGCCAGCGGACGACGAACAAAGTACGGAGCCGCTGACCGAACACGGTGACGCCGAGCGTCAAGCTAATCAACCCGTCTCAGGAGAAGAGAACAGTCCGGATGACGATGAACACATCATCCCGGAAAGGCAGCTGGAGCAAGAGAACCTCCAGAGAAATCTTATCGCCACTGCGAGGAGTCTGAAGAAGCAGAAGCTACGGCTCAAGGCCGCACAAAGCACACTCAACAGTAGATGGAACAAGGTGCTCGATACGGCACAAAAGTATGGTGGCAGTTGCGACACGAAGAGCTACCCAAAGCGAAAGCTGCTGCCTGAATTCGACGATGAAGCCATAGAGCCCCCATAGCCAAAAAATAAAACTGCCGACCGGTCGGATCGACGACCTCGTGGCCGTGATAGAGCGGCCAATGAGGCTGCACATTTGTCATTACATGACCCACGCGAGGACACGCATCAAAGGACCGGCGCAACCAGATCCATCTACGGATCAAGGAAACGCGCTCCAGCAATCAACCAAAACCAAATATCACAACCGTCCGAACGCCATGGTGCAGCTAAATACAGGGGTGCCGCACACCCCCTATGTTTCACCAACGAGGTATTAGACCATGAATTTCCAGAAGGATTCAAATCAGTGAACATAGAGGCGTACGACGGGACAATAGACCTGGGGGTCTTGATTGAGGACTTCATCCTCCATATTCATATGGCTCGTGGAGACGATCTCCATGCCATCAAATACTTGCCCCTCAAGCTCAAAGGACCAGCTCGCCACTGGCTAAAAAGCCTCCCCGAAAACTCCATGGGATATTGGGAGGAGCTCGAGGATGCTTTTCGGGCTAATTTCCAAGGGACTTATGTCCGACCTCCAGACGCAGACGATTTGAGTCATATAACTCAACAGCCTGGAGAGTCAGCCCGAAAGCTTTGGAACAGGTTTCTCACTAAGAAGAACCAGATTGTCGACTGTCCGGACGCCGGAGCCTTAGCAGTTTTCAAGCATAGCGTCCGAGACAAATGGCTAGCCAGACACCTCGACCAAGAAAAACCAAGAACAATGGCAGCCCTAACAAGCCTTATGACCTGCTTTTGCATGGGCGAGGACAACTGGTTAGCCCGAAGCAGCACCAGCGACCCAAGCACATCCGAAGTCAGGGATGGCAATGGAAAAACACGACGTAGTAAAAACAAACGCCGGAACAAAGAAGACAGCCCAGATAACACGGCGGTAAACACCGGATTCAGGGGCTCTCGACCGGGTCAGCGGAAAAAGCCCTTTAAAGGCAACAGAGATGGACCGACCAGCCTAAACAAGATTCTAGACAAACTATGTCAGATCCACGGCACCCCCGATAAACCTGCAAATCATACCCATAGAGAATGCTGGGTCTTCAAGCAGGCCGGCAAGCTAAATGCCGAACACAAGGGAGAGGACACACCGAGCGAAGATGAGAATGAGCCTCGCCAGCAAGGCATTGGGGGACAGAAAAATTCCCACCAGAAGTCAAGACAGTAAACGTGATCCACGTGACAAAGAGGAGAAACAAATATGTATCCGAAATACACAGGCCGTAGAGCCCGTCACCCCTGAGTTCTACCCCGGTCGGCCTACCCGGTCACTTTTGATCGCAGGAATCACCTAATAAGCATCCGGCATGAAGGATCAGCCGCCTTGGTGCTGGACCCAATAATAAACGGATACCATCTCACACAAGTCCTTATGGACGGCGGCAGTAGCCTAAATCTGATATATCAGGACCCCATCCGTAAAATGGGAATAAACCCAACAAAAATCAGCCACCGTAATACTACCTTCAAGGGAGTAATACCAGGCACAGAGGCTCGCTGCACGGGCTCTCTAATACTAAAGGTTGTGTTCATCTCGCCCGACAACTTCCAAAGCGAAAAGTTAACCTTCGACATTGCTCCATTCTGAAGTGGCTATCAAGCACTACTCGGACGAGCAGGTTTTGCTCGTTTTAATGCAATACCGCATTACGCTTTTCTTAAGCTTAAAATGCCCGGTCCGCGTGGCATCATCACAGTACATGCAAATGTTGAGAGCTCCTTACGAGCAGAAGAACGTACGACTGCTTTAACAGCCGAACACTAGACGGCCTCACCACCAGAACAGATGACCGGTCGTTAAGACCACAGGCACGTTTAGACGAGTCTTGCTAATCATTGGATAGAGATTGGTTTGATGGTTGTACCCTTGTAGACGGTACCAGCGGCTTCTCAGTGATAATGACAATCATACTACACCCGTCCAGGATACCGCACAACGGAGACACAGGCGCAGACGTGTAGCAGGGACCCGTTCAAAGGTTTCTCTTTAGATTAAGACCCTGCGTAAACCTTTTTTACTGTCTTTTGTTGTTCACATCCTCCGGATTCTCAATACAACCGAGAAGGATGCTGATGTTCTTGGCATGTGACCACGTCAGAATATCGCTCGTACTCGGACACTAGGGGCTCATTATCTAAGGGCATCATTTAGCCCGGTATATATCTCAAAGACCCAATACCTAAGGGAGTGTTCGGCGTCGCGAGTTTGGCCTTATATGCATCAGATCTGAATCATTTTTTTGGTCAAATCTTGGGTTTGCCCAGATCCCGTGTTTTGCTACCTTACGTTCTGCTCTATCGGCTAAGGTGGCACCATGAGAACTACTGCAATTGTGCCCTGGTTCGGCCGGACGAGCACCTCAGTAGAGAAAGCCGAAAACTGACTGTCATGATAAAGCGTGAGACAGGTCAACCACTCGATGACCTAACAGAATCTTCGGGATTCCTCCGCATTAACGAAGGGCCGTTTCCCGGCCAGGCATGTACTCGCCCCGTATTCGGATGAGCGCGGAGCCACCAGGGGCTATATAGTAGCCCCACTGTCAAACTCCTATGGCTAAGTGGAAGTGTTAAAGCAATATAGTCCAGTTGCCTCGTTTCCTGCGCTATCACCTCCTTAATGGACCAATACGTTGGATCAAGTGTGAACACGCGTCTTCTGCGAACACCCCCACATTATACGCGTGGGGGCTGAAGCCGACGAGTGCAAACTTTCAGGTTATATACATATATACATAAACGGCCGCACAGGAGGCATCATCGTACTTTCAGGCAAAAGTATAAAAATAGCCTTTACAATTCAGTAAAACATTGTTTTTCAATGGGAATACATGTCACTAGAACATAATATTCTTCGAGCACTGAGCTTCTATTGAACGAGCACCTTCAAGGACTTCGTCAAAGTAGTGCTCGGCAGCTACTCGGCCAACGGCCGGACTCGGGATTGCAATTGCGGTGGCCTCCATCTCCGCCCAGTATGTCTTGACACGGGCAAGCGCCATCCGCGCACCCTCGATGCACGTCGACCTCTTCATAGCGTCGATGCGCGACACAGTACCAAGGAATTGCTGCACCAAACTAAAATAACTGTTCGGCCTTGGCCTTTCCGGCCATAGATAATCCACAACATACCTCATGGCGAGCCCGGACAACCTATGGATCTCGGCCCATTTGGCATCCGCTCATTCAAAGGAAGTAGACGCGCTGGAACGTTAAATTGTGACCAGAACAGCTTCTTCACTTCGCGATCTTTTTGATCTTTGAAGTATTCGGCCGCATCAGCAGCACTTGCGGCCAAATCCAGATAAGCATTCGCAGAACTCCACAGCCGATCCAGCGGAGCGTACTGAGGATCTACGAACTTCATCCGCAGCAAAAAGGGCTTCCCAGCCGCGATATCCCCGGCGTGACGCAGCTCCTCCTTCATCGCTCTAATTGTAGAGCGGGCGTCCTTGGCCGCCACCGTGGCCTTCTCCAGGTCCGTCATCTTCGCTCGATCTTCCTTTTTGAGAAGCTCGTAACGGCCGGCGGCATTCTTCAATTCCACATCATCTTGGCTATTTCCTCCTTGCTTCGGCAATGAGCAGCCTTTTCGGCTCTCAGCTCCTCGACCGCCTTTAGGGCGGCCGCATCACTTTTCCTGGCTTGTTCTTTGGCCCGGGAAAATTCGCTCGAAGGGTCTCCACGGGCGTAGCTCGATCTGCAGTCGCAACATACTAAAGATACTGGCATCATGCTCCTCTTACTACATACCGATCACTGGAGAAATCACATACCCTGTGTCTTGTCAAGCCACTTGTTGACAAGCACGATGCTGGCATCCGCCGCATCAAGTTGCCGCTTCAGCTCGGCAAACTCACCAGTCCGGCTAGCCACCGGACCTTCCGCCACCTGCATATGAGGACGGCCAGATTGTTACCTGGGACTATGATCCCCTGTTTGCCGCCGTTTTCGACAGCAACCAGAGTCTCAGGGGCTACTATCTGCACATGACACACATTAACGTGTGCGGTACTGTAAAAAACCACACACTATTTCATGTACCTCAAAACCTTTCAGCATACTCATAAAGGCTTCATGCAACCCGCTTTCAGCGGATGAAATCCTCTCAACCACCGTACCCATTAGCGTACGATGCGCTTCTGAGATAGCCGCCTGCTCTAGCAGATCCTTCAGTGCGTCCGACCGCATAATGGATGGTGTCGGACCCTTCCGTTTGCTCTCTTCAGGGGCCGGATACTGAGGACTTTGGGTGGCCAAAGGATTACCCTCTGGCCTTGCTAGATCAGGAGAAGCCCTCCGCGACGACACCTCGGGGTCGCCCGCCTCATAAGGCGGGAGGGCGTGGGGAGGCGTTTTGCTCTCCATCATCTCCGGAAGAAGATCCCCCGAAGACGAACTCTGCCGAGAATGGCTATGATCTGGACTACAAGATAAGCGTTTCGGTTATTTTTCTCAGAAGCAAAGTAGGACATCTTTTATTTTTAAGTCCCCTTTCTACTTACAGCTCGGCTGGGGACTGACGCCCTAGCGGGCATTGTGCGGCCGAGGTATCTCCCGGGGCAGGACCCTCTGGCAAAGATTTCTTCCCCCGTTTGGAGGCCATTGTCCCCGGGTCTTCAGAGGCGGTCCTCTTCTTTCCTTGGGAAAGGGGAATTTCAGTTTCTTCCCCCCGATTATCCTCCTTCGCAGAGGCACTAGCCTATTTCTTCCCCCCTTTGTCTTCCCATAAGGGCGCTCGATAAGGCGCGAGCTCCAGCATCCTGGCTAGTACAGGATCCGGTGAGACCTCAGGGAGGGGGGCCGGACACCTGATCATCTTCGCCTTTGTTACCCAGTCCTGGTCAGAGAACGAATTTTCAGAATGATGTTGTGATCAATAAAGATACAGCATGTTCGATTACAGGACTACTTACTTGGGTATCTGGACGATTACAGTTCAAACCCGCATCCTCGGTGGTGTCCAGACACATTATTTGTGGTCCGAAGAACAATTTATACATCTCCTCAGGCGTCATGCCAAGGAAATGATGGACAACTCGCGGTCCCTCCGGGTTGAACTCCCACATGCAGAGGGGACGACGTTTGCAGGGCAGGACTCGACGAATTAACATGACTTGAATTACCGTGATTAGACTGATGTCTCTCTCTAGGAGATCCTGGATGCGGGTTTGCAATATTGGCACATCCTTTATTGGCCCCCAGTCCAGCCCCTTGTTGACCCATGACGCTAGTTGTGGTGGGGGGACCGAGCCAAAAATAGGGGGAGCCACCCACTTGGTGCCCCTGGGAGCTGTGATATAAAACCATTCTCGTTGCCATAAGCTGGACACCTCCTGGAAAGAACCCTCTGGCCATGGGGCGCCGACACTTTTGCTTATTACTGTGCCTCCGCACTCTGCGTGCCACCCCTCGATCATCTTCGGCTCCACCGTGAAGGTCTTGAGCCACAGGCCGAAGTGAGGGGTAATACGGAGGAAAGCTTCACACACGACGATGAACGACGAGATATGGAGGACATAATCTGGAGCCAGATCATGGAAATCCAACCCATAGTAAAACATGAGCCCCCTCACGAAGGGATCTAGGGCAAGGCCTAGCCCTCGCGGGAAGTGAGATACGAACACAACGCTCTCGCCGTGTTTGGGAATGGGAATGACCTGCCCTCGAGCAGGCAGCCGGTGCGGGATCTCGCCGGTCAGAAACCTGGCCTCTCTTAACTTTTTGACGTCCTCCTCCGTGACAGAGGAAGGCATCCACCCACCTTGAAGGTCGGATCCGGACATGGTTGAAGGTCCGAAGCGCCTGACCTGAGCTTCGGGTGTTGGAACTCGAGGCGAGGTAAGGATTCGATTGAGTTCGAGGAGTAAAAAGGATAGGCCTTGGTCTGTTTATAAAGAGGGCAAATACCAAACGTCCTCCTCGTGACCGTTTGGGACTTGCCTACAATCGAGGAGTCATACCAACGGGCATGGCTGGGTTACCCATGCCCGTATTGATGAGAATCCCGCGATAAGGGGACACGATCTCTGCTTCGACAAGACGTGCCAAGGACACCGCCTCGCGATATGCGCCAAGGCTGGTCGAGAATAACGGTTCGAATAAAGACCGGGCCGTGGTATGTTGTCATGATATCGAGTGTGTCAGCAGAACAAATTTGTGGAAATATTGTACTCTCTACGGTGGCATGCGGAACTTGCTTTTGCAGAGCCGGACACTATCCTTGTGTTCAAAATCTTCTACAGAGTATTCGGAGGAAGGAACCCGCCTTGCAATGCCGAAGACAATCTGCGCGCCGGACTCATCGTCATTGAAGCCTGGTTGAGGGGCTACTAAGGGAGTCCTGGATTAGGGGGTATCCGGACATCCGGACTATATCCTTTGGCCGGACTGTTGGACTATGAAGATACAAGATTGAAGACTTCGTCTCGTGTCCGGATGGGACTCTCCTTGGCGTGGAAGGCAAGCTTGGCGATACGGATATGTAGATCTCCTCCTATTGTAACAGACTCTGTGTAACCCTAGCCCCCTCTAGTGTCTATATAAACCGGAGGGTTTAGTCCGTAGGACGAACAACAATCATACCGTAGGCTAGCTTCTAGGGTTTAGCCTCTACGATCTAGTGATAGATCAACTATTGTACTACTCATATCATCAAGGTCAATCAAGCAGGAAGTAGGGTATTACCTCCATCGAGAGGGCCCGAACCTGGGTAAACATCGTGTCCCCTGCCTCGTGTTACCATCCGCCTTAGACGCACAGTTCGGGACCCCCTACCCGAGATCCGCCGGTTTTGACACCGACACTAAGGAAACTATTGGGTACACCTTCTACCACAGATCCAAAGGCAAATCTTTGTTGCCAAGAATGAGTCCTTTCTAGAGAAGGAGTTTCTCTCGAAAGAAGTGTGTGAGGAAAGTAGAACTTGATGAGGTAATTATACCTTATCTCGAATTGGAAAGTAGCATATCACATAAAACCGTTCCCGTGATGCCTACAACAACTACAAAGGAAGCAAATGATGATGATCATCAAACTTCAGATCAAGTTATACTGAACTACGTAGGTCGATCAGAACACGTTCCGCACCAGAGTGGTATGGTAATCCTTTCCTGGAAGTCATGCTATTAGACCATGGCGAACCTACGAACTATGAGGAAGCTATGATGAGCTCAGATTCCGATAAATGGCTTGAGGCCATGAAATCTAAGATAGGATCCGTGTATGAAAACAAAGTGTGGACTTTGGTGGACTTGCCCGATGATCGGTAAGGCGTTGAGAATAAATGGATCTTCAAGAAGAAGACATGCGCTGATGGTAATGTCACTGTATACAAAGCTCCACTTTTCACCAAAGGTTTTCGACAAGTTCAAGGGCTTGACTACGATGAGACTTTCTCACCCGTAGCGATGCTTAAGTCTATCTAAATCATGTTAGCAATTGCCGCATTTTATGATTATGAAATCTGGTAAATGGACATCAAAACTGCATTCCTTAATGGATTTATTAAAGAAGAGTTGTATATGATGCAACCGAAAGGTTTTGTCGATCCTAAAGGTGCTAACAAAGTGTGCCAGCTCCAACGATCCATCTATGGACTGGTATAAGCATCTCGGAGTTGGAATATACGCTTTGATGAGGTGATCAAAGCATATGGTTTTATACGGACTTACGGTGAAGCCTGTATTTACAGGAAAGTGAGTGGGAGCTCTGTAGCATTTCTGATATTATATGTGGATGACATATTGTTGATTGGAAATGATGTAGAATTTCTAGATAGCATAAAAGGATACTCGAATAAGAAATTTTCAATCAAAGACCTCGGTGAAGCTACTTATATATTTGGCATCAAGATCTGTAGAGATAGATCAAGACACTTAATAGGACTTTCACAAAGCACATACAATGACAAAGTTTTGAAGAAGTTCAAAATGGATTAATCAAAGAAAGGGTTCTTGCCTATGTTGCAAGGTGTGAAATTGAGTCAGACTCAAAGCCCGACCATGACAGAAGATAGACAGAAAATTAAAGTAATTCGCTATGCCTCATTAATAGGTTCTATCATATATGCTATGCTGTGTACCAGACCTGATACGTGCCTTGCCATAAGTTTGGCAGGGAGTTACCAAGGCAATCTAGGAGTGGATCACTAGACATCGGTCAAGAACATCCTAAAGTACCTGAAAAGGACCAAGGATATGTTTCTCATATATGGATGTGATGAAGAGCTTGTCGTAAATGGTTAGGTCGATGGTAGCTTTGACGCTGATCCGGATGACTCTAAGTAACAAACTGGATACATATTTATATTGAATGGTGGAGCTGTCAGTTGGTGCAGTTCCAAGCAAAGCGTCGTGGCGGGATCTACGTGTGAAGCAGAGTACATAGCTACTTCGAAAACAGCGCATGAAGGAGTCTGGATGAAGGAGTTCATATCCGATCTGGGTGTAATACCTAGTCCGGGTCCAATGAAAATCTTTTGTGACAACACTGGAGAAATTGCCTTAGCGAAGGAATCCAGGTTTCACAAGAGAACCAAACACATCAGGAGACGCATCAACTCCATCGAGAAAAGGTCAAGGATGGAGACATAAAGATTTGCAAGATACATATGGATGTGAATGAAGTAGACCCGTTGACTAAGCCTCTTCCGCGAGCAAAACATGATCAGTACCAAGACTCCACGGGTGTTAGATTCATTACAATGTAATCTTGATTATTGACTCTAGTGCAAGTGGGTGACTGATGGAAATATGCCCTAGAGGCAATAATAAGTTGTTAGTATTATATTTCCTTAATCATGATAAAGGTTTATTGTTCATGCTAGAATTGTATTGATCGGAAACTTAAATACATGTGTCAATACATAAACAAATACTATGTCCCTAGTAAGTCTCTACTAGACAAGCTTGTTGATCAAACACTGGTACGCGTCGGTGCTATACAAACGGTTAAAAACCCCTTCCCGCGACGGCATTTGGAACCATCGCCAAGTGAGTGTGGGCGATAGGGGGTCCTTCCCACACGACCCAGAAACTGTCGGGGATAAGGAGCCATGATCCAGAGGCCTTGCAAAACATAATCGTGTGCGATGCAGGACACACAAAATTCTTTCGCACGTGTATGATCGTTGATTAAACGTTTCTAATGACGTAGTGAAATCAAACGGTGTGCCGTAATGAACCGTTTGGGAAATAGTATGCAAGGCACATGGGCCAACATATGAATTGTGTGCGATATGTGCCCTATCACACACGAGTTTTCTACGGAACCCGTCTGCCATGCAAGATTCCATCACACATGTTGTCCAAACATTTACCGTCAGCGATAAGGTTCAATCAAAAACGGTTCAGGAGCCCCTTCGCACACATATAAGTGTTGTAGAACGTTTGTGATTTGTTGTGTATCACCGACGGTTGCGGCTAGAGTGACGTGCGCTTTTCGTTTGGGATCCCACACGTTTCCTCAAAAAATTACGACTGGGATTGTATATTACATTGGGCACGGTTTACTCCGAGTTCCCGTGTGCGATAACTTGATATCACAAACGGTTCCGGAGAGCCTACACACATGTAGTAGCGCTGCAAATCGTTTGCGATCTGCTGTGTATCACTGACGGTTCCGCTATGATTGACGTATGCGTTCTGATGTGGATCGCACACACTCATTTAGTTGAACTGTGTGCGGAGCAATTGCCAGGTTAAAGCAAAAATATCCCATTTTGAATCGGCATGCAAAAAGCAAATTCGCTACAATATTCAACTGAACAAATAAACAAAGTATCCCATTTTGAATCGGCAGGCATAAAGCAAATTGGCCACAATATTCAATTGAAGAAATAAACAAGAATATCCAATTTTGAATCGGCACGCAAAAAACAAATTCGCCACAATATTCAATTAAACAAATAGTGTCCACAGGAAGACATTCATCCGATTCCGCAACAATTGCAATTGAACATATGGTAGCTAAATTCCAATGATTTGTCCACACATATATGCATTACATAATTAATCATAGTGGATGAAATACGAAGACCTCATCAGATGGAAAACAATTGATCCATGCGTATATGTTTAGCGGTAACTCTTACTCAATGTTTCAGGAGAACACATGCTGAAATCTTCATTATCACCAGTGCGATTGATGTAGTGATTCAGGAAGAAGTCGCTGATAAATATCCTGTTGGAGATATGCCCTAGAAACAATCATGTATGATGATATTTCCTATGTGTTTATGAATAAAGATAGTCCTTGGACATTATCAATGATGTGTATCAGCAAGTATGTGACTTGTTTGTGGGACTATGCATTGTATGATGACTGTCCTAAAAGGTCCCTAGTCAAAAAGGCTGTGTGGACGCGCAGCCGACTTGACTGGCATATGACACGGTCGATGGCTTGGTCTCACTAGCCATGGAGCATTGGAAGCTAACCGGATAATATGGACTTGGAAAGGTCTGGTCGGATTCGACATAGTCGGATCCGAGTCGAGATAAGGTCTGAGTCGGACAGACCCAACTATGAGACGCAGCGATATGTCATCTGTGAGTCTCTAGTACAACATACATTCTATGTCCTAAGACCTGAGCTGACGATGTACTGGATGGTGACAGACTTGCTTTGGGCCGACCAAACGCTACTCCGTGATGGGTAGTTACAAAGGTAGGTTTCGGTTTGTCCAGTCCCATGCATGCGAGACATGGTCGAGCAAGATGGGATTTGCCCTCCGATCGGAGAGATATACTCTGGGCCCCTCGTGTGATCTGACCAGGAATAGCATGGCCATGCGACAAGGATTATGAGATAATCCGGATTGTTGTCGGTATCACTGGAACGAGAAAGAGGTTGGGTTAGCACAAGGATGACAGTCTCGTCTTGAGCCCGACAACATATATCGTGCGGCAAAGGGAACAGAAGTGTGACACGTTGTACAGGTTCGCCTAACCAGCTTCATCGTCTGCTTGGTGGTCGGCACGCCTTGCTAGAGGCCGCTACCAACCGTATAGGTCGGAGGTGATCCGAACTGTGACCAAGCCGACTTGAACCTAAGGGGTCGTGCGCTTAAGGAAGGAACCTACGAGGTCAGTTCGTAGGACACTGGTCGGATGTGATCCGAACTGGACTAGGAACGTGAGCGAATAGACTTTGGGCTTTAGGGTCCATGCGAGGCCCAAGTGTTGAGCCCGCGACGGATGCCTATATAAAGTGGAGGTGCGGCACACTCATGCGTGAGATCGCTTCGGCGCTGCGACTAGGGTTTGCATGTGTTGCGAATAGCCACCTCCACTCGCCGCCGACTGTGTGATCGGACCTAGCAGTCCGCCGCACGACGTTCCTCCCGCACGCGCGGATACCGTTAGAGGCGGTGCACTTGCGCCGCTCCGGCGAACTCGTACGTGGGATCGGACGACCGGCCGCTCGAGGGAGATCGAACGAGGAGGAGACGATCCACGCAGACGCGCTGCCCCAACTCTTCTTCCGCTGCACGACACTGCGCGTCTAGTGGTAACGAAGTGTGATCCATCTCCCGTAGCATGTTCCTGGATGTTCTGCGCGTAGGTATTTTTAATTTGCAGTCGACGCACCCTACCGTAGAACCTAACAGTGGTATCAGAGCATCTGTTATAGGATTTGGATTCAGATCATATGCATATTAGATATGTGGAGGCGGCAGATGAGATCTGTTGTCCTTGAAGAGATCGGCTATGTGCACGGTTGATGTGATCAACTGCACATGGGGATCGTTGAGGCTATGTTTTCTGTAAATCGGGATTGATGAGGTTGTGACACGATCTACCCCTACCGGTCGGTCATCCGCCATCGGGGTTAACAGTGAAACGTAAATCCGAATCGGATTCGCGATGATCGATAAGATCGGTCAGATCAGAGAATTTGGCGTGATCGGAGTTCAGATGTGATCTGTGATTTCTGAAAATGTCGGGTGCTGTGTATGTGGGACCGCCGTGTGCGTAGCGCCGTGTATTTCGTACCCGACACACAAACCGGTAGAATGCGATTCTATGCATAACTTTGTTTTGCAGGTTTGATGTGAATAGTATGGCTCATGTGTATGTGATGCATGTGTGTAATTTATACGTGGCCTGCGTGTCATGTTTGTCAGCCGACAGGAGCCAAAGTGCTGTCATTATATTGTATAACGACCTGCGTGTCGACTTGTGACTCTATGTAAGATTCATTACTAGTTGTAATAGTTGGATAATAGAGATCAGGTTGGCGGCTTGGCGGCCCGGCGTGACAAACAAGATGGAGTTCGTAGATGGTCATCGGAGTCGGAGCCGACCTAGAAGAACGCCCATGAAGGAGCCATACTATTTCACAATATGTGTTATTTGTGATTGTTATGCTTCTTTGTTTCTATGCATGTTAGAATGGTAGAAAGACCCTCATGAATATCAAGTGAATTGCCATCCCGATGTTGCACCTTCGCACGCCAAGTACGCCTAGTAGTGGGCTCATAAAATTGGGGTGCTGCTGGGTGTCCTTGAACTCAAGGGTTTGTGTCGGACATGGACATGCACGCATCGAGTTAACTTGACAAGGCTATCAAAACGGTTTTGGGCCTTGTGGCAAAGAAGGTTGGGAGCCGGGTATGAGATACCTTCCCGATCGATGTGAGTCGATAGAGATACGATTAGCAAGGAGTTGCTTACGGATAGGTATGTTGGCTAGCAAAGTGATGCTAAAGCTCACTAGTCACATGCGCTAGTCGAATCCTGAATCACCGAGAGTTTGTGGAGGGATGCTGACTTCAGTGGGAGTATTTCTGTTTAGGCTAGAATTACTCTACATAAACACATTGCTTAGTGATTGCATGTTTTCTGTTGTAGATCAATGGCACCACCTGCTCAACCCAACTTTGCATTGAAATCAATTCTGGAAAAGGATAAACTGAATGGAACAAACTTTACCACCTGGTATAGAAATCTGAGAATTGTTCTCAAGCACGATAAAAAGGAACATGTTCTAGAGGATCCACTTCGGAGGAACCTGCTGATAATGCTAGTGCCATAGCTAAAAATGCCTACGAAACTCGTTGATGAATCAACGGAGATCAGCCGTCGATGTGGCTTGTATGGAGCCCGATTTGCAACAGCATTTCAAAACGTTGAGGCTTACGATATGATCGAGAGTCTCAAGAGCATGTTTCGATACACGTGCTAGGACCGAAAGGTTCAACGTCTGTGATCCTTGATGGATTGCAGGCTGAAGGAAGGTGATCCACTGAGCCCACATGTGATCAAGATGATCGGATATGTGCAAGCTTTGGATCGTTTGGGCTTCCCGCTCTTGGATGAGCTGGCTACTGATGCTGTTCTGGGTTCTCTTCCGCCCACCTATGGGACGTTCATCTCGAACTATCATATGCATGGCATGGATAAGAAGCTCACTGAATTGCATGGGATGCTCAAGGTGGCAGAGCAGGATATTAAGAAAGGCACGCATCAAGTGTTGATGGTGCAGAAATCGGATAAGTTCAAGAAGAGTTGGTCCAAGAAAAAGGCTAAGGCAAAGGGCACGGAGATGGTAACCTCTGCCGCTGCGCCGAAGTCTGGACCGGACTCGAAGACCGTTTGCTATCACTGCAAGGAGACCAGTCACTGGAAGAGGAACTGTAGCAAGTGGCTTGCAGAGCATGGCAAGAAGGCCGGAAATGCTTCTTCAGGCAAAGGTACACTTGTTGCATATGTTATAGACATTTACCTTGCTGACATACTTAGTAGCTCTTGGGTATTTGATACCGGATCGGTTGTTCATGTTTGCAACTCGATGCAGGGCTGGTAAGAACTAGGCATGTGGCACAAGGGAGATTGACATCGTGGTCGGCAACAAAGCAAGAGTTGCTGCGTTGGAGGTCGGCACGATGCAGCTCCAGCTCCTTCCGGATTCATTATGGAATTGAATAATTGTTATTATATTCCTGCACTTAGTCGAACATTATTTCTGCCTCATGTTTGATGAGTCGAGGTTATGAATTCAATTTAAAGGACAATGGTTGTTCGATATTTTTGAATGGTATGTTCCACGGCTATGCACCCATTGTTGATGGGCTATTTATATTGAATCTAGAACAGGAACCGGTCTATAACGTAAATGTCAAGAGGCATAAGCCTAATGAGATAAATCCGACATACTTCTGGCATTGCCGGCTTGGACACATTAGTCTGAAACGCATGAAGAAGCTCCATGATGATGGGCTCCTAACTTCGTCCGACTTCAGATCGTTCGAGACATGTGAATCATGCTTGCTCGGCAAGATGACTAAGTCTCCTTTCGCAAAGAGTTGCGAGAGGGCATCTGAGCTGTTGGAGCTTATACACAGTGATGTGTGTGGTCCAATAAGCACAACTGCCAGAGGTGGCTATCAGTACTTCGTGACTTTTACCGACGACTTGAGTAGATATGGATATATCTATTTGATGAGGCACAAGTCGGAGACTTTTGAAAAATTCAAAGAGTTTCAGAACGAGGTTGAGAATCAGCTCGACAAGACTATAAAGCTTCTGTGATCTGATCGTGGAGGTGAGTACATGAGCCAGGAGTTCGATGATCATCTGAAAAGTCGAGGTATAGTACCTCAGCTCACACCTCCGTGTACGCCACAGAGAAACGGCGTGTCAGAACGGAGGAATAGGACCTTGTTGGACATGGTCTGGTCTATGATGAGCAAATCGGATTTACCCTTGTCATTTTGGGGATACGCTCTAGAAACTGCAGCTTTCACACTTAATAGGGTACCATCAAAATCCGTAGGCAAGACACCGCATGAGATGTGGTCTGGGAAGAGTCCCAGTTTGTCTTTTCTAAAGATTTGGGGTTGTGAAGCATTTGTCAAGCGACTTATGTCAGACAAGCTTACACCCAAGTCGGATAAATGCATATTCGTGGGATATCCGAGGGAAACCTTGGGATATAGCTTCTACAACCGGAAGAGAACAAAGTGTTTGTTGCTCGAACGGGTTTTCCTTGAGAAAGAGTTTCACGGGAGGCCGGTGGGAGGACGGTTCAACTCGAAGAAATTCGAGGACCACTCGGGGACGGCTCGGCTGGTGATGAGATCATACCGGAGTCAGTCAGGGAACCTGTAGTGGAAGCGGCACGGGAACCACGAAGGTCGGAGAGATTGTGTAGAGTGTGTGATGTATTGTTGCTAGAAAGCGACGAGCCGGCCACGTATGCAGAAGCGATGGTGAGCCCAGATTCCGAGGCATGGCTGGAGGCCATGAGATCCGAGTTAAAGTCCATGGATGAGAATCAAGTCTGGGACTTGGTTGATCCGCCACCTGGCGTAACTGCCATTGGTTGCAAATGGGTCTTTAAGAAGAAAACCGATGTGGATGGAAATGTTCAGATCTACAAAGCTCGGCTTGTCGCTAAAGGTTACGGACAAGTTCAAGGAATTGACTACGACGAGACTTACTCGCCGGTAGCGATGCTGAAATCGGTGAGGATCATACTAGCTATAGCTGCATATTTCGATTACGAGATATGGCAGATGGATGTCAAGACAGCTTTCCTTCACGGAAATTTAACCGAGGATGTGTACATGATACAGCCCGAGGGTTTTGTCGATCCGACTAGCACTAGTAAGGTATGCAAGCTCAAGAGATCCATTTATGGGTTGAAGCAAGCATCTCGGAGTTGGAACATTCGTTTTGATGAAGTTGTCACTGATCTCGGTTTCATCAAAAGCGAAGAGGACTCTTGTTAATACAAGAAGTTAAGTGGGAGCTCGATAGTGTTTTTGATCTTGTATGTGGATGACATACTACTGATCGAAAATAATGTTTCGATGCTAAACTCGGTCAAGGATTCATTGAATGGAAAGTTTTCGATGAAGGACCTTGGTGAGGCAGTCTATATTTTAGGCATTAAGATCTATAGAGATAGATCGAGGAGGCTGCTCGGCTTAAGCCAGAGCACGTACATAGATAAAGTGTTGAAGCGGTTCAACATGAGTGAGGCGAAGAAAGGGTTCTTGCCGCTCTCACATGGTATAAGGCTAAGCGAGACTCGAGTCCTTCGACATCCGATGAGCGAAGCAGATGAGTAGGATTCCGTATGCCTCAAAGAATCGGATCCATCATGTATGCCATGATATGTACAAGGCCTGATGTTGCTTTTGCAATAAGCCTAACAAGTAGATACCAGGCCAACCTGGTGAGAGTCACCGGGCAGCGGTAAAGTCTATTTTGAAGTACACGAAAAGGACT
Organism: Aegilops longissima; assembly: GCA_021605205.1. Classification (NCBI taxonomy): domain Eukaryota; kingdom Viridiplantae; phylum Streptophyta; class Magnoliopsida; order Poales; family Poaceae; genus Aegilops; species Aegilops longissima. The sequence continues at coordinate 17,699,445 of CM038676.1, read as the reverse complement.
AAAGAGATGTTCCTAGTTTATGGAGGTGAGGAAGAGCTCGTCGTGAGGGGTTACGCCGATGCTAGTTTCAAACCGACGAGAGATGATTGTCGATCACAGTCTGGATTTGTGTACGTCCTGAACGGAGGAGCAGTGCACTGGATGAGTTCCAAGCAGGATACGGTGGCCGATTCTACCACAAAAGCCGAATACATTGCGACTTGTGAAGCTGCAAAGGAAGGTGTTTGGATCCGGCATTTTCTGGATGATCTTGGTATTTTCCCAGCCTCGGTGAAACCGTTGGACCTTTATTGTGATAATTCGGTGCCATCGCACAAGCCAAGGAGCCGAGGAATCACCACAAGGTCGGACACATAGACCGGAAATATCACCGATACTGAAAGATCGTAAGAATGGTGATGTAGAGTTATGCAAGATTCACACGGATGCAAATGTTGCAGATCCGTTGACTAAGCCGCTTCCACAACCCAAGCATGAGGGGCACGTTAGAGCTATGGGCATTCGATGTCTATTTGATTGACTCTAGTGCAAGTGGGAGACTGTTGGAGATATGCCCTAGAGGCAATCATGTATGATGATATTTCCTATGTGTTTATGAATAAAGATAGTCCTTGGACAGTATCAATGATGTGTATCAGCAAGTATGTGACTTGTTTATGGGACTATGCATTGTATGATGATTGTCCTAAAAGGTCCCTAGTCAAAAGGGCTGTGTGGACGCGCAGTCTACTAGACTGGCATATGACACGGTCGATGGCTTGGTCTCACTAGCCATGGAGCATTGGATGCTAACCAGATAATATGGACTTGGAAAGGTCTGGTCGGATTCGACATAGTCGGATCCGAGTCGAGATAAGGTCTGAGTCGGACAGACCCAACTATGAGACGCAGCGATATGTCATCTGTGAGTCTCTAGTACAACATACGTTCTATGTCCTAAGACCTGAGCTGACGCACGTACTCTGGATGGTGACAGTCTTGCTTTGGGCCGACCAAACGCTACTCCGTGGATCGGTAGTTACAAAGGTAGGTTTCGGTTTGTCCAGCCCCATGCTGCGAGACATGGTCGAGCAAGATGGGATTTGCCCCTCCGATCAGGAGAGATATACTCTGGGCCCTCGTGTGATCTGACCAGGAATAGCATGGCCATGCGACAAGGATTATGAGATAATCCGGATTGTGGTCGGTATCACCGAACGAAAAGAGGTCGGGTTAGCACAAGGATGACAGTCTCGCTTTGAGCCCGACAACATATATCGTCTTGCAAAGGGAAAGAAGTGTGACACGTTGTACCGTTCGCCTAACCAGCTTCATCGCTCGCTTGCTGGTCGGCACGCCTTGCTAGAGGCCGCTACCAACCGTCTGAGGTTGGAGGTGATCCGAACTGTGACCAAGCCGACTTGAACCTAAGGGGTCGGCGCTTAAGGGAAGGAACCTACGAGGTCAGTTCAGAGGACACCGGTCGGATGTGATCCGAATCGACTAGGAACGTGACCGAATAGACTTTGGGCTTTAGGGTCCGTGCGAGGCCCAAGTGTTGAGCCCGCGACGGATGCCTATATAAAGTGGAGGTGCGGCACACTCATGCGTGAGATCGCTTCGGTGCTGTGACTAGGGTTTGCATGTGTTGCGAATAGCCACCTCCACTCGCCGATCGTGTGTGATCGGACCTAGAAGTCCGCCGCCTGACGTTCCTCCCGCACGCCGCTGATACCGTTAGAGGCGGTGCACTTGCGCCGCCCGCGAACTCTTCACGTGGGATCGGACGACCGGCCGCCGAGGGAGATCGAACGAGGAGGAGACGATCCACGCAGACGCGCTGCCCCAACTCTTCTTCCGCTGCACGGCACTGCGCGTCTAGTGGTAACGAACTGTGATCCATCTCCCGTAGCATGTTCCTGGATGTTCTGCACGTAGGAATTTTTAATTTGCAGTCGACGCACCCTACCGTAGAACCCAACATATCCGAACCATCAGCAATTCACCAGCCGGGAGCGGTTCAGGGGTCCTCGGTTCTAAGATGAGCCGAAGTATTCTTAAGATGAGAATGTGCCATATGAGTGGAGTACAAGATATTAATTAAGATAGACTTACTGGTACTAATTCACAAGAATCATCACAACTATCAGCAGATTTGCAGATGGAGATCATGTGTCTGCAAACATAGTATCCACAAAGGTTGGTCCCTGCTTCTTGCTGAAGACACCGAATTTTTTTGACAACATCAATTATTGAACCAGATATGAAAGCAAATTAATTTCAAAATCATAGATTGCAATACCTATCCATGAATTGCTGAAGATGCGTCAGATCCTGACCGTTTGTTGACTCGTTGAGAGAATTGATGTAGTAAACTGTGTTCTTGTTTGGAACAATGAATACCAATTTCCAGTGACGGCTACATATTAAGAAAGACATGAACTTACGAACTATGTCGAAATCTGAAAGACAATCAGTGTATGCCACTACAAAAAAAAGACACATCCGTGACATTTTGGGCCGAACGAATTTTTTTTCTGTCATACATATGACACTTCTATGACGATAATTCTGACAAAACCCGGTATCATTATAGATGTGGTGGGCTCCTACTTCTATGACAAAAAATCATGACAGAAAATGGGCTTTTCGTCCTGGGCGGCCGGAGACGCAGCTGCATGACATTCTTTGGGCGGTCCATGACGGAAAAACCCGTGGTAGAAGCGAGGACGAGGAAAATTTCAGGGAGTTCCCGGTTACGGTGGGAGGTCGGGGGCAGAGCTATGCGCGTTTCTCTCGTACATGTATGCGCGTGTGTGCGAGGCGTTGGCTCTAACTGAACCCGAGCAAGGCTTTGGGCTCTAACTGAACCCGAGCGAATGCACTGCAGGCTACACATTACTGAACCCGAGCGATCGATCGATGGCTGTTAACTGAACCCGATCGAGCGATTCCTTCGCTACTACTGCTAACCGAAGCCGATCGATTGGATGAACAGTGAGCATAGTGGGGGGATTGGATGAACAGTGAGTGGTGGCGTTGCCTCTGGATGAACAGGACCTTGTGGTGTGGAGGGCTGGATGAACAGTAGACGGTGGAGGGGTGGTTGAACAGTAGCCGGTGGAGTAGCGCGCGGTGGAGGCTGGAAGAACAGGAGCCCGTGGATGAACAGTCGCAGGTGGAGGCTGGAGGAGGTCGATGGTGGATGAGCAGTAGCCCGTGGAGGCTGGAGGAGGTCGACGGTGGAGATGAACAGTATCCAGTGGAGTCCCGTTTTGCGGTACGCCACACCCCGGCGAACAGGACACCTGTTTGACCGTAGTGCTCCAACACAAGTCCGCTTGTCCATTTTGCGGTACACCACACCATCCCGATCAACAGACCCCCGCTTCCTCCGCTTTTGACGCCACACCCTCCGATCAACAGACCCGTGCTGACCGTAGGAGTTCCGTTTCCTCCGTTTTGCGGTACGCCACACCCCTCCCGATGAACAGGATCCCGTTTCGAATGCGGCTGGTCGAACACAAGGCCGTTTCCTCCGTTAGGCGGTGCGCCAGACCTTATTTCCATCGGCTGTTCCGTCCAAACCCTCCCGATGAACACGACGACGCATTCCGTTCCGACCCAGCCGGTTGGCTCCCCATGAACACGACGACGACGCTGTTTCTCCGTTCTGACCCAGCCATGTACATGAGCCCTGGCCGTACGTAAGCGCGAGTAGGCGTTCGAGACCCTGCCCGTATGTACGTACGTGGCCGTATTTTCTTTCTTGCACCCTGGCCGTTGTACGTACGTGTACATGCTACGTGCGCGCCTCTACTACGACACGTGCGCGCCTCTACATCGATCAGTATATATGTACGTACACATTCGCGACCAGAATGACAACGCTACGTATGCTTCGACCAGGTGGGTCCCGACTGTCAGGCACTTCCTTGCGTGCGAAGATGTAGCTGGTGGGTCTCAGCAGTCAGGGGGCGAATCCTTGTTTTTTTGCCCGGACGCACTTCCTTTCGTGCGAAGGTGTAGCTGGTGGGTCCCAGTAGTCAGGGGGGAAACGATTTTTCGCGAAATACGGTGGCCCGTCTAGTGGGTCCCCGCTGTCAGGTGGAGGAATAATTATTTTGCGCGTAATAAGGAGGAATTTCCTTGTTGCGGCCGTGCACCCAGCTGTCAGCCTCTCCATGCACAATACTCTTCCGATGGAAGTCGGTCATTGACCACATTGACCACGCCGCGCCGAGAGCACCACGGCGGTAGACGACGGCGAGGCCTAGGAAGGGGACGACACGGAGGCAGGCAAGACTCGGCAGTTGTTTCCCACGCGGAGGGGAGTACGACTGTACGAGGGTTTACTGGTTCGTCTGCCGTCGCCGGAGAATAACAGCAGGTGTGGGTGAGTAGAGGGATGGCTAAGCCAGCGATGGGAGTACGGTGGGCGGTGAGGCTCTTGGCAGCACAGCCAGCCGCCCATGAGGAGGAGGGAGCAGAGCAGTCCACTTGGCGCTTGTTTGAGCGGCTGGAGCAAGAAGAGCAGAGATTGAAGAAGCACGACGGCCGTTGGATGGACATCCAACAGTCACTGCTTGTGCGTCAAGCCTTTTGTTAGGAAAGCCTTAAATCTGTGGAAAACAGCATACAGCCCATCTGCCATTATTTCTAATAATTTACAGCCCATTTGCTAATTCTTAAGGTTTTTGGAGCCCATATTCTTTTTGTTAGCATTACAGCCCATATTGAGGCCACGGTTTAAAAATTATACGAAATTTTGCATATCTTGGTGCGGTCTGAACTGTTTTTAATCCCGAAATTTCGACTCACATTCAAACTGATTTTAAAAATAAATGTATATCAATATAAAATCCAACAAATTCTCCGCTCATAAAAAATAATGTAATTTAAAATTTTGTAATGAAAAAAAGATATTTGAAACTAGTTGCCGGTTTGATGTGTTTTAAAAATGTACATCCCATTTCTCATTACTGATGGGCCATTTTCTCGGCCAGCCGAATGAAAGCTCTCCTCGTCTTGAAAGATTTGCAGTCCAACAGGCCCTACAAAGCGACTTACTTGGCAAATCACAAAAAAACTGGGCTGTGGCCGTGGACCCAGCTGTCAGCCTCTCCACGTACAGTACTCTTCCGATGGAAGTCGTTCCTTGACCACGTTGACCACGCCGCGCGGAGAGCACCACGGCGATGGACGACGGCGAGGCCTAGGAAGGGGACGACACGGAGCCGGGGAAGACACGGCAGTGGAAGCCCGCGCGGAGAGGAGTACGAGGGTTCACTGGTTCAGCTGTGGTGTGAGGCTGCCGTCGCCGCAGGGCCTGGCCAGCGGTGGGAATCTTAGGGGGCGGTGAGGCCTCCGCGGCAGCACATCCGGCTACGGGAGGCAGGAGCATGCGGCACGACCGGCGCTGCTTTGGGCGGCTGGAGCAAGAAGACCAGAGGTTGAAGAAGCACTAGGGCCGTTGGATGGATATCGTACGGTCACTGGAGCTAGAATCGTTCATATTGACTAAGTTGACAAAGCCCTTCGTCCCCGTCAACTTAGTAGGCCCACAAGTCAGCCTCCCAGCAAGGTGGGTCCCAGCTAGCCGGGGGAGTATTCATTTTTTTGTGCGTAATAAGGAGGCATTTCCGGTGGGTCCGAGCTGACAGCGGGGGGAACGTTTTTTTTTGCGAAATACGGTGGCCCGTCCGGTGGGTCCCATCATTCAGTGGGAAATGTTTTTTTCACAAAATACTGCTGGCCCGTCCGGTGGGTCCCCACTGTCAGGTGGAGGAATAATTATTTTCCGCGTAATAAGGAGGCACTTCCTTGCGGCTGCCGTGGACCCAGCTGTCAGCCTCTCCACGTATAGTACTCTTCTGATGGAAGTCGGTCGTTGACCACATTGACCATGCTGCGCCGAGAGGACCACGGCGGTGGACTACGGCGAGGCCTAGGAAGGCGACGACACGGAGCTGGGCAAGACGCGGCAGTGGATGCCCATGCGGAGAGGAGTACGAGCATTCACTGGTTCGACCGTGGTGTGAGGCTGCCGTCGCCGCAGAATGACAGGGGGTGTGGGTGAGTGGAGAGATAGCCTGGCCAGTGGTGGGAGTAGTATGGGGGCGGTGAGGCCTCCGCGGTAGAACAGCCGGCCACGGGGGGCAGGAGCAGGCGGCACGACCGGCGCTGCTTTGGGCGGCTGGAGCACAAAGACCAAAGGTTGAAGAAGCACTACGGCCGTTGGATGGACATCGTACGGTTACTGGAGCTAGAATCGTTCATATTGACTAAGTTGACAAAGCCCTCCGTACCCGTAAACTTAGTAGGCCCACAAGTCAGCCTCCCACTAAGGTGAGTCCCAGCTAGCAGGGGGAGTATTCATTTTTTTGTGCGTAATAAGGAGGCATTTCTGGTGGGTCCGAACTGATAGCGGGGGGAACATTTTTTTTTTGTGAAATAGAGAGACCCTTCCGGTGGTTCCCAGCTATCAGGTGGAGGAATCATTATTTTGCGCGTAATAAGGAGGCATTTTCCTATGTGGCCCCCTACTGTCAGCCTCTTCCAATGGCTGTTGTTTGTTGACCATGTTGACCTCGCCACGCCGAGAGCACAAACGCGGTGGACGAGGGCGAGGCACAGGAAGAGAACCACCCGGAGCCGGCGAATCCACCGCAGCGGATGCCCACGCTGAGGGGAGAACGAGCACTGACTGATCGGCTGTGGGGTGAGGTTGACGTCGCCAGAAAATAACATGATGTGTGGGTGGTTAGACAGATGGCCTGGCGGCAGCAAAGCCAGCCACGAGAGGAGGGAGCAGGCAGTCCCACCGGCGCTGGTTTGGGCGGCTGGAGCAGGAAGATCAGAGATTGAAGAAGCACGGCAGCCGTTGGATGGACATCCAACAGTCACTACTGTCTGTTGACTAAGTTGAGAAAGCCTTGCGTACGCGTCAAAAAAAATTAGGACAGCGTCATCGTCAACCTAGTAGGCCGAGAAGTCAGCCTCCAAATCTGTGGAAAACAGCATACATCCCATTAGCCATAATTTTCAATAATTTACAGCCCATTTGCTAATTCTTGAGGATATTTGAAGCCCATATTCTTTTTATTAGCATTACAGACCATATATTCTGGGCACTGCTAAAAAGTTCAACGAAATTTTGCATATTTCGGTGGGGTCGGAACTCTTTTAATCACGAAATTTTGAGTCACGTTAAAAATAATTTTCATAAATTATATCAAAATAAAATTCAAAAAACAATTCTCCGCAAAAAATGAATGAAATTTAGAATCTTAACTAGCAAGATGCCCGTTCGTTGCACGGAACATGAAGATGCATTTGTATGAGTAGTTTATCTTGTGGGAGAAAAGATGATATTTTAATGTAATTGCCAGTTGGCTTTGGTTTTTATAAGAGTAGAGAGTAGAGAAATCCTGAAAAATGATATTTTAATGCAATTGCCGGTTGGCTTTGGTTTAAAAATTTACAGCCCATTTCTTACAACTTATAGCCCGTTTTCTGGGGAAGCCCATTTCTTACTACTTACATCCCTCCTCGTCTTGAAAGATTTGCAGCCCAGCAGGGCTGAGAAAAGCAAGTAGGCCTCGGTTTTGGTATTCTCCAAAAAAAAAAAACTGGGCTAGCCAATTTCAGAAAGAAAAAATATATCAACTGGGCTCGTCATGTGCTTAATAAAAGCGTAAGCGTGGGCTAGACGGGCCACAACCCCCGCACTTCGTGCAGTTGAGCTCCCTCTCTGAAACTGAAAAACAACTGGGCGAGCTGCTGGGTCCCTGGTGTTATCCGCTCGTTGTGTAATTTTCCCGTTTATTGACTACATTGATAATGGCGTGAAACCTAGTTGTCAAACGATTAGGAGGAAGTATTTTTTAGGCTTGTAATAACGAGGCACCTGCTTGCGAAATGCAATGTCCCTGGTGGGTCCCTACTGTCAGCCTCTCCACGTACAGTCATCTCCCGATTCCTCTTGGTTGTTGACCATGTTGACAACGCCAGATGGCGGTGGGCACAATGAGCTAACCAAGGCGGAGAACGACGGCAAGGCCTCGGACGGGAACGAACATCAGCCATGGAAGATGCGGCAGTGTAGTGGCAGGTGGAGGGGAGTACGAGGGAAACAACATGCAAGTCAAGCATACAAATGGTACAAAAAGCCCAAGGATTAATTGTTCATAAATTTTTTAGACAAAACCCAGATTGAACATGACAGTAACATCTAACCCAACCACTCTGTTTTGCAGTCACAAACAAATGGATCGGTCTGATCCATAAAATCAACATCATGTGCAAAAAAATTTATTTCAGGATGTGTACAACTTATTGTAAATAGAAACCGAGCACGTTTAGAAGCCCATTTGTCCACCTGAAACTTCTTTTTTTGCTGTTCAACATGTTCGTCCGTGAGAAATCTCTTGCACTAACTACTCGCTTTTTCCCAAGAACCGCTCTCTTCTTTTGCGTTGCTGCATTGGAGCTGGCGCATGGGCTTAGCTGACTGGCCATGCATGCAGGATGCATGTGCCCGCCGGCCACCGCATGCGCCTGGTTGTTACTAGGCCTATTTAATAGGGTGGTTATGGAGTAAATTAAGGAGATTTATTTTCTCTGTGTTCATCCACCAAATTAGAGGATGCGGTACTGGATGCAGACACTCACATTAAACTAACATTCAGAAGAACAAAAGTTCAGCATGTCTATGCATCTCAATGATTCACCATACTATAACCAATATACAAAGCTGTGAGAAGGTGTGGAAATAAAGAAAATCGGTCGATGCTTCTCTGAGCAAAGGGCCTCCCTGCGCACGCATTAATTTCCTGGGCATGCTTGTTTCTTATCAATGTTGCGAGCACTTTGAGCATGTTGGCAACTCCACAGCTAGCTAGTTGCCTCATCTTGCAATTGATGCTGACACATTTGGAGCAAACACATGAGGCAATAGAGATGACTCAACATGGGTCCATATTGTGCAATTCCCCTGAAATCATATTCATTGTCCTGAATCTGAAAAGATAGGAAAACAGTAGCTATACTTAAACGGTGTTGCAAAACAGTAGCACATATCAATAGCTCGGCATGACAAAACACGATCATCTGGACGAAGGGGATACTGACCTGCCTGAGGAAGATTACATATAATTTCATAAGTCCTTGGTTGATTTCCACCTTCGGCTGCACTGCTTGTTTGCTCCTCCACACATGACAGGATCGTTCCGCACTGCATTCAGCAAGTCAACGTACGAATAAGCTAATTTCATCTTGCGGTGGTCATTGTACCTAGTTACGAATGTAGGAATACCTGGAGCACCATGAGGTTAGCTGACAGCAGGTAGATGCAGCCATATAAATTTTGTGCGGTGCTACCAAAACTGAGGTTTGTATCCCTTCCCGTTATGAGAATTCTTCTTGAAGTTCGTAGAATGTGACGGATTGTTCTTTGCATCAAACTTGCCTTTCCCCTGAGATTTGCTCTTGTTGTTTTGGGCCTGGTTGGACTGGAAGTTCTTCTCGTGTACCATGTGGGCACTAGAAGCTCCCTCAGCGACCCGAGCACGTGTTTCTTTTGCTCTCGCCTTCTCCTCAAAATTAAGAGTGCTAATGAGATCCAAAACAGAAAACTCATGTCTCTTGTTTTTCAGAGAAGTAGCAAAATCGTTCCACGAAGGTGGAAGCTTGGCAATGATGGTCCCAGCAACAAATTTGTCCGGCAACACACACTTAAAGTACTCAAGTTCCTTAGAGAGTGACTATATCTCATGAGTCTGCTGAACAACAGAGCGCTCATCAGTCATCTTGTAGTCACAGAATTGCTCCATGACGTACAACTAGTTGCCAGCGCCCGAGGGCCCAAACGTGGCCTCGAGCACAGCCCACATGTCTTTGCCACTGTCAAGCGACATATATGAATCCACAATGGAATCGTCAAGAACACTCAGCAGGGCGGCTTTGAAGAGGGTATCCATGTTCTGAAAGGCTTCCTGCTGTGTGGGATTAAGATCGCCCTCAGGCTTACCCTTAGTGGCGTCATAGCAGTACATGATCTGAAACCAATATACTGCTCTTGTGCTCCACCTTTTATATTGCACCCTCTTAAAAGTAGGCGGCTTCAAAAGCGCAACGAAATCACTGGGAGTAAATTGCGTGTAATCAGGTTTTTGGATTGGATTGTTGAATATATGAGCAATTTAGTATGAGATTTAATCTGAATCAGGAGTAAATAGATCATGACGACAATTGCAAACATCAAAGTAATGATGCGGACTAAACTAGGAGGACAGAATCACATACTGTACAGCGGGAGCAAAACCGATGTGGTTGATGTTGTCACTCATGTCGTTGATGAAGAGGTTACCGAGGTCGGGGAAGAAGGCTGTCGTTGAGGAAGTCGCCATCGGCAACAGAATAGGAGGCGTGCTCCCCAAAACCTGATCGCCCATCTCCGTGACAGGATCACGAAAGGCGGGTTCGAGGAGTGCTGTCCCTTCTCGCGGTGCACGCCGGAAGGAGGGCTGGAGAAGAATTGCGTGGCGGCGCTAAGATCTGGAACGGTGCGAAACTATATGATACAACGGCGGCTAGGGTAGAGCATGCCAGGTCGGTCGTGCGAGTATAATAGTAGGCCTTTGGCCCCCAAACCCCATGTCCAAGTCAATAATAGCTCAAAAAGAGTCAATAATAGCCCCACCAAGGTTTTTCTAAAAAAACAGAGTAATTAAGGCGACCGTTAGTCCCTTTAGTATAAATACAATATCATTTATAATGGCCCCACCTTTTGTCTCACAAAGTATGTTGGAGTACAACAGGCTACACGTTTACAATCAGCTTCTCTTCTCTCTCCTTTTCTCTCTCCTTCAACTAAACACAAATACTATATTAAATCCTTATAGCCTGCTTATGTCATCTAATTGTAGTACTTGCTCTAAAGTTACTATCCACTTTGTAGTCTGAAATGTCGGGCGTGCAGCGGGCGGTGCCCGAGGTCGGCGCGCCGCTTCAAGGGCGGAAGCAGTGAGAGGCCGCGTCGCCCTGACTTGCCATCAATGTGGAGCGGTGGGCTCAGCTGGGGCCGGGCGGGAAGTGTGCGCGGGAGGGGGGAGGGGTTTTTGTTGGGCCAAGAAGGTGAGAAGCCAAATTGGGATCGGTCCGGACAGGGAAATATCATGTGCTCCCATACTCTGCATATGACACTAGTCTATGTTACTACTCCCTCCTTTCCGGTTTATAGAGATGTTTAGAGTAACATAGTAATATGTTACAGTACAAGTTACTCCCCAATAGGACCAGCCTTGGCCTCTCCCAGTGCTCCACCATGTATAGCTGCTAAGCCTGCCACGTAGGCATAAAATATGATGTGGCACCAATAAACTAAGCACCTATGCATTGAAGACTTGAGTTACTAAGCCATTTAATGCACTTAGCACCTCATCTAAAGAGCATTAATAGTATAGCCAGCTGCTGGCTATAAGCCAGTGCCATGTCATCTACAGCCCATCTTATAGTCAACATGTACAATAGTAGATCAAAAGAGTTTACTCGTGTGCGTGCAACGTGCATGTTTTTCCATCGGTGCTAGCTCTAAGGCTGAGGCTGCGGTCGTCTTCGTCTCTGACTAGTAGTTGAGCAACGACGGCAAAGAGGTGCTGCAAGAGATGTGTATGCGCTGTTGCGTGCGAGCTTCACCGTAGCACGACGAACCGGACGTCGCCGCGGATGGCGCCTGCCTCCATGCAGCCAAGTATGTGCGCATGCATGTGTTATTTACGTGCATTCTGCGGCCAAGCGTGTGTGCATCACGTCTTGTGTACGTGCGTTGTGTGCTCCATGCTATGCGCGTATGTGCATTAGTTGGATCGGATGGAGTTAGTGCGTTGGCTTGTGTACATGCGTGGCTGCATGCGTCCTGTACATCCGTGGCTTGTTGCGTTGTTATCACTAATTCAATATAAACTACTCCCTCCGTTCCTAAATATAAGTCTTTCTAGCCATTTCAAATAGACTACAACATACAGATGTATGTAGACATATTTTAGAGTGTAGATTCACTCATTTTGTCGTCGGGAATCAATGCTCTTCAACTCTTTTCTTTTACATGAGCTTTGTTCATCCTTTTCCCAACACGCGAGACACCTAGCATCAAGGTGCACGTGTCATGCAAGAAAATGAAGATAATCAGATAAGTAGTGCGTAAGTGAGTCATGCGGGGGCAAAGCAGGGGGAAACCCTTTTTCGTAAGTGAGTCGTGCACTTCGATGGAACCTACGCAATATTTTTTCTCCTTGATGGCACGTGAATAGTGCACGCACTCAACGAAGGAGCACAGGATGGTAGCAATGACATGGTCAGCCCTTTTTTGGAGAGAGTACGTACTACTAGTAAATAACTTTGATGTGTCCCGTCAACTCGTAGAACGACGAGAAGCTTCATTACGCCTTCTCCCTCGCCAATGCGTGCGCGGTGGCTCGCATCACGAGGATAAACTTTTGCTTACAAGCGATGGACGTGCATCAGTTCATTTGGTGTGAGATTGCCAGAAGCACTACTGTAGAACCATCGACTTCCAGAAGAGGCGAGGAGCCAAGTGCCAGGTCACCTACTAACCTTAGGCTAGGCGTAGTGGGAGTAACAGAAGTAGGGGTACCTCCTTTTTTTTTATTCTAGAAACAACCACACACGAATATCAAGGTGCTGGTTACGTAGAACAAATTTCCTGGAGTCCGTGCTCAGCCCTCCTCTATCTCTCTTCTCAGCCAGCCAGCGGACGCGCGGAGCCCATCGTCTGTTTGCTCACATGCGGTCCCACATATCGGTGAAAACGCAAGGGGACCCACTGAACCTGCACATCTTTCACCTCGACGTGCCGGTGATGAAAAACAAATCCAATAAAGATCTTCGGTGGCCGCTTTTGGAGTTACTCAAGAGTAGTAAGATTCCACGTATTTACAGTTTAACCCAAGATGCACATCTCATGGCTTCAACTACCACTCTATTTTCTTTCATGACACAACCTGGATGCTGGATGTCCCACGTGTCGGCAAAAGGAGGAAGAACCCGACCAAATCTTTGGTTGTGCTCTCGGATTAGACTAGTTGTGCTAACTTAAAATACTTGACTTCCATTTGTTCAAGAATGGATGTACCTATATACTAAAACATGTCTAGATACATATAAATTTTGACAAATAGAAGGCATGTATTGTGCAACGGAGGGAGTAGAATGGATGCAAGTGTATTGGGAAGAAAAGTACATCCATATATTGATAGAGCGTTGGAGTTAGCCTTACAAGTGGGACCGCAGTTGAGAAAACCGACTATCGGCAAACCCCCACCTCACCCGCCGCGCGATGGCTGAGCTAGATAAACGATGAGGTTGAAGAGATTGCTCTAGCACGGACTCCAAGAAATATGGTGTCAGATGGAAGTCGTGCTGGTGGCGTGTGCCGCACTCCTGGACGTGAATGCTTGTTCTGGCCCATATGCCACCCCACTACTCCTAGTACTTACTATATAGTACTAGTATCGAGGATTCGAGGTGCTGGTTACGTACAATATGGCTACAGTAAAAACACCTGCACGACATGTGAAGCATGTGAAGCTAGTACAAATAGTGTACTATTATTGTTGATTGGCCTCATCCGATAACCTGTTGCAATGCACGTACAATTATGTATTCGGAAAATATTTTTTTGCCTCGTCGCACCACTCACTCACAGAAGCAACTCGAAAGCCATTCATAAATTTAGTAAGTTTATCACAGGCATATCATTTTATTACATACAACAGGTCATCAACCCACATCGACAACGAGGATACATTATAAATACTAAAGTTTTCACCACACAACAAATAACAAGCAATGAAATGAACTTCAACTCAACCATTCCTCGGCACTGGAAACGCTTGGTTTGAACCCCAAGTGATTCTCTGGGACGGGCCATCTATTGTCGATCTTGAGACCAATGCATGACTGATCATCCAGGCTGAAAAGGCCTACTATATCAGTACCAGGGTAGGGAACCACCCAAATGTCCGAGGTATAAACACAGTTGCTTCTCATAAATGGTACTAGTAACGTTGTGTCAACAGCAGTTGGATCGCCTTTCACCATCATCGGATAGTTTTGTCCAATGAAGAGCGAATTTTCTCAAAGACTATCAATTCTGTACCAGGGAGAAGGAGTTGGCGCTAGCACACTAGTATCCATCCCGAATACCATGTAACGGGTGTTAGAATAGGTCCGGAGAGTGCGACCATGGGAGACAACACGTGCTCCCTCAGTAGTAACAAACTCAGTGCGCTGTATACACACAAGAAGAGGTGATCCATCAGAATTAGTTGCCAGGCGCCACTGAGTATATACGTTCTGCTCGTCCTCATGCTCGTGATCATCACCATCGTCATCTCCCCCTTGGTTATAAATTTTTCAAGTATAGGTGGTGGAATGTTCACAGGACCTTGGAAACACAAGAAGAAGGTTAATTAGTAAAGGGAAACTTGCTAACCCGCATGCATGTGGATGAAACAATTATAATTACGGTGGAAGACAAACGTACCGAAAGTATAAGGATTCCATGCAAAAACAGTGCCACGAGTGGTGGCAGCAAACACAAGGCCCTCGTATTGAATTTCATCACAGTACACATCCGTGTATAGAAACTGATTTTTGAGCAATATCCATCCAGTCGAACAACGAAGGACGGCAACAAGCTTGTCGAAGATAGCAACAACTTCATAGTTGTTGTAACTCCAAGAGCGGTTGGGAACTCGACAAATTGCTATCTTCCGTAGAAGACAGTCACCATGATCGTATTTGAACGTGCATACAATACCGGTGTGCTCAACCTCTGGGCAGTCTGCTGAGATTTATGGAAGTGGAACCTGGTCACGAGTGTACACATTCACAAGTTCCCACTCGCAGTTGGATCCAATGTAAACAACCCAATCTCCATTTGCGCCTGCCCGGCCCAATCCTTGCCCTCAAGCGATGGCATCTTAACATCATATATATCATTATCAAGCGGCATCAACTTGCACAGGGTGAGGCCTCAGTCGTCCCGGCGCCAGTAGTCATCAGGGTCACGGCGAAGAAGATAGGGGAGATCAAACCGCTCCTTGACTCTTGGGTTCCTTGTAATGATGTTATTAGTTTAGTTGAGAATGGGCTTGAACGAACCTGCCATGCTAGGCGAGCTGATGACGTCGCACCGATCAATGAGTTCCTCCACCATGTCATCTTTCAGATCGGGGCAAGAATAACGGGGTCGTTTCCGGCTTGTTCCCTCCATGGAGAAGACGATCGAACAATGGCAGAAGAAAGGGTGAAGGGCTGAAGGAAAATGGAGGAGGGAGAGGAGCGTGCGACAGTAGTTCCAAATCGAGAGGGAAAGGCGAAGAGTCGGTGGACGGTAGCAAGTTTGCCATGGTTCACGAAGAGGCTCCCCGGCTTACACGTCCGTTCGAAAATACTCCTACTACTCGCCGTCGTCTCACTGATATGTTGGAACGGGACCACATGTCAACGAAACATGGTGTGTAATTTCTCATGCAAAATGCGATCTGGCCGCGTTGGCCCGAGGTGCCGCATTAGTTTTTTTTGAAAGTTTGCCCTATTAGTTATCGACCTTTATTTTTTTAAGATGCAATCTTAATGGATAGCTCCTATGGTCATCACACGTGAGCGGATATAGTGATGGTTGATTCGCCCGAGCAACTTATTACTGTGGGAATATGGGAGTACCAGCGGATTCAAGGAACAGAGAAATGATGGTTGCTTCGTCCGAGCAACTTACTGTGGCGAAGGTGGGGCTCTGTGATTTGACTGCTCATTAGTCATTACTACTGCGGCGCAACGACCGGGGTGAATCTTTCCCTGAATTTGTGTTGTGCACTCAATATTGCTGCATGGCAGGTGGAGCCGGATGAAGGATGTCGAACATGTCAGCGAAACGAAGTTGAATTGTTTCTGGCATTGCTATCAATCCTTCAGGATTTGTTTATATGTACGCATAATTTTGATGTAATTGTACTGTGATGCTATGAAGGTTTCAACTTTGGTTCCCGCAGGAAAAATAGGTTTCAACTTAGGATTCATGTGTCTTGCCTCGAGATTATCTCGTTACAACATTCCATCAAATACAAATGAAACTACCATGGCTAATGCATCTCAATGGTTCGCAGATCAGTGCCAATATTCACATCACAACTGAAGACAAAGTTGTGAGAAGGTGTACAAATATGAAAAAAAAATATAATTGATCGATGTTGTTCGTAGGCATGGCTCCATTTCCTTGGCACATTGTTCATTGCTTGGCTGCTAGTTTCACCCAGCTCTGTAGCCAAAAAAGAGGTGTATGAAGGACACCACAATCCGATCATTTTGTGCAGCTCCACTTAAATCGAGCGGACCATCCCTGTTTGCAAAGATATCCAGCCAGTGTGATTACAATAATAGTGGAACTAGATGATGAAACATAACACACATAAATACAAGCCGATCACCTCTACGATCTCTCTTTAGGACTAACTTCTTGTTGGATAAGATTAGGCACAGAGTTGGATGAGGAGGAGAGCAAAACCAATCTCCCTTTCCGCAGTCCCACAAAAATGTAAAAATGTTGCCCGTGTGACATTTTGGCGGAACTGCACAAAACACTCTTCAGAAAAGTGATTTGTGCAGTTCACCAAAAGGTCGCAATAACAACAAGGTGAAAATGGATAGCCCTGTTTGCAAAAGGAGGTCGAAAGGAAACAATTACTGCCCAATAACACGAGTTGAAGACACATACGCTGACAAAAAAGAAGCATGTTCCATGTAAAAAGGGAAAGATAGCACATGGTGGTTTATCAAAAATGGATTGAGGACGAGATTGCAAGATGGAAAGTACGCCGGCCGAGATACGATTTAAGCAAACAACTAAACAAGATCCACATGTAGCAACTTGGGAAGATGGGCAATGGAGCAAGCCGGAGGAAACTGTATCTGAGGGTCGTCGGGATGTTACTAGGAGGGCGCCGGTGGCCGGGATCTGCCCATACTGCGGTAGCGAGCAAGTGGCGAAGGCCCTACCGCGCCGGAGCTTGGTCAGAGAGAACGGTGGGTACCGCAGATCGGGACGAGCTGGATCAACGCCGTCGAATGGAGAGACGATGTACATCCTCCCTTTCCGCGGGTGGACGGGATGCGGCCAGATCACTAACCAACGCTGAGAGAGAGAGGCCACGGCGGCCTTGTGTGAGATGGTGTGACGAGAGACAAACCCATTTTTCCATTTTCCCCACGGCAATCGTTTTATATTCTAGGCGTGGTACCCGACCCTCCTTCGAGTAAACAACCGCTACATGTGTCAAATTATCACGTGGGCTGCCTTTTCGTACAAAAACGAACTCCACCGTGTACCCGCGCGGGTGTGGCCGGGAACGAGACGTGAGTACGTGCGTCCTGCGTACACTTCTTCTTTAGGTGCAGGTACGTACGTGGGTGGGTGTGAGAGAATTGGTTTGTGCGAAACAGAGGCAATGTGTTGATGATATCTCAATCAGAAAAACGTAACATCTGCAATGTGTGTGAAACGGAGTCATGGACATGAGATATCGATAGAATTGAAAATAGGGATGAAGTGTGTGGCTGTGCGATCGATAAAGAGTACCATTGAATTTATGTTTGCCCACGTCAAAGATACAGGGTGGCTCACCTATTGGAATTTGAGAGGGCAGAGGTGCAGTTCTTCTCCGTGGCATGGATACCTACCTACAACGTTCGACTATCGGTGTGTGTGTGTGTTGGGGGGGGGGGGGGTAGAGACCGGTCGACTAGTATATGTGTGGGGAAGGAGAGAGACCTAGCTATGTCTTGAGGGAGATCGATCGACATCCATGGATATGTGTAGCAGAGGAATAAGGTTGGGAAAAATACAAAGGTAGAGCATCGGAGGGTTGGTGGTGGAGTGGCGTCTCACAAATGGTGGGAGAGGCCTGGTAGACAAATGGAGGGTATGAGTGCAATATCAATAAGAGAGGGCGGGGGGTGTCTGTCTGTCTATGCGCGTGCGTGTGAGAGACGGGTCGGGAGGTATTCAAGGATGATGAGGGGAGAAGATATGGTTGTGGTCAGCATATGTAACTACATAGGAAGACCAACCGTCGTGTGTCCGAGGAAAGGAGAGACATGACTAGTGAGGTAAGTGTATCGGTGCTTGGTGAAAACGAATTATAGTCGACCTGGCTATATGTAGGGAGATCAGTTCATATACACGCCTTCATGTGTTAGAAGCAAATAAGGTCCGGAGAGGCAGACAGGGGGAGAGGGTGTGGCTAGGAGGTGGTGCGAGAGGCCTACCATGTCGAGGGGGGAAGAGTGTGCGAGTATGTGATAAATGAAAAGAGGGGCGGGAGTGTGCACCTGCATGGAATCGTATTGGACATATGGGGGCATGGACAGTGATAAGATAAGAGGGGAAGTATATATGTGTTTGTTGTAGGCACACTTGGCTAGAGAGGTATATCGACCGGTGTGTGCCAGAAAGAAGGAGCAGGGGGCCTACACACACCGCTGGTGGACGACCTAAAGAGAAACAATGAACGTGCGCGATGGAGGGGACGCTAAGGGTGTGTGAGAGGGGGGCGGGCGTGTGCATGCACGATAGAAAGTTAGCGCTAGCTAGCTACAAATAGAAGAGGATCGTGAAGGTGTAAAAGACAAACAAAGATCATAATTCATTATAAAAAAGTGGATACGGATACTTGAAGAAGATATCACAATGTAGAACATTGATTATAATTTGGGCTAATGTGTGGCTTTTGCAACTCAGGTCTAAATACTTGTCATAATGTAGGGGGCGGTGCACTATACTTTGTGTGATAAACACGGTGTACGTATGGAACATGGTTTAGATTATGAATATATAGTTAGTAAATCAAATGTACTATTATTTGTAATCAACATCAATTGTATTCAAAAAACTAGAATTCGAGTTCATGTAGTACACATAGTTCATATCTATCTCTATAGTAATCATGTGGTGTGTTATTAAGGTAATACACGAATGATGGTTGAAGTTGGCAACAGTCATGATTGTAGATTCTTATTGAAATAGAGAAACGAATTCAAATTTAGTTCAAATTGCAGCGGTAGTATAGACATTTGGAATGCACTAAAATGTTGGTATGAGTAGGTTACATGCATTATACAGCAATCGAAAAAATTTAGTTGGACATAACATGGATTCATACTCCCTCCTTCCATCTATATAGGGTGTAATGAGTTTTCTAAGACCGCCTTTGAGTATTGACAAGATTAATAGTACATGACATGCACAATGTGAAAATTATATCATTGAAAGAACCTTTCACAGACGAATTTAACGGTGTGCTTTGTGTAAGTTAAATGTCATATATCATTGCTCTAATATTTGGTCAAAGTTAGCATCGAAAAACGCATTAGGCCCTATATAGATGGAAGGAGGGAGTAGCTTTGAATAGCATTTGTATAGTAAAACGGGGCAAGACTCTCTCTTTGTGTGGTGTGAATAGTTTTATGTTTTTCATTTTCTTTTTGGTTGAGGGAAGTGCGAATTGATTTGGTATGTACAAGTAAAATATTACTACACGTTAGGCTTGTCCCTAAAATTCAACCCGCCTCTAGTTATATCCCGAAAATTCAGATATCGTGCTCCCAAAACTGGCGCCTTCACAACCCGCGCCTTGCTATCCCGAAATTACAACGCGCGTGAAAACACCCTCCAGCTGCCAAATCCAGTCACGTGAAATCCCCCTTCTAACCCTGAGCCGAAAGGGATGCTAGTTCAAATCGGTGGGGGGTACTTTTGTAACACACCCTACATTTTGGACAAGCGCGTCCCTAAGTCATGCTTCACCCCCTCCCATCGCCCCCTTTTCTCCATTCAAAATCCCAGGCCGCCATAACCTCTCCGCTCCAGCCGCGAAACCCCACCCTCCTCCATACGCCATGTCACCGCTGCCCAGCCGGAGCCTCTTCCCCGATGAGGTCGTCCACCGCAACAGCTCGACGTTCCTCGTCCACCTTCCCGGATGAGGATCTGTCGTCCATCTCGCCGTCCCACTGGTTCAGCCGCCCCGTCCTCCACCTCCAAGGAGCCGCTCCGACGATCGCCTCGTCTATCCCGGCTGCTCCATCCCCACAGCGCCGCCTTAACCTGCTCCACCGGAACCGCAACATCCTCACCGACTCCTCGGACGAAGCCGAGGCCTACTCGGCGCTACCAAAGAGGTTGTACACTCATCGCATCACACCTTCTCCTTAACTCGACCTCCCGGCACCGACGGTGCTCCATCCCGCACCCCCATGGAGCGGCTACCTTGAAGCCGGCGCCGCGGGCGACATCTCCACGGCGGCTGTCCCCCAGTGCGAGGCCCCTTCGGCGGCGGCGTCCATACCAGCCGGATCTGCTGCTGCTGCTCCGTCTCTCGCTCGCTCGCTCGCGCTGCTGCTCCGGCTCTTGCTCGATCGCTCGCTCGCACAGCTGCTGCTGCTGCTCTCCCCCTCGCTCGTGCTGCTGCTCTGCTCCGATTAAGCCACACTTGATCGACTGAATCGACTTTTGGGTCGATCGATTTTCAGGGGTTGGGGGGCTCGCCAGAGTTAATGAAGAACCACCAGCAGCGGGGACGGGGGCTCGCCGGAGAGGTACCCCACTATCTATGTTAGGGTTCAGGGTGGGGGGCGGGAGGCCTTGAGGGCTGGCCGGGGCGGCGGTGGCGAGTTGTTTCGGGGAGGCGAGGCGGCGCTGGGGCCGGCGGTTCGGCCGGTGGTGGCTGGCGGCTCAGGGGGGTGCAGGTTGAAGATGAACTGCATGCCCTCCCTAAACTACATGTCAAGTGCCTCTCTGCTACCATTGCGTTCAGTTTCAACAGTAGCATTCTGATTCCACAGTGAATTTCAGTTTCGACAGTTAAGTTCAGAGTCAACAGTTTTTACCTCATCTGTTGTAGTCAGGTGGTTTTTGGTGATGTTAATTTTACATCCATTTTACATCATCTATTGGAGATGCTATTAGAATCCCACTTGAGATTGACGATGTCTGTCTTGTGCTCCTTCAGCCTTGACGTCTTACGGCTCACCGGAGCTACTCCAACGACAGAACGATCCATCACAACAGAGCAGTGCCATGGACGCCGTCTACAGATTCCTCAGATCTTCCTCCACACCTCCGACAGCCATCGCTGCCTCAACTGCTTCAGCGACCAACCGAATGATGCTGAAGTCAACACGGCTACGGCAAAGAGGTTGTACACTTGTTGCTTCACTTATTAATATACATTCACGTCGATCCATTAGGGCTATTTTGGTTCAACGGAAAAACGTCGATCCACTGGTTGTTACCATCACTCTAAATTTCTGCATGCTCTCCTTACATAATCTCACCATATTTTTTTCGTATGCATGTCAGATATTGTACACAGTCATGCCGAACATGTAGAGAAAAACAGAAGAGTTTTGTACGGTAATACAATGTCATGCAGACATCGCTCCATGGTGGGCTCAATGGGGAAAAAAATTATATGAGACCAGGTCTCATATAAAGCAGGTGAGACCCGCCCTGATGGATGACACGTGGCATTCAAAAATCACAAATCATCTAATCTCACCCCTGATTTCAGGTGGGGGTGGGGTAAATGCTTTGTGATTTGTGAATGCCACGTGTCATCCATCAGGATGGGTCTCACCTGCTAATCCGTGAGACCTGGTCTCATATATTTTTTTTCCGTTCAATGGTAAACCCTCCCCACCCCTCTCCAGATTGTAATCCAGAGGAAGATATCTGTTCTGAGGCGGATTCAGACGCCGCTGACCACTCCTATTTACCCCCCAAGGTGTTTGCTCTACCTTGGCATGATGATGTTAGTCCTATCATGAATATGTTTCCTTGTAGTGCCTACTTTTGACATCATATATGTCATCTTCTTAGTTTAGACATGTTCTGTAATGCCACCTGTTTAGTTTCTATATCATATATGGGAATTATGCAGTCTCATGTCTTTTAGCCAGCCATAATATATGTGAAATGTGCAATGCCATCCTGTTTAACCAGGCATCATATATTTGAATGATATCTTGCCCATCCTTTTTGTCATTACATTTCCATTTGTCGATAATGTTTGTACATTGAACTAATCTTCCTGTGAATCAGCCATTTGGGTGGGAGATGGAAAAATCTGGAGTGAAAACAAGGCCTTCAGAGCAGACAGTGCTACCTGTCGAAGCAGATCTCTTGTTGGGTCCCTGTCGGTGTCAAAACCGGCGGATCTCGGGTAGGGGGTCCCGAACTGTGTGTCTAGGCGGATGGTAGCAGGAGACAAGGGACACGATGTTTACCCAGGTTCGGGCCCTCTTGATGGAGGTAAAACCCTACGTCCTGCTTGATTGATATTGATATTGTGGATGTTTACAAGAGTGGATCTAACACGAGATCAAGGAGGCTAAACCCTAGAAGCTAGCCTATGGTATGATTGTAAGGGTTGTCCTTCTATCGACTAGCCTGGCCTCGGTTTATATAATGCACCAGAGGCCTAGGATAACAAGAGTCCTAGCCGAATACGCCGGTGGGGGAGGAGTCCTTGTCTTGATCGCCAAGTCTTGTGGAATCTTCCTTGTATGCGGCAACTGTCCGGACTGGCCCATGAGTATACGGCCATGGGGATCCTCGGCCCAATCCAACTGATCGGGAGACGACGTGGTGAGTACCCCCTAGTCCAGGACACCGTCAGTAGCCCCCTGAACCGGTCTTCAAGTTGGGGACGCTCCTCGATTCTTCCGAACTGTTCTTCATCTTCGGTCGTCGGTCTTGAAAACTGGTTCAACATATCTTCTCATCTTCGATCTTGAGGATCGCCGAAATGCATTCGACGAGTTCACATGTCGGGTATCCGAGGAGCCCCTTTAAGTTTCCGGCCTTTATCAATGCCTTGTTATTTTTAGGCCACACCATAGGTTTGAAGTTGTTCCCGAGCGGCAATGTTCTCTTGCGTCTGAGCTCCAACGCTGGACTGCATTCGAGGTATCTTTTGCAGCCGAGCACAAATGCCGGACTGCTTCCCAGCTCTAATGCCGAACTATGTATCCGAGCTCCAACGCCGGACTGTATCCGAGCTCCAACGCCGGACTATGTATCCGAGCTCCAACGCCGGACTTTATCCGAGGTGTCGTAAATCACCTTGGTTCAAAGAAGTTTGAAGGAGTTTAACCGAGCTTAATGCCGGAAATGCCCTCTAAGGAGCCAGCCACTTGCATCCGAGCTATATGTCGAACTGCTTCCGAGGTGGTTAAGCACCTCGGTCATGGGCTGATTTTTGGTCAATGTTTTTTATTGATGTAATTTATTCTCTGACGAGATATATAGCCAGTAGCCCTCAAGGTATGTATCGTTCTAAAACCCTAGATGCACCTGAAGGATGACATAAGACCGCTGATCCCCGTAGCCGCTGAGACTCAGGTTGATTTGCAAAAATCGGTCTGAGGATCAAGTCCTAGCTCGGTAGAATACTTCGGGACACAAAAAGCGGCGTGCTCAGTCCTCGAGACTCAGGTTGGGTGCGGCCGACCAACCTGAGGATCAAAATCTCCTCGGAAACTGTATTGCACTTAAGATTTTCTGCATATAACAAGCAATGCAGTAGCCCCCGAGACACTGGTCGGGTGGCAACACCAGATCAGGGGATCAATGTGCCCCTTTAATATTTGTAAATAATAAGCCCGAAGCCCAGTAGCCCCCGAGCCTTAATGCGGGCACGGGAGGCCGAATTAAGGATCGACATCCATAGTAAAATCACAACTTATGTGTAATGACTCTATGTATCCAAGTACTTTACGTCATTAATGCTCGCATCCGCATTGTACAAAACTTTGTTGACCGACCATCGGCTTCCACCTCCTCGGCCAATAGCCGAGGAGTGTTTGTCCTACTTTATAAAGCCTTTATAAGGGCAAAGATTTACAACAAACAAGGCAATCTGGCCATACGGTTTTATAAACAAAGGTACTTGGAGAGACATGTTATATTACTGTTTAACAGAAGAAATTTCTTCCAAAGAAAATAGTCCCGCTATCGGTTCCTTTCTTTGGGCTGTCATGCTAAGCATGATCATGAAACCTCTGCTCCAATGTAAGAGCAAAATATCGAGGATTTAGTTTGGGAGGCCAGTTAATAGCCCCCGATAGTGTTCGGCGACAGTCGAGGTCAAGCCGGAAACACTTCGGCCAATGAATGGCCCGTCATTTAATGTAGTCATCGGATCGCTGACCAGTTTACACCTATTGTGACAGTCAGTTTTCGGCTTTCTCCACTGAGGTGCTTGACCATGCGAGCTGGAAGCACAATCGCAGTGGTTCTCCCTTTGCACACCTAGCCGAACAAAGCGGAAAGTAGGAGGCAAGCGCGGGAGCCGGGCAACCCAACTATTGACCGAAGACACAATTTGAAACTGATGCATATATAGCAATATCCGAGAATGTTTTTGCCGAATCTCAAAAGGTGTCCGGCGTTGCACTGCAAGACTTTGTGCTGAAAACACACAAATAGTTTAAAAGTGCCATGGGCTCGAAAAGCCAAAAAACTTATTCGAAAGATTAATGTCCGAACTAGATCAAGTGTTCGGTGCCAATCCGAAAATTGGACTTTAGAAAAAAAGGTGCTTCTGCCGTGCTTTAACTTTGCAACGACTAAGAAGAAAAACACTTAGTATGAAACAGCTCAAATAAACATAAGAGCCCCGAAGCGACTTGGGGAAAAGTTGACTGTAAAATGTAAGGTGACATGTAGAATGCCTTCTAGCCGGATTGTAGATCGTTTGTCATAGCGGACCTTTTCGCTTCGACCTCAGGACCCAATAGTCCGGAGTGTGTCCGAATACCTTCGTGGTTATATAAGAACCGTGGTATGCATGGAGACAAGGTGTAGGGGTCATTAGTGCTGTATCGCATAAGTGCCCAACTAGTTATGTTATATTACATGGGTAGTAAGAAACATCTTCCAGGGAGAATAGTTCCGTTAAGGGTTCCTTTCGCTGGGATGCATGCCCTAAAGTGCATGTCAAAGCTGCTATGAAAGCAGAAAATCATCTGGGGCAGATGGGTAAATAATTAAAAATCATCTTTTAGTTCACCGACCGAGTATTCCCTTAAGAACGCTAGCTTTCGGCTTCACCCAGTCTGAGGTACACATCCGGCTGACCCGGCAGTAACAATCGCAGAGGTGCTCCTTTACCACCTAGCCGAACAATCGGGAACGTGAGGGTAAGCACAGGAGCCGAGCAACCCAGCTTGGCCAAAACTTAAGTCATATCGATGCATATAATGGTGAATAAAAGGTACATGCGGAAGTGTGACACATGAGTTGGGCATAAAGCCCGTATTAATAAGCTTCATTAAAGAAGCCCCAGGTATAATGAGCGCGGTAGCGCGTCAAGTGTGTCTTGAACAAAGTTTCGACAAGGAAAATTTGTACAAGCAACTTTTTACAAAAAAGTATAATTCTTGGTCGAACCGGACACAAGTTAGAAATTTAAAACTTTGAGCATGAAGGCAACTTAGCTAGTTAATGTGTTCGGTATTGACGACGCGGTCCGAGCGTGATGCGGGACAAGGTTCCATCCCCCAAGCCGGTCCCGAGGTGGCGGAGCAAGGAGCTCGGCACTCCGAAGTGGTGACATAGCACGGTCAATGCAGGACGGCAGAGTGATGCCAAAGTCCCCGGCATGGGGTAATGAAGTGTTGACGAAGCCCCCCGTCCAGCCGAGGTGACGTCAAAGGATATAGTCCGGCTGGATCATTTTCCTGTGCACAAAAAATAGTGCATACCGGGGATAATAGTAATAATAGGAATTAAAAAAAATGTTGCATAATAAATAATTTATGCAAAGTGAGTAGTAAAAGAAATATGGCCTGGCGCGAAGTTGATGTCGATGCAGGTCGTCGGCGTAATGCAATAAAGGCGTGGCAAAGCCTGGATTCACAGGTCGGTCCGAGTTCCGGATGCGGCGTTCGCCGAACTGTGTACAGAAACTGACTGAACCATCATGCGACCGTCGATAATGCGGCCACCATTTGATAGACCTGTGTACATATGCTGGACTAACCAGAGTAATAATTCCTTGGAAAAAATTTAACCCAAAGAAGCAAAAAGAAATACTAGGATTAATAGCACCTGGTTTATTTGTTGTAGCAATCCGAAGGAAGGTGATTCCCAAAATTGGGACTTGATCCGCGCACCCATGCCTGGTCGGCTAGTGACGCCGAAGTGTCCGGAGTAGGTTGATGAAGAGATGGCAAAGCCCCCGGTCCAGCCGAGATGTCGAAGTAGGTCGGCGTGATGGACACCAGCTTGAAGAAGCAATAGTGCGGCCCTGCCGATGCAGGTCGTGACGTGGTCATTGCTGGCTTGATAAAGGGACCGTGCGGCGATGCTGGTATGCCCGCTCCGTGTAATCCGTGGGGCGGCGATGTTGGTGATGATTTATCCTTCGCGATGCCGGACTCTTGTTCGGCTTGCCAAGATGATGATCCGAAGAAGTTGAGCTCGGCTCAACAAAGTGACGACGTGTTTAACGCAGGTCGGTAGCCGTGGAGTAATATTGCCCGACTGGTTTGACACCAGCATGACGTTGAAGATCATGTTCAAAAGATCTTAAAGTTAATGGGATGTGTTCGGGAACAAAACACAATGCCCCATACAAAACTTCCTTCAAAAAGGATGTCCGAAATCCCGTTCATAAAAAAAGACGAACTCGGGTCGGATTCGTTTTCGCGCAGAAAACAGATCCAAAAAGTGATGCACTAATTGGAAGTTTCCCGGAGTTTGGACGGTCGGATCGAGCTGAATTTTGGAGGGGTGGTAGATATAGGAATTCCGCAGCCGATCAACGGATGGATCTTCCAAAGGAAGTCCGAGCTAGAATCTGGACACCACACCCTAAACTCGTCCGAATTCTCGTCCAGATTCAATGCGGCTCCGGTATATCGGAGATTGCCAGAGATTCCTCCATCGGAACTCGACGAAATTTTCCAGGGTTGTTGTGGACTCAATTCCACACAATTCCACCGAAGCAATTGTTAAAACGACGCTTGAGGAGGCGGTGGCGGCGGACACAAGTCCGCTGTCCAGAAAAACAGTACGGCCGCCCGAGGGCAATGTTGACGTTGAGTCCCCGGGCTCCCTGGGTGATTCCTCCATGATCTTGATAGAGATCGGAGTTGATGTTGATGAAGGCCCTCGTCTGATCATGACGATCGGAGGTAGGGCGCAGTCCTTGGTCGAACCAAGGTGACCAGTCGAGCTGGTGACGAAGATGCCGAAGTCGCAGTTGATCTGTAGGCGAGCCATCGACCTTTTACCGGACACACAGAGGAACTCTCAATGAAAGCACCAATGTCGGTGTCAAAACCGGTGGATCTCGGGTAGGGGGTCCCGAACTGTGTGTCTAGGCGGATGGTAACAGGAGACAAGGGACACGATGTTTACCCAGGTTCGGGCCCTCTTGATGGAGGTAAAACCCTACGTCCTGCTTGATTGATATTGATATTGTGGATGTTTACAAGAGTGGATCTACCACGAGATCAAGGAGGCTAAACCCTAGAAGCTAGCCTATGGTATGATTGTAAGGGTTGTCCTTCTATCGACTAGCCTGGCCTCGGTTTATATAATGCACCAGAGGCCTAGGATAACAAGAGTCCTAGCCAAATACGCCGGTGGGGGAGGAGTCCTTGTCTTGATCGGCAAGTCTTGTGGAATCTTCCTTGTATGCGACAATTGTCCGGACTGGCCCATGAATATACGGCCATGGGGATCCTCGGCCCAATCCAACTGATCGGGAGACGACGTGGTGAGTACCCCCTAGTCCAGGACACCGTCAGTCCCGATAGCTCCTCAGAGACGGATTCAGAGACAGATGACCAGTCCTATTCCCCCACTGAGGTGTATGCTCTAACTTGGCACGGTTATATTGCTCATATCATGCATACGGTGTCTTGCATTGCATAGTTTAGACATCACATACACAATATTCAACACCATGTTCTTAGTTCAGACATCATATCAAATGCCCTCTGTTTAGCATATAAATCACATATGTGAATTAAATGATGCGATCCTGATTACTTAGATAACATGTAGGTGAATTATGTCATGCGATCCTGTTTAGTTATTCATCATATGTTTGAATTATGTCATGCTATGCTATCCAGTTTAGATAGACATCATATATGTGAAATTATGTCATGCTATCCATTTTAGTTAAACGATATACATATCAACTATTTCATGCCCTCTTTTTTTCCACACTATCTATTGCATCTGTCTCTCATACAATGTCTGTACATTCAACTATGTTTCAGTATCTAGCGGACTAAAAACACGGTCTTCAAATAAAATAGGGCTACCTCTTGGTAGAGATAACACCCCGTCTGTACATGCACAAGAACCAGCCCTACCACACATAACCCAAACTCTCGCAGATTGTACCCCTACTGCGATCGACAGAGAACCAGCTTGACCCAATCTAACCCCAACCCCAGCCGATAGTAACCCAGTTCCTGTTGACACAGCACCATCTCCACCACAGAGCTCCCAAACAAGAGCAGTTAGTAAGGCAGCTCCAATGCCCAAAGGTCCAGTACTATCACAAAGAACCCCAACTCCACCAGTTAGTACGCCTATTCCTGTGGAGGAAGCACAACCGGCTAGTCGTAGTTTAACATCTATCGCATTTGATGTTGTTAAATCGTATGTGCGTATCTTCCCATCTTGGAAATATTATACTGAAGATGAAGGAAAATTCCAGTTGCAGGTGTTTGTCCAGGAGTTATGTGGAAGTAATGTAATTCATGGCAATTACTTTGCTTCGTCCCATACATCCTACCTCCATGATGGTTATAATACAACAAATTTTCCCATTTTTCTATATAGAGAAGGACCGATTTGGAAACTCAGGATGAGGTAACCTATGCTAATACCTCTGCTATCTTCAAGAATGCTTGGTGGCAGTATCGGGATTACCTGAAGAAAATGTACTTCACCGGCAAAGAAACTCATCAAATTACCTTGCATTCTCCTGAGACACATTTACTGGACGATGACTGGGAACGCCTTGTTCTGTACTGGTCCCGAACCAAGAATGCGTAAGGTCTATGAGCTCAATTTCTATTTTTAAGTATTATATTCTTGCGTCTTACTGTACTCTGTTCATGTAGAACAAGTGGCTAAACCTGAAGAACAATTGTTCTAATTTAAGATTCCAGTGCTAGCATAGTTCAAAAAAGCGCTAGGCGTTAATTGTGCGTTTTGCCACCGCCTTGCGCTTTACTGACCAAAGCGCATGCTTATGCGCTGTTATCCACAGATTAAGCATAGTTATGCGCAATGCGTTTTGCCAATGCCTAGATCCTAGGCACGCTTAAGCGCTCGCTTAGGCGCCCCTTTTTTTAACTATGATTGCTTTGCTCTTGTATCACTGTATTTACTCATACAAACTTATTTTTAAATTAAAGGATCCAACCGAAACTCCAATGGCACAGCAGGTATGTTCACGCATGTTTCTTTAATAGGTTTGTTCTTATCAATAGCTCTGTTGATTTGAATTTCAATTGTGTATACAGTTGACTTTCATATCATGCACATTACTAGCATCGCAATAGAGCCAATAGTGTTGTTGTACATGTAGACCCGTGGTACCCATCTGAAATCTTGTTGTGCCGTGTAGTTTCCCACGCTTTGTATTCTTTCACTGCTGCTTTGTCTTGAACTGATATGATTTGAACCGTGTCTCTATTTTGATTTGGCAAGACAATGCAGTGACCATAGGACATAGATATATGTTTGTTTGATGCTTTTATTATGTACTAGTACTTGGCAATAGAAGACTTGGTAGTTTAATTCTGTCCACCTTACTAATGATCTGGTTCACCGAAATGAGTTTCATATACTAGTACATGCTAAACTTCTTATGTGTCATCTTGTTTCTTCTTTTAGAATGCTGACAGAATATTGGGGAAGAGTGCCTTATTAAGCAATGGTAAAGGAAGTAATGCAGATAAGGTTCAGGATAGTGACACATCCTTGTTGGTCTCCAACAAAGCTGATAAAACAGCTAAGGAAGACTATCTTGAAGACAGCGAGACAACCCCAAAGTCCTATCTTGGTTTAGTGTTCGAGTTACTGGCCACTACCGCTTTCACAAGCTATTCAAACTCACTGTCTGAATCAGTTCGATTTCTTGAGTCTCAAATACAAGCTGAAAGACATCGATCAGCTGTGCTGCGACAAGAAGCGGAAGGACTGCAGAAGTCCCTGGAGCATTCAGATGCATACTTTCTGGTGCAACAGAAAGCGTTGGAGGATTTTAGCACCAAACAGGACAAAGCTAATCAGCTTGCTAAGCTTATTGCCAGCATGGTGGATACCCAGGATAACGTTTCTTGAGCTCTTCTGAAGTTGTTTCAGTTATGCTCTTGTTTTGCTGCCGTGTTTATTTGCACTGGTGTCCAATTTTGACGGCCAGTGTATGTAATGTGCTGCTTTGTTCCCTATATTTGCACTGGTGGCGAACATTGATGCCCAGTGGATGTAATATGTGTAATAGCGGTAATAGGCTAGCGTTAATTGCTTGCTTATTTATTTCCTTATTGTCTTGTTTAGTTGTTTGCTTGCAGTCACTGCAGTTCTTTTTCTGTATTTTTCTAGTGGCCACAATAGCCTATTTTTGGCAACTAGGCCAAGATAATCATGGCAACACGCGGACTGTTGTAACCATGGGCCTCCTGCAGGCCGTATGATCCATGGGCCTTCTTCCGGCCGTAGGATCCATTGGCCTTCTGTACGGGCCGTAGGATCCATCGGCCTTCTATACGGGCCTTAGGGTCCATGGGCCTTCTACGGCCCGTAGGGTCCATGGGCCTTGTACGGACCGTAGGGTCCATGGGCCTTCTACGGGTTGTACGATCCATGGGCCTTCTACGGGCCGTACTATCCATGGGCCTCATACGGGCCGTAGGATCCATGGGCCTTCTACGGGGCGTATCATCATTTCGCCAATCATGGGCCGTACTATTCGTGGACCATAACAGGCCGTTAATAGGTCGTATTTGATAACTTTATTCAAACAGCCCAATGGGTTTTTTTGACATGAAAACAGCCCAACGTATTAACGGTCCGCAAATGGGCCGACTGTAACGACGGGCTGAATTTGTCCCACAAGCAGAAAATGACAGTAACGGGCCATATGTAACTGAATGCTGCAAATGATCCCAAGAATCAATGGGCCCTGAGAAGGCCGAAAGATAACTTGGGCTGGAAAAGGCCCAATGGAATAACAGGCCGTTAATGGGTATAAAGTGATACACTGTTCATTACGGGCCAGTTTTACCACGGGCCGTTAATGGGCCAAGAGTTACAAAGGGCCTCATATGGGCCGAAAGAAGTCATGGGCCACACATGGGCCGGAAGTTAAAACGGGTTGGAATCATATTGGACGGCCCAGATGATGCTACTGGACCTAATTCGAATAGGGCGTAACGGGCCCTGTGTTAGCGGGCTGTAAATGGGCTATATGCGAACATGCCGTTAACAGGCTTTCCGCGGGCCGGCCCGCCACCTTTTGACCAAGTCAAACGGGCGGGCCTTTTCACAGGAATGGGCCTCTGTTGGGCCATGCCACGTGTCGACGTATCATAGGCGCCTTCGGTCCAATGAGAGGATGACATCTGTCCCAACGGTGAGCCGACACGTGTTTCCTCCAGCCAATGATGATTTTACATCTGGAAAATCCCCATTGGTCGGGGCTGTTAACGGGTTATCGGATCCAAAACCCGACCCGATAGCTTAACGGTGTTCCGTTACGGTGGATGCCACGTGTCGGTCACCCTTGACGAAAGCACTTCTATGACGTGCGATTTATCGTCATGGAAGTGGACACTTCCGTGATGATAATTTTGGTAATGTCATGGAACACTTCTCTGACGACAAAGACGGTATGACTATCTTGATTCTGTCATAAAATCGTCATGGATGTACATGCATGACAAAAAACACGACCTACTGTGACAAACACGTATCATCACGGAAGTGCATTTCTTTTGTAGTGTGCGTGGTTGTTTACTTGACTTACCTTTCATGATATGGCCAGAGAAATGATTTTGCATACGACGTGTTTTCAAAGATACGGACGACCGTGTTAATGGCCCACTCCCGTTCGTCCTTACCATGTAATGTTGGGCCATTTGCTAATGCCGCATCTATGAAAAACACACTCTCCCTTTTTCTTCTCTGTGCGTTCAATCCCCTGAGAGGAATAAAATGCAGTTAGCAGTTTATCATTTACAGCCTTGTATGGAGAAGTTGATCAGAGTTTGTTAAGTACTTACAAAATCAGGCATCTAACAAGAGTGGCATCGAGCTGGTTGAAGTTGAAGAAGAGATGTAAGTCCTCAAAACTCACATCGAATGAACCAGCATTGTGTCGGAAATGATCTCTGTTGAAGTGGACTAGAAAACCACGAAGACCTGTTGACATTTGATCCATGCAATATTCATGTAACTTGCGGCAACTTGAGCTGCACTCATCAAATTATTCGCCAACAAGAAATGGCTGGCCATGGACGTAATTGCGTACTTCAAGTACGTCTGCTTTACTTTTTGCAAGCACGAATTCTACTTCTTCTTCATCCATCTCGTCAGAAATAATATTACTCCCTGATTTGAACAACTCGCTGTTAATTTGGTTCCGGGCGATGAGTGCTTTAAGCAAGAGGCAATCGTTCTCTTTCTTCTTCACTCTCTCGCCACTCTTCTTCGCGGGTGTACGCTTTTTGGCCACTTCCTTCTTGCTACTTGAAGCATTTCTGGCAGAACGTCTGGTTGCCTGCAAGGTAGACTGCCGAGCCGGTGAAGCTTTGACGGACTACTTAGCAGAAGGTTTATCTTTGCCTGACCGCTGAGCTGGCGGTGCTGCTGTGACGGACTGCTGGGCTGTAGGAGCAGAGGCATCGGACTGTTGACAATGCATTGAAGCTAAGTCTGGTTTCTGTGCAGGTGGTGCCAACTTGTTGGTGTGCTGAGGAGGCCGTGCCAACGCATTGGTTTGCTGAGCAGGAAGTGCTGACGCATTGGTATGTTGATCACGCAACTGCGGACAGACGGACCGATGAGCGCCGGTTCGACCTCTGCATCGCTTAGCAGCGGTTCAAGCATCGATCGCTTAGCGATCTGTTCCACTAGGTTGGTGTGCTGAGCATGTGCTGCAGCTAGGCCTCCCCCCACTGCTTAAGCGGTCGGCATCTGAACCGGTGGTGCGTCTTCAGCAGTTGTACGCCTTGCCACTGGCTGCTTTGGGGCGGAGGATGACAAGGCCTGTACGCCACAAAGTCGGGCTGGCTGATCACAAGTTGATCCATCAGCCGTCGAATTACGAGTATCGGGTTCTTTGGGGGAAGAACGAAAGAGTTGCTGTGGCAAGGGCAGCGTCACCGGTTGAGGGGCGACATTGGTTCCTCTTGGCGGGGCTACAGGGATCTCATCAATGAACTCTATTTCCTTTCGTGGCCACTGAATGTGATGTAACAGTGTTTCTCCCAAGGTTCTTTGCTCATGAAGGTATCCTAGGACATTCTTGAGGGCAAATTCATTGAATCCAGTCTTTACTTCAGTCACGTAGCACTTCATACAGCCCAGCTTCAATGGCACATTGTCCAACAAGAGGCTCTCTTCCAAGAAGGGTGGGAAAACCCAGGCTGTTGCACATTTTAATGTACCTTCATAATGTGTAAGCACGCCCTTCAGTCTGTCTTTCCTTCCTGATAGATCAGATATAGCATCATCATGAGCAGCTGTAGTCTCAGTGTCGCTGGGGTCAGCTGATGCACAACTACTCTTGTGCTGTGTTGTCGCGCAATAAGCAACATCCTCCATGCCCGCCTCCCCTCCGATCTGCTGGCTATCTGTCAGTGTTACAGTCTTCCCAATCATCATTTACTGCTCAAGATCCTTTCGAACAGCCGGATACATTTCCTTCCTCAACCTTTCATACAATTCATTCTTATTCATTTCGCTCTTCGCTCTTTTCATGCTGAGCCTCTCTTTTTTGCTCAGTGTGAAATCCCTCTTGTGCGGGACATTAACACCTATACCCCTTGCACGGCCAAGGTGCTCTTTTGTTTCTAGAGCAATGGACAGAATGTCACATGGCACTGAGTTCCTGTAGAACCATCCAGGGATCTTGGAAGCCTCTACCATCACTTGATACAGTTTCTCGTCATGTGAGTTTTTAAAGTAATAAGTTCTGTCATCACGCCTCATTGCACGTGCCCGCAAGTAGTCTCTTGCGCGTTCGCCCTTGATTTCACTAAAGGCCGGTTCCCCACCCGCCACTACTGCTTCTTTATCCTCCTGGTCCCATTTCGGTTTCATGCCGTAGTATCCTGCCACACCCATACGGTGGGGGTGTTTGTTCTTCTTATGAAGTTCCGATTGCTTGAAACTCTTCTCAAAACTCTTTAGTTGCCCTGACCCTTTTGAATTCTTCCTAGTCTGCCTTTATAATTTCGGGGTATGCGGGGATTGAGTCCTTGCCTTCACTCAAGTACTTCTTGTACAACACATGCTTCCAGTTTCTCCAAGCATCCCTAGCCTTCTTCAGTGCAGCGTGTTCCACCTGCATTTTCCACTGCTCTGGAACATTGAAGTGATCCATGATCTCCCGGACTATCGGTCACTGTGTTTCCATGTTAGCCTTCCGAAACCCCGGCAGATTTATGTTGAGCCTTGCCCTGCCAACAAATCCACACACACTCCTGAACCTCGTGTGTGCTTTATCTGTTTCAGTTGGAGCCCAAGAATTTATATCGATCTCAGTTACTTCATATACACCTTTAGGCTGATGTGTGGGCTTCCTTGGATCGTACTATGTGTCCTGACCGGAAGGGTAATTTCTACAACTCTATCCAGTTTAAGATTACTTGATCCCTCACCATCTTCTGAAGACATAGGGTTGTCGGAATCAGATGAATATACATCACCTGAAGCATGAGTGTTGTCGCTGCTATTCGGCATCTACAGAGAACACATGCGAAACTCAGGAATGGAGGATAAGCATAAAACTAACAACTTGGTATCAAGCTTTCTAAACATGTCATGCAATAATTTAGAAAATGTACGGCTAATTTGTTAAGTTTGTGTGACTCGGGCGCCCACGATCCGTAAATCGGCAGTAACTTATTGGAACAAATACAACTTATATGTACTAGTTAGGAAGGTAGATAATTAAAATATATACGCTCTCTGTTATTTTATAGCCAATTTGGGAACATACGGAACGAAATAGGAAGAGGGATTGCTAGGAAATATGCCTCACCGAGATGGAGAGCAGTAACTAACAGGCTTCTTAATGCAAACCCGGCCGGACCACAGGAGAGGCGAGGATTACAGCATTGATATGCTCGACGGTGCCTGGCGAGCAAACGAAGACGGCGAGGCGCGGGCAGCCGCGTGTTGGGAACGGCAGTGGAGGTAGGCTTAACGCCGAAGAGCAGGCACACGACCGGGGTGAGCACGCCGACACCGGAGAGGGTTCTGATGTAGATCTCGGGGAGGGGGAGTTGCCGATGGAGATTGGGTGGACTAGTTGAGTGAAACGCGGGCGGGCCGTGGGGGTGTTGGCGGCCTAGGTGAAAGTGGTGGAAAATATCCCCGGTCGCCGCGCGGAACGGCCTATGCAAACGGTTGCCTCTAAGCGCTCATGTGCACAAAGAGAAAAATATTGTTTGAAATGAAGACGTACTAATTTTTAAATGAAGACGTGAGTTCATTATTTCTCCTCTAAAGTTTTCCCACGTTAAGAAATCACCATTATACCACGGGTTTGATTTGCTGGCGCATTTCAGGTCTCGTGTGCTATATGTAAGACATTTTTTGGCATTTACCGCGCATTTTGGCATATAAATCAATTCCTAGGCGGACTTCATTTCCTGTCGAAAGAGATGAGGATTGCCCTCGATCTGGGAGCATCCAATGATGCAGACGTATGATCCGTGGGGTTTGGGTTCTGCTCAATCAGAACGCATGACTCAGATCGCGCGTGTAGCAAGGGGGGCATCGGCCACGGTTTGGTAGGCACACGGCTTTTGTGAGTGAACCATGTGCTATTTGAAAACATTTACATTAACTAACAACGTAACCAGGTGGTGAAGGAGTCGCCGGAGGAGGAGGAACCGCATAAATAATCACAACCGGAACTGCATCTGCTGTCGAAAGGGACGAGTATCGCAGTTCGATCTAGGAGCATCCAACGGTGCAGACGAACGATCCGTGGGGTTTGGATTCTTGCCAATCAGAACACACGACTCAGGTCGCGCGCATGGCAGGGGGTGCATCGTCCACGGTTTAGTGGACACATGGCTTTCATGAGTGAACCGTGTCCTATTTGAAAACATTTACATTAACTAACAGCATTTTTCTATTTGAATGAAAACATGAGTTCATCGTTTTGCCTCCAAATTTTTTATATATACCACCACTATGGCCAGCCTTTGTATAGTAGGGAAGTATCATATATACTATAGTATCATGCATATGATACTATATAGTGTATGATACTACGTGCGTACCTTCTTATTTAGTGCATATATATAGTATCATACAGCTAGTATATATATACCATAGATGACCGTATTTATGGCCATGTGCATGACTCAAAGTAGTATAGCATTTATATTATATATGTTACAGTATCTATATATGTTACTGCTTCTTTGCCACGCATCATCATATTTGCTATTCTCAAGTGCATGATACTGGCTATGATACCCCCAATATGGCCACCCCTAAGGTTGGTCGTAATGGGAGTATCAAGTGGCATCATATGCATGCCAACTAGACTTTTTGGATGATGTGGCACACAGTTAAATGAGGAAGGAGAGAGCGTGGGCCGGGTATCATATCATGATATACTATATCACATATTAAATGTTGTACTACTTTGTGTCATGCATGTCAATTAATAAGGCAACCTAACATACTAAGACTAGCCACAATGAGTAGTGTAACATGCCCATGTTACTACTCCATGTTACTACCTCTATATTGGGGAGTAACATATGTGTGGTAACATGCGCAACACTTCATTTATTAAGTAATAGACTCATCTTGCCTTGATATGTGTGATGTTACTCATATTATTAGACTAGCCACAATGGGAGTAAATTCGGCACTAACATCAACTCCCATTAAGCAAATATGCTTATGTGGCAATGAGTTAATGAGGAGAGGTAGTTTGAGTAACTTAGTTGCTAGTTACCATACCATCACATGTCTCAATGATCTATGAGTCTATAACCTAATAAATGAAGCTTTGCATGACACCACCCTTATGTTACGACCCACTATGAAGGTAGTAACATAGTCTAGGGATATGTGTATGTTACTAGTGTATGTTATCATGCACTGTGGCTAGTCTTAATTAGTAACTAGCTATGTTACCACATAACTCTCTTTCTTCATTTTTGCTTGCCACATCATCTATTTATCTAGATATGTGTGATGTTACTATCTATGTTACTCCCACTTTGGTATGCGTAGTCTAACTTATGATACTATGCACGCATTACAGAGGTAGCTAGCTAGTGCTCCCTCCGTCCGGGTTTATTAGGCCTCTCAGCAACACAAGCATGCATGTCCCTTTTTATAAGGCCCCGCTTTGGAAAGGTGCATGCATGCAATGATTTCATCGGTTGCATTGAAAGCCATTGTTGTTGGTGCCATGGTTCGAAAATTAATACACTTCATGCATGCTTTTTCATTGGTTGCATGCATGTGAGATAGTGCATTGGGAGTGGAATGGAATAATTAATGTGAGCAAATTACTATGTGTCTTGGTCTAAGAGAAGTTGTCTTTAGGCCTAATAAACCCGGACGGAGGGAGTATCGACCATATACTAGTATCATGCATGACACATACGGGTGTTTGTTTCCAGGGAATTTTTGGTGCAGGGACTAGAAAAAGTCCCTCTTAGAGACTTTTTAACCAAACGGGAGGGACTACTAGGGACTAAAAGTTGATTTTTGGGACTAAATGAAGAAGGCTCTCAAGGAGAGTCTTTTTGGGACTTTTCCAACAATGCCCCTCCCCGCACCCATTGCCCCGCCGCCCCATGGTGTTGTTTAGTTGTTATTTTTCTATATACTAGGGTTAACATGGTCATTTAATAACCTCTAGGGAGGGACTAGGGACTTTTAGTCCCTGGAATCAAACAGGGAGGGACTTTTTAGGGACTAGGGACTTTTTAGTTGGGACTATAGAAAGTCCTAGGACTTATGAACCAAACAGGGCCATAGTAGCATATATAGCATTTATTATGACACACGGTTTCATGATATGATACTTAACCATCTCTTTCTTCATTTAATTCTATGACAACTCAACAAAATTGCCTAGTTGGCATGATACTAGCTATGATATCCTATTACGAACAGCCTAGCAAAGAAGGTGTACAGATCATTTGTGCGTCGCTTTGCGAGTTTTCATCCGTTTGTTCGAGAAGCGGGGAGAAGTTTCAAACATTTTCGGCTGCGAGGTGCGGCCACTGGCGTAGGCCTAGTTGATATTTTAATTACAGGAAATTCAGATGGAGTCCGGATATCTCATCAAAATCGATGTGTGCCTGTGGCATGCTATAACGACGCCATGGAAAAAATGGTAAAGTTTGGCACAAGTTTTGACGATCGGTCCTTCCAAACCGGAGCACCTGACATGAAGGATCATTGTCGGGGAAGCTGATCGTGACCCACGAACACCTATGGGACCGGGTCCCTTGTGGTTCGGAGGGGGGCGGAGAATGCACGAAGAGCAGATCGAAGCGATGCACACGAGCAGATTTACCCAGCTTCGGAGCTCTCCGGAGAGATAACACTCCTACTGCTGCTTGTCTGATTATTTGTGTTCTTGCTAGGGAGCGCTGGGAGCTACAAGACCTAGCCTGAGTGTAGTCTCGAATGAGTCGAATGAGCTAAACCGGAGCCGAACAGAAAACCGAACCCTTTCTACGTTGCACTTGGGCCTCCTTTTATAGGCACAAGGGGTCACCACAGATGGCAAGTAGACAAGGGTAAAATAGGAAAACAGAGGTTGGTACACCGCTTTGTACAGTGTATGAAGTGATCTATACCTAACTCGACGGCAAGGGACAAAGCCATAAATGTCCGTCCCCGGTCGCTCGAACAGTGCAACAGGGACCGCAAGGCGCGCCTCCGTTCGCCATGATGGTAGCTTGTCGGCGCCGCTATCGCCGCTTCCCCGCTGGCTACACAGCCCATCGACACGCTGTGGCTGGGAAAGCCCCATGACGACATCGCTGGCGGATGAGCTGGAGCGGAGATGAAGAGAGGTCACTTGTCGCGCACTCGCCGCGCAAGGTTCTTGTCGCGCGGGCTTGTCGCCACCAAGCCTTCCCGCAAGCTCCTCTTCCGGGTCTTGTTTCCTTTGTGCCCTGAGGGCCTTCCCGCAAGCTCCTCTTGCCGGGCCTTGATTACTTTGTTCTTGAGTGGCTCCAAAGGAGCCGCCGAGATCTTAGCGGTCACCAGGCCAGCCCTGCCTGGTGTTGCGATCGTCTGCACACGAGTTCGGGATACTAGGGTACCCCTACTCTAGTACACCGACAGAGCCCTCGGCCTGGGCCACACACGGCGCTAAGCTCATTGGGCCAGCCCAAAACAAGGCACGGGCAAGCGGCCTGGATCGCGCAGTTATTCGCCGGACCCACCACGCCCCACGAACGGCACGCCCGGACGTGGCGCCATGGGAAAGATCGTGGGGCTTTCTTTAATGGGAAAACCAGAACGCCCGTCCCCTCTCCCCCTTTATAAGCAGGGGGAACAAGGGCAGGACGCCCACTTGCCGTTGCTGTCACATCAGAAACCACCGCCGCTCCCCCTTCTTCTCAAGTCCACAGAGAGCGACGCCGCCCCCATTGCCACCGGCGCCACCAACGTCCTCGACCTCCTCCACCACCTCCCCTCATGGCTCCGAAAGCCGACAAGGGGAAAGGCGTGAAATCGGCCGAGGCGCAGCGGCTCACGGCGCTATGGAAGGAGCGGCCCTCTTCGATCCCCGCTGATGTGAAGGAGCTGCGGAGCTGTATTACCTTTTCAGTCGACGGAGACGCGGGCGCACCAGCGACGCAGGGTGATCT
Source organism: Aegilops longissima (assembly GCA_021605205.1). Lineage (NCBI taxonomy): Eukaryota > Viridiplantae > Streptophyta > Magnoliopsida > Poales > Poaceae > Aegilops > Aegilops longissima. The sequence continues at coordinate 17,659,251 of CM038676.1, read as the reverse complement.
CCGCCGCCACATCCGAGAAAGTTTCCATCGGGTATCCTTTCTTCGCTTTTCCATCGCAGCTCTGCCCGCCTTTTCCAATTCTTTTATGATGTCATTAACACATATGGCCTCCGCCTTCTTGATTTCACCCCCAACGCCATCCTCACCATGGCTGTTTTCGCACACCTCTGCGAGAACTTTGTCGGGGTCCACCCAAATGTAGCACTCTTCCGCCATTACTTCATGCCCCGCGTAGAGAGAGGAGAGCCGCTTGCCGGAGGGATTGCATGGGTCTCTAGGATCGGCAAGAAAGAAGCATATCTTGACGGAGAGCTGCACAGCAAGTGGGAGGAGTGGAGAGCTGACTGGTGTTGGATCTTAGAGGAGGAGCCACAGCCTTTCACTGCCCTGCGCCAAACTCCCATAGTGCGCGGCAATGATTGGAGCAACTTGGCGCTGGAGGACGACAAGTTGAAGATTGTCGTGACTCGGATCTTGCACCTCCGACAAGCAGGGCTTACCGTAGGAGCTGTTGGCGCGGACTTCCTTCGTCGCCGCATTGCGCCCTTGCAGGAGAGGAGGAGGCCTGCTTGGGAATTCCAAAACGCGGCGGACATCATGAGGCTGCGCCCGGGTTTGAACTGGAATTTTACTGTCCTGGAGTTGAACGGCATACTGCGGGAGCTGTTCAAGCATGATGCGGATCACCCCGAGTGGTTCATGTTGCCGAGGGGAGTCGTGCCCTTGTGTAACAACTCGTCTCTTGACAGCATCCGCGCGATGATGCCGTTGTGCGATTCCCATGGAATCGTTCCAACCTGGCAGGAGCCCGCCGACGACGTCGTGCAACAGTTCTTCGACAACTTGGCGGAAGTGCCGATCCGTGCCGACGAGCAGAAGCGGCTCACCCGCGACACCACCGATCAGGAGATGGCGCGCATCGCCACAAGGTTGGAGGAGGCGGCAGAAGCTGCCGCCGCCGGCGCGTTTGGGTTCACCGTCGAGGAGGCGGAAACATCCGAGGCGGAAAGCCTTGCTGACCGAGAAGAACTCGCCGAAGAGGAGGAGCAGGCTGAGCCCGACACCGACCCGAATGAACCTGCCGGGGGCGCCTCCCCTCCGCCGTCAAGTAGCTTGCCGGAGGAGCCCGCGGCCCCGCCAAGAAGACGGCTCCGCAAGACTGGGGAAGCTGCGGGGCGGCAGACGGCCCAACAGCCGCCTCGCCGCCCGACGCGCTCTACCGCGGCAAGCACTGTAGCCGCGGGAGCGCCTCCTGCCGCCACAGCAACCGGAGCGGGATCTTCTGGGTCCACGGCTTCCGCATCCGCCAAGCGTCCAAGGGAGCCCACTCTTCCAGCCCGTCGCACCGGAGGTGGAGCGGAATTCGACTTCTCCGCTCTCAGCTCCGAGGAGGAGGAAGAAGAGTAAGACCCTGTCGCTGTACTTGTAATTCTTCAATTTGTTGTTTTGTCTTGTATCTAACTTGCTTCATTCTGAACCTTTTTCCTTCTTCAGGACGCTGGCTCAGAGGGCGTCGAAGAGGGCCAAGACTCCGGTGATCGTCGTCGAAGACGATTCCCCTGTGGCGACAGGAGGCACGTCTGAGACTCCCTTGCCGGATCCGGCAACCCTTCAACAGAGCAGCCCCCAGCACAGCCCCCAGCGTAAGTGTTTGGATTATCTCTTACGGTTCGGTGTGCTTGGGTTCTCCTTCTTTACCGATATCTGACTTGTTGAACTATGTAGGAGCAGAGCAGTCTCATCAGGAGGCCCCGGAGGTCACTCCTGAAATTCTGTCTGCTTCAACTACGCCACCGAGGGAGAACTCTCCGCCAAGGGAGCGCTCTCCGGCAAGGGAGGCCTCTCCGACAAGGGGAGCTTCCCCGACAAGGGGCGGCGCCGACGACCCTCCGGTGGTGGAGACCGCGGCTACAGATCCCATTGCAGGTAATTCTTCTTACTCGAATATTTCCCTTGGGTCTAGTCTTCTTTTGTTCTTCTTTTCAAACATTTGCTTGACTTGTTCTTTTCTTTTTCTGATCATCAGATCCATCTGCCGGAGAGCCGATGGAGACTGAGGTTGCCGGCGAGGAGGACGCTCGCGGCAATAACGACGACGCCGCCAACATGGAGGAGGAGGCCGGCGTCGACGGGTCCGCCGGTGATGAGGCTACCAAGGCTGCCGGCGCGGAGGCTGGGGAGGGGTCCGGTGATCGTACTGATGGCCCTGAGGCCGCAGGAGCGCCAGGCGCTGCACCGACCGCCGATCCCCCCGCCACCGATGCCGCGCCAGACTCTGAAGAGCCCCAGCCCGGCGCCTATCTGAAGGCCGGCGAAGGTGTCTTCATCAAGCTTCCGTGGGCGTCAAGATCCAGGGCTCCGCCGAAGGGGAGACCTTCGACGCGGAACTGCTCGCCTCCGCCGGGCTGTCGCTGGTTGACGCGCCAAGTAGCAGCAGTGGCGAGTCCGAGGAGGAGCAGCTGCTGAAGAAGCTGCTGTCGCATTACCGCGCCCGACAAGCTAAGCTGGAGTCGCGGGAAGCTCTTGTCGCGAGGGCGGGAGCTGACATGGAGAAGCGCGCAGAAGAGCTCCGGCGCCAACAAGGAAACTCTCCGGGCGAAAGCGAGCGCTGGAGCAGCTTGTCTGAGGAGCGCACGGCCTTCATCTTGGAGAAGGCCGAGGTCGAGAACAGCAAAGGCTTGCGGTGACAAGCTCTGCGCGAAGAAGGTGAATCTGGCGCAGCGGAAGATCAACCTCGACAGCTATGAGGAAGATCTTGCAGCGAGGAATCAATTGGCGGAGCACTCAAGGAGGCAAAGGACGCTGCCGCGGCCGCCGAGGCCGCCAAGAAGGAATTAGAGACGAGGGTGACCCAGCTGGAGGCCACCCTCCAGAAGAGCGGTGAAGAGGTCACCGCGTTGAAACATGAGCGCGAGAAGGACGCCTACACTCTTGGTGAGTTGCTGGGTCGTCTCGCCGAGAAGATCAAGGAGATCGACGCCGCCAAGGACTCCAAGGCGGATTTGGAGCTGAAACTGACCACCTTGATGGAGACGTTGGACGGCGCCAAAGAGCGGGAAGCGGGCCAGTTGGAGAAGATCAAGGCCAACGAGGAGCTGCTGTCGAATGCTATGACCGCCCAGAATAATCTCAGAGACAGAATAATGCACTGGACAGAAGGTCTTGTGGACACTGCCGGCGCCATCCACACTGAGCTGATGGAGCTGGGGATGGTGGATCTTGGGTACTCCACCGATGAAAACCTCCAACCCAGCGCCAAGCTCAGCCTGTTTTTCAAAGGTGTGCTGACGGGTCTCCAGCGGCTCCGGGAGGAGATCCCAAAGCAGCTAGCTGAGGAGTCGCGCCAAGTCTGTGCCGGGGCCCTCCAGAAGGTGTTGATGAAGGTGGCCTTCCGCAATCCGGGCGTCAACTTCACCAATGTCCTCAAGTCCCTGCCTCCAACTGCTGACGTTGAAGCGCTCAAAGCCCTTGTCGCACCCATCGTGGACAGGGTGAGCGGAGTCAAGAGGCTCGATGGCGACCGCGTGGACTAGGCCGCCAAGTTTATCTTTACCTTGTCGTTGTAGATCATGTTTAAAACAATTCATTCGATCTGCGACAAGTCATTTTGTAATATAGACTATCTTAGGCAATCGATCACAATGTTATTTCCTCTACTTGATTTCTCCCTTTGTATGTTTGTGCCCTACGCTTTTAGGGAACTTGTCGGTGCAGGCACCTTTGCCGCGAGCGCTGAGTGCGGAACTTCAGCAGCCTGCTGGCGATGCCGCCCCCGACAAGCAACCTTGTCGCAACTAGTTGCAGCTCACTTAAGTTGTTGAGCGGACTCGAAACAAAGTAAGGGCGCAAACTAGCTATGAGTTGGTTCCTCCGCGCACAGGTTTTCCATACAAAGTACTATCGTTCGAGGAAGATAACTTAAAAATTTAAAAACTGATTGCTCAAACTCTGGCAACTTAGCTTTTTCTGTCGTTTGCTTCCCGGCAAGGCAACACTTCCTCGAGCGACGCTTGGCGGTCCACGTCATTATCTTCTCCTCCCCGGTTAACTTGTGGGTGGATGAACCTTCCTTTCTTTTGAGAAGAAAGAAGAGAAAATAAAGTTATGGAGCCTAGTGGCTCGTTATTGCTTACCGGGTGTTGATGCTGCACAAAAATGTCAGATAATACATGCAAATAGGTTATGAAAGCATGAAATTGACAAGTTGTGCGCAACACATAGGCTTTACTGATGCATGGGGTCTGCGCCCGGCTTTGTACAAAGGATTACATGCAACAGCGGCAAGACTTGTACAAAAGGGTGGTTGCCGGAACGGGTTCCGACAACCGCGCCTTATGGGTAAAACTTACGAAGATGCTCTATATTCCAGAGTTGCTCACCGGGCGCCATCTTCGCTCTCAAAGCGGACAGCGCCGAGCCTAGTGACTCGCTTTCACCCGATAAGGGCCTTCCCACTTCGGCGTCAACTTGTTGGAATTCTTGGCGGATTGAACGCGCCGAAGAACAAGGTCGCCTTCCTCGAAGCTTCTGGCATGAACTTTGCGGCTATGGTAGCGGCGCAAAGCTTGCTGGTAACGAGCGGCTCGTACAGCAGCCTGAAGACGATCCTCCTCAAGGAGCAGCGCGTCATCTTGTCGCAGCTGCTCTTGCTCAAGCTCATCATAAGCAAGCACTCGAGGCGATCCGTATACGAGTTCCGTGGGGAGAACTGCCTCTGCTCCATAGACTAGAGCAAAAGGTGTCTGGCCAGTGGCTCGATTTGGCGTCGTCCTGATCGACCAAAGAACCACCGGCAGCTCCTCGATGCAGTTTCTTCTGCACTTGCGCAGCCTGTCGAAAGTTCTGGTCTTGAGTCCCCGCAGCACTTCAGCATTTGCTCTCTCTGCTTGACCGTTGCTTCTCGGATGAGCAACAGAAGCAAAGCAGATCTTGGCGCCAAGATCTTGGGCGTAGTGCATGAAGGTGCGGCTCGTGAATTGTGTGCCGTTGTCGGTGATGATCCTGTTAGGTATCCCAAAACGGCAAACAATTGACCTGAAGAACTTGATCGCCGATCGTGTCTGTCACCTTCCTCATCGCCTCCACTTCCGCCACTTTGTGAACTTGTCGATTCGACGCATAAGTACTCAAAGCCCCCGAAAGCTCGGGGAAAGGGGCCGAGGATGTCGAGCCCCCAGACCGAAAAGGGCCAGGATAAAGGGATCGTCTGGAGAGCTTGAGCTGGCTGATGTATCTGTTTGGAATGGAACTGGCACGCTTCACACTTGGTTACTTGTGCAGTTGCGTCCTGGAGGGCTTCTGGCCAGAAGAAACCTTGCCGGAAAGCTTTGCCGACAAGTGCCCTTGCGCCAATGTGGTGTCCACATATGCCTCCATGTATCTCTGCCAACAGCTTCTGTCCATCTTCCCGGCGAATACACTTCAATTTCACACCATTGAGTCTTCTTCTGTACAGGATGTTGTCAACAAACTGGTACATACTTGACTGCCGGGCTACTTTTTCCGCTTCTTCTTGCTCTTCGGGAAGTTCTCCTTTCTGAAGGAAATGGACAATCTGCTGCGCCCATGCTGGAGCCTGCGGCTCGACAACCAGGACTAAAGGCACATCTATCGCTGCGGGAACATCAGCTTCTACGGCAAGAACCTGCGGCTCAGCCGGAGCTTGATGGTCCCCGGCAAGCTTGCCGTAGCAAAGCTTGTCTGGAGCGTCTGCTTCAACGAAGCAAACCCTAGGGCTTGTCGGAGCAGACTGCTCCTCAGCGATATTTGCGTTGATTTTGGGGACCTTCTTAGCGGCGGCTTCAGGGAGCTCTGCCGGAAAGTAGTCACCAGAAACCAACTTCCTCTTCTTATTCTGCCCAGTTGATGGTGTTACGGTTGGTTGAGTCAGCTTGAGCACAAAAATCCCTGGTTCCACAGGTAGCTTGAGTGCGGCGCACTTTGACAGGCCATCAGCAATATCATTCTGAGCTCTTGGAACATGTTCCATTTGCAGGCCTTCAAAGTGCTCTTCTAGCTTCCTCACTTCATCGACGTAGGCTTCCATCAACGGACTCTGATAATCTTTATTTACTTGGCGGACGACAAGTTGCGAGTCACCCCTGACAATGAGCTTCTTGATCCCAAGGTCCATGCGATCTCGAGACCGCAAGCAAACCTTCATACTCTGCAGTATTGTTTGTTGCTTGTTCCTTGGGAAAGTGCATCTGGACTATGTACTTGAGGTGCTCTCCGGTGGGTGCGATAAGCAGCACGCCGGCACCGGCGCCTTGCAGCGAGAAGGCACCATCAAAGTACATCAGCCACTCTTTATTTGCCTCCTTGACGGGGATGCTCGTCTCTGGAATTTCTTCATCTGGTGTTGGCGTCCACTCTGCTATGCATTCTGCCAATGCTCTGCTTTGGATAGTTGAAGTGCTTTCAAACTTAAGGCCAAAGCTTGACAGTTCCAGTGCCCACTCGACAATCCTGCCTGTCGCTTCTGGATTTTGCAATATCCTCTTCAGCGGAAAGCGAGTGACAACTGTTATCTCGTGTGCTTGGAAGTAATGGCGCAGCTTTCTCGAGGCCATGAGGAGGCCGAAAAGCAGCTTCTGCACACCAGAGTACCTTGATCTAGCCCCCTGCAAAAGGGAACTGACAAAGTAGACTGGGCGCTGCACCATCCTTTTCTGAATCTTGTCGCAATCCTGCACAGATCTGTCCTTGTCGGGACCAGAGCTTGACGGCGAAGCCCCCTGCTTGTCGCTGGATGCACCTGCTTCGGTTGCCGGCTCATCATCCGCCTCCCTTTCCGCTACTAACGCAGCACTAACCACTTGATTGGTTGCCGCTATATATAGCAGCAACTTCTCTTGTGGCTTAGGTGCGACAAGTATTGGAGTGGAGGACAGGTACCTCTTCAAGTCCTGCAGCGCAGCCTCCGCTTCGGGAGTCCATTTCATTGGACCTGCCTTTTTCAAGATCTTGAAAAATGGCAGGGCGCGCTCAGCAGACTTAGAGATAAACCTGCTGAGAGCAGCCACGCAACCGGCAAGCCTTCGTACATCCTTGACGCGCTTTGGTGCTTCGATCTGCTCAATGGCCTTAATCTTGTCGGGATTGGCTTCAATCCCCCGCTGAGACACAAAGAACCCGAGAAGCTTGCCGGAAGGGACTCCAAACACGCACTTCTCGGGGTTGAGCTTGAGGTTGATCCTGCGCAGATTTGCAAAAGTCTCATCCAAATCTTGAACCAGAGTTGCTTTGTCCTTGCTTTTGACCACTATGTCATCCATGTAGGCTTCCACATTTCTGTGCATCTGTGGCTCAAAAGCGTCGTGGACTACTCTTGCAAACGTTGAACCGGCATTCTTCAAACCGAAAGGCATCCGTATGAAGCAGTATGTGCCACATGGTGTAATGAATGCGGTTTTCTCTTCATCTTCTTCTGCCATGAAGATCTGATGATATCCTGAATATGCATCAAGAAATGAAAGCAGATCACATCCAGCCGTGGAGTCAACAATCTGGTCGATACGCGGCAAGGGAAATGGGTCTTTGGGACAAGCTTTATTAACATCTGTGAAGTCAATACAAAGTCTCCATTTCCCATTAGCCTTGCGTACAACTACCGGATTGGCCAACCACGTGGGATGGAGCACTCCTCTGACAAGGCCTGCTCCTTCCAACTTCTTAATCTCTTCTGCAATGAACTCTTGGCGCTCCACTGCCTGCTTCCTGACTTTTTGCTTGACGGGCCGCGCTTGAGGACAGACAGCTAGGTGGTGCTCAATTACTTTCCTGGGAACGCCGGGGATGTCAGATGGTTGCCATGCAAACACATCGACATTCGCCCGCAGGAAAGCAACGAGCTCGCCTTCCTATTTAGGGTCTAGAGTGGCACTGATGGTAAAGGTACCACCAGTGCCGTCCTCCTTGGCGGACACCCTCTTGGTCTTCGGCGGAGCTGCCATCTTCTTCTTGCACTTGCCGGTGGAGCTTGATGGTGCGTCCTCGACGGTAGCGCAGCACTCCGAAGAGGTGCGCTTGCCGGAGTGGGCATCAGAGCTCTTGCCGGACTTGGTGGTCTTCTTCCCCTCGGGAGCTTCAGCGGCAAGTGATTTGCTATCTGACGCAGCTGCTGCATCCCGGTAAATCTTGTCGGCGCAGATAAGCGCATCCTTCTTGTCGCCATGGACAGAAATGACGCTTATCGGGCCGGGCATCTTGAGTAAGTTGTAAGCATAATGAGAGGCTGCCATGAACTTGGCGAGTGCTGGACGGCCAAGTATGCCATTGTGGGCAATGGGAAATCGGCAACGTCAAACGTGACCCTCTCAGTTCTGAAGTTTAGCTCGCTGCCAAATGTTACTGGCAACGTGATCTTCCCTTTGGGCTTGCTCCTTCCTGGGTTGATTCCTTGAAAGTACCAGGTCTCTTGAGCTCGCCGTCAGGGATTTGAAGCTTCTGGAGCACTGCAGAGGAGATCAGGTTCAGGCCGGCCCCGCCGTCAACCAACATCTTTGTGACCTTGAGGTTGCGGATGGTTGGTGAGACCAACATCGGCAAGCACCCGACCGCAGTTATGCGATCAGGGTGGTCCTCAATGTCAAAGACAATGGGCGTGCTGGACCACTTCAGAGGCCTGCGTGACTCCACGGATGGTTCTGCCGCATTAACTTCTCGCATCCACTGTTTGAGTTGGCGGTGCGAGGTATGCAGAGAAGCACCACCATCAACGCAGAGGACCTCTGTTACCTTCTGAAACTCCTGCTCATCAGCTTCATCATCTTCCATATCTTCATCGTCATCTTCGTCTTCGTCTTTGTCGCGGCGCTGGAGGTCAATCTCCTTGCCGCTGCTTGGCCTTGCCGCGGCGCCCTCCCCGGCCGGGTCTCTTTTTGCTAGCTGCACCTGCACCTTCCTGGGCCTTCTCCTTGTCTCGCCGCTCGTACTCTGCCCTCTGCAGTTCAACAAGCTGCTCGACTTTCTTGCAGCTCTGGAGGTCGTGGCCCTTGGTGCGGTGAATCTTGCAGTACTGCTTGTCGGAGCTGCCCTGCTTGTCGGCGGCCGCCACAGCTTGGCGGCTGGTGTCAGCGGCAACCTCCTTGCCGGAGTCGCCAGCCTTAGCCTTGCCGGCGCCACCTCCGTTGCCGGACTGCTCGACAACTAGTACCTCTTTGTTCTTCTTCCTTCTGTTATTCCGCCGCCGGCTCTTCCTTGCCGGGGCGGTCTCCTCACTGTCCGATCCTGCTTCAACATTCTTTCCTGGGAGTCTCCTCCCTTCCTCAGCACGTGCACACTTGTCGGCCAGGGCGTAGAGCTCACTGACGTCTTTGACTTTGCACATCGCCATTTCCTCCCTCATCCTGCGGTTCCGCACGTTCTGATGGAACGCGCTAATCACCGCGGCAGGGTGGACATCCGGGATGTTGTAATGCACACGACTGAATCTCTGAATGAACTTGCGCAGGGACTCTCCTTCCTTCTGGGCAAGCAGGTGAAGGTCACTCTCCTGGCCATGAGGCTTGTGGCCGCCTGTGAAGGCGCCAACAAACTGATGGCACAAATCCGCCCAAGAAGATATGGAACTGTCCGGCAAGTGCATAAGCCAAGATCTGACGTTTGGTTTGAGCACCAGAGGGAAGTAGTTGGCAAGGATCTTGTCGTCTCGTCCTCCCGCAGCCTGCACCGTGATGGTGTAGATGCTGAGGAACTCCGATGGGTGTGTCCTGCCATCATACTTCTCTGGTACATCTGGCTTGAAGTTTTTCTTGTCGGGCCACTGGACTTGCCGCAGCTCACGGGTGAGCGCAGGGCAACCTACGCGCAGACGCAAGTCGCTGGTTCCCTTGGCGCATGCATATCGATAGTGGGCCCAGCGCGCTGGTCGGATTGACGCCGCGCTTCTCTTCGGCGCTCGATGCGGGTTCGAGCGTCTTCTTCTTGTCTTTCCTTAAGAACTTGGCGCTGATCACGGCGAGCTCGTGGATCCGACGACGCGGTGGAGTCGCTGTCGAGGTGGATCCGAGGAGCTGGTGATCTTGGCCTTCGGGAAGGGGAGTGCATGGTGGTATCACCCCCGCGGGTCTCGTCGCCACCGGCTCGTGCCTTGTTGCCTCGCCGCGGCAAGGACGTAGTCGGTTGCTGCGGAACGTCGCCGTTGGCAAAGCCGATGAGACTCTGAATTGTGGCCCTCCATTCGTCGACCTTGTCGGCCGTCGGAGGGTAGTCTAAAAGTAGCTGAGCTCTCGCCAAGGCTTCCGCTGGTGTGGTGGGTGGCAATGGCGTACGGAGCGAGGAACGGATGTGCTCGGACTCTAACCAAGTTCGGAGGAGCAGCATCCCGCCTAGCGACGATCCTCTTTCGTCTGCGGCATCTTGGTGTGCATGCGGTCTCGAGGGCCTCGGGATCCTCCAGCTTGGCCTTGATCCAACGAGCGTATGGTGCTGCGAGCATCATGACGCTGTCGGTCCTGCGCCACCTGAGAAGGACGCGGTGCGGATTCGGACGCTGACACCTGCGCCGCCTTGTCTTTGGACCTGGTGACGTTGTGGGCTCTCTCGACGACGCCCGTTCCTCCGCCAGCGTCTTCCCCACCACCCGTCAGCTCCGGTGGTGGTGGGTTCGACGCGGACGGCTCTGCAGCTGCCGAAGACTTCTTCTTCGGTGCCATCTTGATGAAGATGATGATGAAGTTGCTCGTGTGACCGCTGGATCAAGTTCACACAGCCTCGACGCCCCTACCTGGCGCGCCAAAGATGTCGGGGAAGCTGATCGTGACCCACGAACACCTATGGGACCGGGTCCCTTGTGGTTCGGAGGGGGGCGGAGAATGCACGAAGAGCAGACCGAAGCGATGCACACGAGCAGATTTACCCAGCTTCGGAGCTCTCCGGAGAGATAACACTCCTACTGCCGCTTGTCTGATTATTTGTGTTCTTGCTACGGAGCGCTGGGAGCTACAAGACCTAGCCTGAGTGTAGTCTCGAATGAGTCGAATGAACTAAACCGGAGCTGAACCGAAAACCGAACCCTTTCTACATTGCACTTGGGCCTCCTTTTATAGGCACAAGGGGTCACCACAGATGGCAAGTAGACAAGGGTAAAATAGGAAAAACAGAGGTTGGTACACCGCTTTGTACAGTGTACAGTGATCTATACCTAACTCTGACGGCAAGGGACAAAAGCCATAAATGTCCGTCCCTATCGCCTGAACAGTGCAACAGGGACCGTCAAGTGCGCCTCCGTTCGCCACGATGGTAGCTTGTCAGCGCCGCTTATCGCCGCTCCTCGCTGGCTACACAGCCCATCGACACGCGTGGCTGGGAAAGCCCCATGACGACACGTTGGCGGATGAGCTGGAGCGGAGATGAAGAGAGGTCACTTGCCGCGGCGCCTTGCCGCGGCAAGGTTCTTGTCGCGCTCGGGAGCTTGTCGCTCACCAAGCCTTCCCGGCAAGCTCCTCTTGCCGGGGTCTTGTTTCCTTTGTGCCCTGAGTGGCCTTCCCGGCAAGCTCCTCTTGCCGGGGCCTTGATTACTTTGTTCTTGAGTGGCTCCAAAGGAGCCGCTGAGGATCTTAGCGGTCACCAGGCCAGCCCTGCCGCGGGGTGCTGCGACTGTCCGTGCACGAGTTCGGGATACTAGGGTACCCCTACTCTAGTACACCGCAATCATGGTTTCCCAAAGGAGACTTGTCAATTTAAACTTATGTTGTTGTTGACTTCATCGTTTGGCCTCATAAATATTTCCACGGTACACAATCACCATTATACCACGGGTTTTATTTTCTGGCGCATTTCCGGTATCGTTAGCTATATTTAAGACATTTTTTTGAGTTTAACATGCATTTTGTGCCAAAAATTAAAATTACAACCGGAATTGAATGTGCCGTTGAAAGGGATGATGATCGTCGTTCGATCTGGGAGCATCCAACGGTGGAGACGTACGATCGGGGGGGGGGGGAGGGGGGGGTTGGGTTCTTGCCAATCAGAACGCACGACTCAGATCGTGTGCGGGGTTTTGTCGGCACACGACTTTCATCTATGTCCTGGGGTGCATGCTTAGGTCCCATGCAAGAATTGGGAATGAATTTCAAACACCCTACCGCCGTTGATTGCCGGAAAAACATTGAGATACCTGGTTTTTAAATTCTAGTAAATCCAAAACTCGTCTGAAATTCATGAAACTTGGCTTGATATCATGGAGCGGCATCAACATGTCGTGGTAAAAAAATTGTCCCATTTGGGGCAGGTTTTGGTATAAGCTTCTCACAAACCAGAGCTTATCACAACAAGCATGATGGTTTCGATAAGGAACGTCCCACCTTTGGGGACGAAATGATATCCATTGCCTCTTATTGCTTTCAATTTTTTTATTGTGTCAACATAGAACAACAGGAGTGCTGTGTCAATTTTTTTGATTTTTCGGGGTTCATTTGGACATTTTTATGCATTAATTGAGTTTTCAATGCATTTATGTGCATAATTCAAATTTGAACTACATGCACATGCTCCAGTGCATATAAATTGGTTGAAAAATCAAATATGTGTCCTTGGATGCATGCTTAGGTCCCATGAAAGAAATGGGAATGAATTTCAAACACCAGGGCACCGTTGATTCCTGGCAAAACGTTGAGATACTTTGATTTTAAATTCTAGTAAATTGAAACTCGTCTGAAATTCAAGAAACTTGGCATGCTATCATGGAATGGCACCCGACATGCTATGGTATTTTGCGTGTCCATTTTGAGAGAAGGCGCACTTGAATAATGACAGCCAACAAAGGCATTTTGAAAAAATAGGTGCCACTTTAATATCTCCAATGTTTGTATAATTAAAACCATGTGCGTTCTGTTAACCATTCACGTGATGCCACGTGTCTTGGTTTTAATGGCTATAGGAGGTGCCGTGTGGACAGTTGTTTGACTGAACGGGATGCGAGCGCAGTCTGGTGCGCAGGCTCACCGGGAAGCGTACAAGCTGTTCAACGCAGGATCTGTGCATCTCTTCAACGCAAACAGTTCAGATAACGGTATGCAAATTAAAGCCGGACTTCGGCTCTAAGCCAAGAGACACTGCGATTTGTCAAAATATGCAGCTAAAAATCAATAGCACTATCTAATTTTTGCAACTAAAATTCAGAATTAAGCATAGATTACATTCATACTAGAGATTAAGCAGTCGTTCTCACCGGGAAGCGAGACAGACTTGGACCGCCGCCCGCCTCGCTCCCACTGGTCTATATTAATGGCGCCGCCGAGCGGCCGCACCCCCCATCCTCGCCACACACACAATTCCTCTCTCTCCGCCCGCATCCTCGACGCCTCTCTGAGTCCTCAAAGCCGTCAGTGTACGAGGATGCCGCCGAAGCGCCCCATTGGAGGGAGTGGTGACGCTGGGGCTGCTGAAGCACCGGAGCACGGTGTGAATATGGAGACAGAGGTTTCCGTCGTTGCCGAGCTGGAGAACGGGGCTGCCAACAAGCGGAGGCGGGTCGAGAAAGAACCGCGAGCGACTCCAGCAGGCCTAGACTTCATCAACAACCTCCCTGATGATATGTTGATAGTCATCATATCCCTCCTCCCAATAAAATATTGGGCGAGGCCAACCGCCCTCTCCCGGCGGTGGCGCACCCTATGGATCCTCACCCCTGTCGACCTCCTCGACGCCCACGAGCTCTGCCATGGCTATCGCCAAAGCTTGGATGCGTTCTCCCAGATCCTCGGCAGTCACCATGGCCCTATCAAAGGCGTTATCACGGGCAAGTTCCGTTCCAATGGCAAGGACTGAGCAAAGCTTGACGAGTGGTTCCGATCCCCCGCCATAGATCAGATCGAGAAGCTCAGTTTTAATGATGGGCATATGCGCTAGCTGCCAACGTCCGCGCTCCGCTTCGCGCCCACGCTGCGCCTCGCCAAGTTCATGAACTGCCATCCCCCCCCCCCTAATGACGTGCCCGCTCTCTTTCTACCACGACTAAAGCACCTCGAGCTCGTCGTTGTCCGCATCCCAAAGGATGACGTGGAGCGCCTGCTCAACGGCTATGCTGCACTCGAGTTCCTTTGTCTTCAGGCGATGAATTGGTCGAGTACCTTGCATATCACTTCCAGGACTCTCCGGACTATTTATGTGTGTTTCTGGTGCTGCAACGAGATATCACAAAAGGTGGACCACAATATGGTCATCCATGACACACCTTCACTTGAGAGATTACTTGTAGTTGATCAACAAGGTCCAACAAGAATCAATGTCATTTCTGCGCCGAAATAGAAAGTGGTGGGCTACTAGTGTGTCAAATAGTACAACTTTCAGGTACAACAGTCGCCTTATACCTCTCCTTCTTGATATCCATGTTATTTCTAGTTTTGAAGATGTATGTTAAATCATCATCCAGTGAAGCTTCACCTGAACTGGGAACAGTGAAGGTCTTGGCACTAGAATCTATCGGCCCCAACATGGACCAAGTTGTCAGTTGCCTGAGATGCTTTCCGTGCCTCAAGAAGCTATATATCGAGGTGATTTTCCTTTCGTGTTAAATGTTAACCAGAAGGGATTTCAATTTTTGCACCTTTTCCCGAGTTAACAATGACAATGTACTACGATTTCTGGTGGAATTTTGGAGGATTTTAGTACATACACCCACACCCCATATTGGTTGCTTCATTCATATGGTTACAATCGTCCATAAGCATTTCTCCTTTGGATTCATCTGTACTAGTTTTCTTAGGGATTTTTCATCCAATCCAACCTCTTGTGAAGAAGGCTACATGTTTCTAGATTGTAATCAAATGCCCATGTTAATCATGCCAGATCGAAGATGGCACGTTGGTGCATTTTTCAAATCCTACAAACCAAATGGGCGTGTAGAAGTGTTCAAAACTGCATGTATTCACTAACACGTTCTCTTCTTTTGCAGATAATAATAGGACCGGAGGTGGATAATGTTTATAACGAGAATCACATCGAATGCCTGGATCTGCATCACTCAAATATTACTTTGAACTCCTACCGAGGGACCTTAACGGAGATTACGCTCGCCAGGTTCTTTCTTGGCAGAGCAAAGGTGCTGAGTGTATTGAGGTTGAACACACATTTAATTAGGAAAGATGAATGGTATAATTATTAGAGCCGACGGGTTATGCGGAATGGAAGTGCCTCCAAAAATGCCAAACTTCGTATTGGAAGAGCATATGGCAAAGCAATTGGAAGTCATTGTGTCAAACACATACATGACTTGTTAGCGTCTGATCCCTTTTCAGAAATGACGCGGTTTGCAATGTTTGAATTTGGGCTTTGTTATATTGAACCGTTTCTGTTCTCTTGTCTGAAAGCAAAGAGTTCATCCGAGTGAACTATATGCCGTATATCGCACACACCTTCATCTGGCTGACCGTTTCTGTTGTTCCGCCTCATCACAAACAGTTCATCCGAGTGAATCGTATGCTGTGTATCGCACATGCCTTCATCTGGCTGCCTGTTTCTTTTGTTCCTCCTCATCGCCAACAATTAATTAATTGAACTCAACCGTATGCCCTGCATTGCACACGGACCAAAATATGAACCATGTTTGATGAATACATCATCGCAACCATTTTGGACATTTTGCCGGTTCTCTGACACCATCGTTTGCGATTATTGCATCGCACACAGTTTCTCGAAGGGTCTCTGATCGTAGTGTCGTGTTAGCAGCATCCTGCAGTAGTGAAAGATGGTTAAGGTTTCCTAACCAGGACATGTGTTGTCGCTTGATAACGGGATCACATCATTAGGAGAATGATGTAATGGACAAGACCCATCCGTTAGCGTAGCATATGATCGTTCAGTTTATTGCTATTACTTTCTTAATGTCAAATAGATATTCCTTCGACTATGAGATCATGTAACTCCCAGATATTGGAGGAATACCTTCTGTGCTATCAAACGTCATAACTTAACTGGATGATAATAAAGATGGACTACAGGTATCTCCGAAGGTGTCTACTGAGTTGGCATGGATTGAGATTAGGAATTGTCACTCCATGTATCGGGGAGGTATCTCTAAGCCCTCTCGGTAATACACATCACTAGAAGCTTGCAAGTAAAATAACTAAGGAGTTAGTTACGAGATGATGTATTACGGAATGAGTAAAGAGACCTGCCGGTAACGAGATTGAACTTGGTATGAAGATATCGACGATCGAATCTCGGGCAAGTAACATACCAACAGACAAAGGGAATTATGTATGTTGTCATAAGATTCGACGAATAAAGATTTTCGTAGAATATGTAGGAACCAATATGGGCATCCAGGTTCCTTTATTGGTTATTGACCGGAGAGGTGTCTCGATCATGTCTTCATCATTCTCGAACCCATAGGTTCGCACGGTTAACATTCGTTGGCGATATAGTATTGTATGACTTATGTGATTTGGTGACCGAATGTTGTTCGGTGTCCCGGATTGTGACGCCCGGATAATTAAGCTACAGTAACTCCATGCTAATGATGCCATGTCACCTCGGTTACTGTTGTTAATCTCTCGATGGTTCAAAAACGATTCAAATTCAAATTTAAA
This sequence comes from Aegilops longissima, assembly GCA_021605205.1. Classification (NCBI taxonomy): domain Eukaryota; kingdom Viridiplantae; phylum Streptophyta; class Magnoliopsida; order Poales; family Poaceae; genus Aegilops; species Aegilops longissima. The sequence continues at coordinate 17,642,716 of CM038676.1, read as the reverse complement.
ATAAAGACAAACATCAAAAGTTTTCAAACATTAAAACTAAAATGTTCAAGCTGGGATAGATAAATCCTAAATAATAAAGGTGGAGAAACCACACTTGTATAAAATATGTAAATACTCAAAATGAATAAAATAGTAGCAAAAACAATTAGTTAAATGATTATAAAATAATAAACAGTTACAAATGATTTTATTTTAGGTGCCAAGTTAATTGTGGTAGTGGCATAAGTATTAAAAATATTTTAGGTACAACTTGGGTATTTCATAAACACCGAAATTTAACAAAACAGAAAAGAAGAAAAGAAATAAAATAGAAAAAACAAACTAACAGAAAACTAAACTAAAACAAAAGAGAACCCCCCCCCCTCCCTGGGCCTCTCGGCCCACCCACCAGCCCACTGGCCCAGACCGGCCCCCACTCCCCCATAACCCCACTAAACCGAAACCCTAACCCCCACTCGCTCCACTCCCTCCCCCGATTCCCCTGGATCGGGATCGATCCCCACTCTCCCCTCACCCTCGCTCCTCTTCCCCCCGACCGGATCTAGATCGGGACAATGAGCCCCGGATGCCATCGCCTCTCATCTTCGCCCCCCTCGATCCGGATCAGGACCCCGCCTCCTCAACGCATCACCGGCGCCGCCCAGCCCGTCGCTCACCATCTTCCTCCACCTCCTCCCCGTTCTTGGACCGGGAAGTGCCACCGACGCCGTGCCCCACACCATCGCCGCCCAGAGTTTCGCTCCTCGCCGGACCTCCCCGACCGCCTCCCCACCGGCCTGCTTCCTCTCCATCATCGTCCCCGTCGACCACCCCGACCCCCGCTGCCAAAACCCCTACGGCCACCGTGAGCCCCTCCTCTCCCCCTCTCCCCCTCTCCCCCTCGGGCCTGCTATGCCTCTGCGCACTCCGGTCACTGCCTTGCCGCGCCGCTCGGAGCCGCCCGAGCCCTGCCCCGACCCACCTCCTTTCGCCGGGGCTATCTGTGGCCGGGTTCGCCTTGCACATTCGCCGTGTGCCACGCTCAGTGAGCGCCCATGGCGCCCGACGGCCTCCGCTCAGGTCCGCCCGTCGGGCGCCCACACCCTTCGCGCCACGGCTACGCCGCGCCTTGTGCCGGCTTCGCCGACGAGGACGTGCTGCCGCAGCTCACTCACCGGCCGGCCCGTCTTGGCCTCACCCACGACTGGCGACCTGCCAGTCCGCCGCCACTACTGGTAAACCGTGGCCACCGGCGCTTCTTGCTGGGTCACGCCGAGGCCGCCTTGGGCTCGCCCATCGGGCGCTTCGTGCCGCGCCCATATGCTGCACGCCCGACCGTTAGACCCCAAAGGCCCTATGACAATGGGGCCCCACTCCAAAACGTTTAAAAAAAGATTTAATAAAAAAATAATTAAAATAATTAAAATATTAATTAGTTAATTAATTAAAGAATTAATTAACTTAATTAATCCTGATTAGATTAACCTAATCACCGAGTTTAGTTAATTAATCAGTTAGGTTAGTTATCAGTCAATGACATGCGGGACCCACACGTCAGATTGACCCAGTCAGCCCCTGTTGACTGCTGACGTCATGGTGACGTCATGATCATGTCAGCATACACTATTCTGGACAATGTTTATTTAAATAATTAAATAAATCCTAGAATGTTTTAAATCTTTAAAAATCAATATAAAATAAACTGTAGCTCGGATGGAAAAACTTTGTACATGAAAGTTGCTCAGAACGACGAGAGGAATCCGGATGCGCAACTCGTTCGTCAGCCACAGATCCCTAGCATAGCAAACACTCAACTTTCCCCCTCCGGTTCATTTGTCCGAAAACGCGAAACACCGGGAATACTTTCCCGGATGTTTCCCCCCTTCACCGGTATCACCTACTACCGCGTTAGGGCACGCCTAGCATCACACATTGCTTTGTCATGCATCGTTATGTGTCTGTTTGCATTGTATTCATTGTTTCTTCCCCCTCTTCTCTCCGGTAGACTACGAGACCGGCCTTGCTGCCGCCCCATTCGACTCTGGAGTTGATTTACCCCTCCTTCTTGCGAGCAATCAGGCAAGCCCCACCCTTGATCACGGATATAGCCTATTATTCTCTATCTGCTTGCATTAGAGTAGTGTAGCATATTACTGCTTTGATTAATCCTATCTTCTGCTGCATAGCCTCTCCTTGCTACTCTGTTGTTACCTTTACTGCTATCCTCTTGATTAGTATAGGATGCTAGTGTTCCATCGGTGGCCCTACACTCTTGTCCGTTTACCATGCTATACTCTTTGGGCGGTGATCACTTGGGAGGTGATCACGGGCATATACTATATACTTTACACTATTACATTACAGTGATACTGTTTGGAGATGGGGGCTGAAAGGACAGGTGGCTCCATCCCGGGAGAGGTGGGCCTGGGTTCCCGACGGCCCCCGACTGTTACTTTGTGGCGGAGCGACAGGGCAGGTTGAGACCGCCTAGGAGAGAGGTGGGCCTGGCCCTGTTCGGCGTTCGCGGATACTTAACACGCTTAACGAGATCTTGGTATTTGATCTGAGTTGGGCCGTTGACCTTATACTTGCGACCGCCACGTGGGACAAGATATGGGCAACCGGCGTCGTGGTATCGGCCAAGCATTTCGTGGCGTCAGCGACTAAGCGGCGCGCCGGATTGGACTTGAGCGCTGCTGAGGCTAGGTGCGCTTCGGCGGCGTTATAGCGTGCAGCTGTGCTAAGGCGATGGGCCCGGACCCTGTGCGCTTAGGTTTGAACCGGCGTGCTGACCTCTCTGTTGTGCCTAGGTGGGGCTGCGGCGTGTTGATCTTCAGCGGCGGGCATGACCGAGGAAAGTGTGTCGGCCAAATGGGATCGAGTGTGTCGGGTAATGTGGTGCACCCACAGGGAAGATAATCTATTCGAATAGCCGTGATCTTGATAACAGGGGCGACTTGGAGTTGTACCTTGACCTTATGACAACTATAACCGGTTACTTAATAAAACACACCCTTCCAAGTGCCAGATACAACTCGGTGGTCGCTCTCTAAAAGGGCTACGAGGAGAGGATCGCCGGGTAGGATTATGCTATGCGATGCTACTTGGAGGACTTCAGTCTACTCTCTTCTACATGCTACAAGACGTTGGCTGCCAGAAGCATAGTCTTCGACAGGATTAGCTATCCCCCTCTTATTCTTGCATTCTGCAGTTCAGTCCACCGATATGGCCCTTTACACATATACCCATGCATATGTAGTGTAGCTCCTTGCTTGCGAGTACTTTGGATGAGTACTCACGGTTGCTTTTCTCCCTCTTTTCCCCCTTTCCCTTCTACCTGGTTGTGGCAACCAGATGCTGGAGCCCAGGAGCTTGACGCGACCGTCGACGACGACTCCTACTACACCGGAGGTGCCTACTACTACGTGCAGGCCGCTGATGACGAATAGGAGTAGTTTAGGAGGATCCCAGGCAGGAGTCCTGCGCCTCTTTCGATCTGTACCCCAGTTTGTGCTAGCCTTCTTAAGGCAAACTTGTTTAACTTATGTTTGTACTCAGATATTGTTGCTTCCGCTGACTCGTCTATGATCGAGCACTTGTATTTCGAGCCCTCGAGGCCCCTGGCTTGTATTATGATGCTTGTATGACTTATTTATGTTTGAGAGTTGTGTTGTGATATCTTCCCGTGAGTCCCTGATCTTGATCATACACGTTTGCGTGCGTGATTAGTGTACGATTGAATCAGGGGCATCACAAGTTGGTATCAGAGCCGACTACCTGTAGGAATCCCCCTTCCATACTCCTTGGCCGAAGTCAAGTCTAGTCATTGCAAAACTTTTACTAACATGGATGTGTGCCTTACGGGCCCGCGTCGCCATTGGGTGGTATTAGGATCTTTTACTCCTCGATCTTTATTCTGGGACTCTGAGCTCTCTTCTATTCGGGTTAAACGATTTTGCTAAAAACAAAACTAACTTTAGGTTCTCGCAAGTACTTTCTCCCGGAGAGCCCCTCACTTCAGATGATCGCCTGCTGCACTAGAAGATTCCGAAGTTACTCTACGATGTTCTCTCGAGTCTTGTGCCATCTCATTTGCGATTTCCTTCCACTGTCAACCCCTATGAAAACTGCATACACTTGCCATTCATATAATCATTCTCCATTGATCTTGTTATTACAAGATACCCCGAAATTCTCTCTATTGTTCCGAGAATCCTTTTGTGCCTACTGCCTTGCAGTTCCTTGTCGCCTGAATACCCCTACGGATAATTTCTCGCACTTACCGAGTATCCACTCAACCCTAGTTGATGCATGTATGTCACGAATCCTCGAAATATCATTCGATCTTCCGAAAATCTTGAGCATCCTATTGCTCTTGAAATTCTTGATTGCTTGCATTATGGTTAATCCCATAAGTCTAGTAATCTTGTTGACATCCATAATTCCTTAGCAATTGCGCTCTAAGTTATTCAGTTGTTTCTATAATCCAATGTATTTGCCTTGCTTCTTCCTCTGGTTGTGTGCCGATACTCACCCCAGATCCTTGTTGAATTTTATCCGACAATGTCCTTCATATTCAATAACCTTGAGCCTTTCGTAGGATATATACCGCCTTTGGTAAATTGTATCCTCTGCTTTGTCAACCATACTCTGCTATCGAGCTTGTGTTATTTACTCCTGAAGTTTGTGGTATATGTTCCTAAGAGGCGCCGATGGGTTGGACATATGCCTTCTCTAAACTGTGTGACCCCGGAAACTACTACGGGTCATACACTACTAGTGTTATGTCAGATAAAGTTTCAACACACAATTTTGTTGAAGGCGAGAAGTGCATGAAAGGTTATGCATTAAAGAAGTGGGAGTCGACCTTGAACTTTGTGTTCATGCCCATGGACACGATGTAGATCCTATCATAGAAGCTTCTTGTAATAATAACTATTTCCTTGATATGAAATCAGCTGGTATGTATGTATTGATCATTTGCAGTCGTGGTCCCGACCACATTTTCTCTTTGATTCCATTTCTCGGACAAGTTAAAGTACTTGCCTTTTGCAGATCAATACGCTTGCCCAACCTCTATTTTGATCTGTCGTCGAGTATTACACTCTGGTATCTCGAGAATATCACCGAACTACATAACTTCTTGTGAGTTCTTCATCAACTATTATTTCTTGATGATTCCAATTTTCTCCGGGTTTTGAGTTGTTTGTCACTCGAAACACCGATAACTGAATCGAGTCCGTTCTACGGTTCAACTACTCTTTGTAATCCTTATTACCTGCGAGTTGTACTCGCTGATGTCATTCCCAACCGATTGACTACATCATCATCGTCATGTTAAAGCATAAATTGTGCTACCTGGTCCTTATTCCCAGAGCACAACTTTCGATGATGAGCTAAGCTTACGTCGACTTTCCTTGTCATATCATTTCACCTTGAACAACAAGCTTGATTCCGAGTTAGGACGCACTCGTGGTTCCAATAACTTTTCGCTTCATCATTCCTTTGACTTGATGTCATCGCCGATCCATTACATCTTCGTGGAGCCTCTCGACAAAATTTGTCGTGATCATCATCAACATCTTGACTCCTTCCTGGATATCAATTGAATTCATGATGAGAAATACCATCCTTGCCCTCGATGATTTGTGTTGTCATCGACCACTTTAATGCCTCCCCTCCAACACAAACTTGTTCGTGTTCTGTTTTATACCTTGAGTTCCTTGCTATCCAGCCTTTGTTCTTAATTACCTTGGAGTATTACCATCTCTTTTGTCAATAATGTGGTGAGAATTTCACCACCTCTTAAGAATTATTGATATAATAATACTTCTCGCCATCTCCGTTCATTCCTTGGACCCCGTATTGTTTTTTTTCACCGGAATACCGACAATTGAGCTATGACGTGTGAATTCAAAACTTCTAGCAACCCTATTGCTTTGGAGTGAATGGGCGATAGTTTCATTCTAAGTCTTCCGATAATTGAATCACCATTCTAACATTGCTCGTGCAACCCAGCCCATATTTCGGGTGCACCTTTCAACCAATGTTTAATTATGTATGTTTTCCTCGAGCATACCTCACTATATCATTTGATCTGACAAAGGTTATCTCCTTGTTCAGATAATCGTGGAAATCCATTTTTTTGAAATCTCAATGGAATGTCACTGAGTCCATCAGCCACCTCCTCACCCTCTCCTTGATTTAATGATGAAGTCTTGTTTTGGAACTCTCTTCCATAGTTCGTTCCCCGAGAGTCTTACGATGTCACCTCGTTAATTTGTGTCGCACCTTTTCTTCTCAGGCATCCTGAGCCTGAGGTATCCCAACACCAATCAGATCTGAATCTCGGTCAGATATGATGGTTGGAACATACTTTCGAGAGTTATAACATTGGTCCTCTTAGGACCCGGTAAGGTGATGTCATGCCTAGCGCCCCTGGCCGGAGGACCTATTGTTATAGTTTCCATTTTGGCAAGGTTAGTCATTCTTCCGTGAGAAAATTGTAAGACTTATTCTACAAGTTTTCCCTGATGGATCCTTTGTGTATCCAAAGTCTGATCTTTACCAATGACCATGTCAATGCTATCTCGAAGCATGTCTATGGTACTCCAATTTTCAACAAGAACATTTGAAGCCCAATGTTAAATGTTTCCTACTCAATTATCCAAACACCGCTGTATGGGTAATGTCATGAAATTTCTCTCCCCTTACCTTAAGAGTTTTCTACATTATATCCTGTCATGGATATCATGCTCTGCTTGTCCTTGGGAAGGATATACCCCTGAAATATGTGTTTAAACACATTTTCCTTTCCATTGTTCTGTTTAATCTGTAAATCACATTTTCCTTTCCGTGGTTTTGTTTGACCTTTCTTGGGAATTATATGATCTAAGCAGAAATAATTCCCAACATTTGCAAACACCTCGATGTACAACTCTGTCAGTGAGACTCTGTTACTATTGTTGATGACATTCCGGTAGCCACCGATGGACGAGAACTTTGCCTATTGGTCCGCCTCGTTTAACGAGCAGGAAAATGGTTCTCTTTGTCCCTCGCCCTTGGTACCGACGTGGCTGACATAATTGATAGGCTATCCTCTGACATGCCTTGTTATCATGACTGTGCAAAATATCACCGCCCTTTCTACCTTTAACCCACATGGTGAGCCCATAACCCACAGGTCCCAGGATTGAAACCTGACTGTCCTGTATAACCCTATCTTCGAAGTTATTCCTCATGATTGGCTTCGTATGAAGATAACCAGCCACCATACTAGAGATGATCTAATCTGGTATCAGACGTGATACTTATTTTCGTTGCTCTGGACCCATTTCACACTTTGTTTCAGGCATCGAACGATGGCCTACCCGCTCGAAACATCTCATGTTACTTACTTACTTTGCTATCGATATTGTCTTAAGTTTCCATTCGAGAGTTACTTTCCGCCACCATCCCTGATGTTATCAACCAGATAGTTGACCTTTTAGAGGTCCGTTTTTTTTCCGAAGTTATCCCTTGTCCTTCATACGTACAATGAAGACTCCGAAGAAAGGATGGCGACTTAATCATGATGACCTGAAGCCGAGGTATGAAGACATCAACATTATGGATCGACCACTTAAAAAAGAGCAACCAAGACCGAGAAGAATCGTTAGAATTTCATAACCTATTCTCCCCCCTTACTCCCCTCTTAAATCTCGGGACGAGATTTCTTGTAGTGGAGGAGAATTGTGATGTTCGGATAATTAAGCTATAGTAACTCCATGCTAATGATGCCATGTCACCTCGGTTACTGTTGTTAATCTCGTGATGGTTCAAAAACGATTCAAAGTCAAATTTAAAATAAAGACAAACACCAAAAGTTTTCAAACATTAAAACTAAAATGTTCAAGCTGGGATAGATAAATCCTAAATAATAAAGGTGGAGAAACCACACTTGTATAAAATATGTAAATACTCAAAATGAATAAAATAGTAGCAAAAACAATTAGTTAAATGATTATAAAATAATAACCAATTACAAATGATTTTATATTAGGTGCCAAGTTAATTGTGGTAGTGGCATAAGTATTAAAAATATTTTAGGTACAACTTGGGTATTTCATAAACACCGAAATTTAATAAAACAGAAAAGAAGAAAAGAAATAAAATAGAAAAACAAACTAACGAGAAAACTAAACTAAAACAAAGAGAACCCCCCTCCACAGGCCTCTCGGCCCACCCACTAGCCCACTGGCCCAGACCGGTCCCCACTCCCCCATAACCCCACTAAACCGAAACCCTACCCCCCACTCGCTCCACTCCCTCCCCCGATTCCCCTGGATCGGGATCGATCCCCACTCTCCCCTCACCCTCGCTCCTCTTCCCCCCGACTAGATCTAGATCGGGACAGTGAGCCCCGGACGCCATTGCCTCTCATCCCCCTCGATCCGGATCAGGACCCCGCCTCCTCAACGCATCACCGGCGCCGCCGAGCCCGTTGCTCACCGTCGTCCTCCACCTCCTCCCCGTTCTTGGACCGGGAAGTGCCCCCGACGCCGTGCGCCGCACCATCGCCGCCCGGAGCTTCTCTCCTCGCCGGACCTCCCCGACCGCCTCCCCACCGGCCTGCTTCCTCTCCATCGTTGTCCCCGTCGACCACCCCGACCCCCGCAGCCAAAACCCCTACGGCCACCGTGAGCCCCTCCTCTCCCCCTCTCTCCCTCGCGCTGCTCGCCTCTCGTGCTCACCAGCGTGGCGCGCCCGAGCACCGTGCTCCGCGCCTCACGGCCGCTCCGGTCACTGCCTTGCCGCGCCGCTCGGAGCCGCCCGAGCCCTGCACCGACCCACCCCTTTCGTCGGCGCCATCGTGGCGGGCTCGCCTTGCTCGCCGTGTACGCTCCGGTGAGCGCCCGCGCGCCTAGCGGCCTCTGCACAGGTACGTCCCGTCGGACGCCCACACCCCGCTCGCACCACAGCTACGCCGCGCCTTGTGCCCGCTCGCACGGGGCCGTGCCTGCCGCCGCTCACTCACCGGTCGGCCCGTGCTGGCCTCACCCACGCCGACCTGGCGACCTGCCAGATCCGTCGCCTCCCCAGGTCGGCTTCTTGGCCACCGGCGCTTCTTATTCTGGTCACGCCCGAGGCCGGCCGCCGGGCTCGCCCATCGGCGCTTCGTGCCTTGCAGTATGCCCGCACGCCCGACCCGTTAGACCCCAGTGGCCCTATGACAATGGGGCCCCACTCCAAAACGTTTAAAAAAATGATTTAATAAAAAAATTAAAATAATTAAAATATTAATTAGTTAATTAATTAACTTAATTAATCCTGATTTATTAACCTAATCACCTAGTTTAGTTAATTAATCTGTTAGGTTAGTTATCAGTCAATGACATGCGGACCCCTGTTGACTGCTGACGTCATGGTGACGTCATGATGATGTCAGCATACACTATTCTGGATAATGTTTACTTAAATAATTAAATAAATTCTAAAATGTTTTAAATCTTTAAAAATAAATATAAAATAAACCGTAGCTCGGATGGAAAAACTTTGTACATGAAAGTTGCTCAGAACGACGAGACGAATTCGGATACGCAACTCGTTAGTCAGCCACACATCCCTAGCATAGCAAACACGCAACTTTCCCCCTCCGGTTCATCTGTCTGAAAACGCGAAACACCGGGAATACTTTCCCGGATGTTTCCCCCCTTCACCGATATCACCTACTACCTCGTTAGGGCACGCCTAGCATCACACATTGCTTTGTCATGCATCGTTATGCATCTGTTTGCATTGTATTCATTGTTTCTTCCCCTCTTCTCTCGGTAGACTACGAGACCGGCCAGCTGCTGCCCCCATTCGACTCGGAGTTGATTTACCCCTCCTTCTTGCCGAGCAATCAGGCAAGCCCCCCCGATCACCGGATATCGCCTATTCTTCTCTATACTGCTTGCATTAGAGTAGTGTAGCATGTTATTGCTTTCATCAATCCTATCTTCTGCATAGCCTCTCCTTGCTACTCTCATGTTACCTTTACCTGCTATCCTCTTGCTTAGTATAGGATGCTAGTGTTCCATCGGTGGCCCTACACTCTTGTTAAATACGCCATGCTATACTCTTTGGCTGTGATCACTTGGAGGTGATCACGGGCATATACTATATACTTTACACTATTACATTACCTGTGATACTGTTCGGAGATGGGGGCTGAAAGGACAGGTGGCTCCATCCCGGTAGAGGTGGGCCTGGGTTCCCGATGGCCCCCGACTGTTACTTTGTGGCGGAGCGACGGGGCAGGTTGAGACCGCCTAGGAAAGAGGTGGGCCTGGCCCTGTTCGGCGTTCGCGGATACTTAACACGCTTAACGAGATCTTGGTATTTGATCTGAGTTGGGTCGTTGACCTTATACGCACTAACCGCCACGTGGGTCAAGATATGGGCAACCAGCGTCGTGGTATCAGCCGAAGCATTTCGTGACGTCGGCCGATCGGCGGTGCGCCGCCGGATTGACCGAACGCCTTCTAGGCTAGGTCTGCTTCGGCCGCGTTACGCAACGTCTTGGTGTGCTAAGGCGATGGGCCCGGATCCTGTGGCGCTTAGGTTTAGACCGGCGTCTTGACCTCTCTGTTGTGCCTAGGTGGGGCTGCGGCGTGTTGATCTTCTGCGGCGGGCATGACCCAGAAAGTGTGTCCGCCAAATGGGATCGGCGTGTCGGGTAATGTGGTGCACCCCTGCAGGGAAGTTAATCTATTCGAATAGCCGTGATTTTTGATAACAGGACGACTTGGAGTTGTACCTTGACCTTATGATAACTAGAACCGGTTACTTAATAAATCACACCCTTCCAAGTGCCAGATACAACTCGGTGGCCGCTCTCTAAGAGGGCTACGAGGAGAGGATCGCCGGGTAGGATTATGCTATGCGATGCTACTTGGAGGACTTCGGTCTACTCTCTTCTACATGCTACAAGACGGAGGCTGCGAGCGTAGTCTTGACGGGATTAGCTATCCCCTCTTATTACGGCATTCTGCAGTTCAGTCCATGATATGGCCCTTTACACATGTACCCATGCATATGTAGTGTAGCTCCTTGCTTGCGAGTACTTTGGATGAGTACTCACGGTTGCTTTTCTCCCTCTTTTCCCCCTTTCCCTTCTACCTGGTTGTCGCAACCAGATGCTGGAGCCCAGGAGCTTGACGCCACCGTCGACGACGACTCCTACTACACCGGAGGTTCCTACTACTACCAGCAGGCTGCTAACGACGACCAGGAGTAGTTTAGGAGGATCCCAGGCAGGAGTCCTGCGCCTCTTTCGATCTGTACCCCAGTTTGTGCTAGCCTTCTTAAGGAAAACTTGTTTAACTTATGTCTATACTCAGATATTGTTGCTTCCGCTGACTCGTCTAAGATCGAGCACTTGTATTTCGAGCCCTCGAGGCCCCTGGCTTGTATTATGATGCTTGTATGACTTATTTATGTTTTAGAGTTGTGTTGTGATATCTTCCCGTGAGTCCCTGATCTTGATCGTACACGTTTGCGTGCATGATTAGTGTATGATTGAATCGGGGGCGTCACAGGGATGATATCACGGAAATGACGTAGAGGTCTGGAATGTTATGGAGGTAAAGATTAATATATAGGACGATACTATTTGGACACCGAAAAGGTTTCGGAGTGCATTGGGTAGTCATCGGATCACCGGAAGGTGTTCCGGGAAGCTCCGGGATGTTAATGGGCCTTATGGGCCAAGAGGGGTGGAAAACACCAGCCCAGAAGGGGCTGACGCGCCCCTCCCTTGGCCGTCGGCCCTGTGGATTGAAAGGGGGAGGGTTGACCCCTCTTTCCTTCCCTGCACCTAAGATGAAGGAAAGGGGAGGGGCGCCACCCCCTCCTGCCTTCCCCTCGCATGCAAACAAGGGAGGGGGCGCTAGAGGGGAGGAGCCCAAGGGGGCCGGCTGGCCACTCTTTGGGCGCCTCCTGTCTGCCTCCCCTCCCCCACCCATATATATACGAGGGAGATGGCGCCACACAAGACCACGACAAACTCTTAGCAGTGTGTGGTGCCCCTCTCCATAGTTTAGTATTCCATCCATTTTTTCCGCAATGCACGGCGAAGCCCTACGGGAACAAGTTCACCATCACCGACACCACGCCATCATGCTGTCGGAACATATCTACTACTTCGACCGTCTTGCTGGATCAAGAAGGCGAGGACGTCATCGAGCTGAACGTGTGTTGAACGCGGAGGTGCCGTACGTTCGGTACTTGATCGGTTGGATCGTGAAGGTGTTCGATGATACGTCTCTATCATATCTACTTTTCCTAATGATTTTCCTCTTGTTTTGGACTCTAATTTGCATTATTAGAATGAAACTAACCCGGACTGATGCTGTTTTTAGCAGAAATACTATGGTGTTGTTTTTGTGCAGAAAAAAAAGTTCTCGGAATGGAATGAAACTTTGCGAGGATTTTTTATACAATAAAAGAGAATTTCTGGATCCAAGGATCACCGGAGGGGGGCACCTGGGTGGGCACAACCCACCAGGGCAAGCCACCCCCTCCAGGCGCGCTCAGGTGGGTTGTCCCCAACTGGTGGCCCCGCAGACCCTGAAAAATGAGGGAGAAATAATTATCGCGTTTCATGAGACAGAGCCGCCGTTATCTCCTGTTCTTCATCAGGAGGCCACATCTGGAGTTAGTTTGAGGCTCCGGACAGGGGGATCTTCGATCTTCGTCATCACCAACCCTTCTCCATCGCCAATTCCACGATGCTCGTCACCGGGAGTGAGTAATTCCTTCGTAGGCTCGCTGGTCGGTGAGGAGTTGGATGAGATCCATCATGCAATCGAGTACTTTTATTAGGACCATTATGTTCTGAGATTGATGTTGCTATGACTTTGCCATGCTTAATGCTTGTCACTTTGGGCCCAGGTGCGATGATTTCAGATCTGAACCCTTTATGTTATCACCATTATATCCATGTTCTAGATCCGATCTTGGAAGTTATAGTCATGTACTACGTGTTATGATCCGGCAACCCCGGAGTGACAATAGTCGGGACCACTCCCGGTGATGACCGTAGTTTGAGGAGTTCATGTATTCACCGTGTGCTAATGCTTTGTTCTAGTTCTCTATTAAAAGGAGGTCTTAATATCCATTAGTTTCCAATAGGACCCGCTTCCACAGGAGGGTAGGACAAAAGATTTCATGCAAGTTCTTTCCATAAGCACGTATGACAATTTACGGGATACATGCCTACATTATATTATGAACTGGAGCTAGAGTGTCGTATCGTCCTAGGTTATGACTGTCTCATGATGAATATCATCCAACGAATCGCCGATCCAATGCCTATGATTTTCCTAAATATTGATCTTGCTAAGTTACTACTGCTTACTATCGTTACTACTACAAAACCATTGCTATCACTGTTATCGTTACTTTTGCCATTTCTTCTACTATCAAAACTATCATACTACTTTGCTACTGATCACTTTGTTGTATATAATTAATCTCCAAGTGTGGTTGAATTGACAACTCAGCTGCTAATACTTGAAAATATTCTTTTGCTCCCCTTGTATCGAATCTATAAATTTGGCTTGAATACTCTACCCTTGAAAACTGGTGCAATCCCCTATACTTGTGGGTTATCATTCGACTATATCACCCGCGTTAATAAAGGTTTCCGCTTTACGGTCTATGAGAGTACATAGACACACTTTCCCCTCTTGTTGCTATGCATCTCCATAGATAGATCTTGCATGTGCGTAGTATTTCTTTTGTTTTCCATTCAACGTTCCCAAAAGTTACCACATGTGGTTGATGGCAGATGTTATCTTTGACAAGCCCACCCCAAGAAGTACACCTTCTCCAAACATCTCCGGCATAGGAGCGTCACCCGGGTGACCTCCTTTGTGTCTTTGACCCCTGTGTCGGCTAAGGATGTGCCGGATGATCACATGATTGAAGAATCACAAAATCCTACGACCAAGAAGACCTGTTTTTTACCGATAGCACACTTAATTAGGATCCAATAGATGAGGAAATGCCACCATCCCCTCCTGATAAGCAACCTCGCAAGAAATCAAAGTTTACCCCAAAGACACTAACCAACTTGGTGGCCCAATCCATGTCCTCTCCGCCCGACACCGTCAAACTGGTGAAAAATAGGATGCAATTGAAGAATGTGAATGGGAAGAGTAAGGGCAAGATTGTCAGCACCGGTGCAAATGATAAAGGTCCACCTAGGGAATGGATCAACTAAGGAGTCCTTGGCATACGAACAATGCATGTGCTCACCACCAAACAAAACATGTCTATACCTGGGTAAAATAATGGCACCAAAGGATGTGTACGACAAACTCGGCATTGAGATGAAGATTCTGCATAACAACACAATAGCTTTGGAGGTAGCCAATTGTAAGCCATGACCATCGTGAACCGAACACATTACACAACAAAGTTTCCAAAGGGTTATGTTTTTATGAATACTTTTACGCGGGATAAAGTGGATTCCAAAGAGATCTTTTATCTGTTCAAGTTATATAAACTCATGCAACGAATGCACTAGAGCTCTAAGTGCATGAAAGTTAAAAAAGAAACTAAGTGGGCGTGCATCCAACTTGCTTGCTCAAAAAGGAAGCCCATCATTTAAATATACAAGAAAACTTCTATAATGAAAAGTTCCTACTAGTATATGAAAGTGACAAAATAGGAGACTCTCTATCATGAAGATCATGGGGCTACTTTAAAGCACAAGTGTGGAAAAACGATAGTAACTCTTCTCTCTTTTTGATTTGGGCTTCTTTTGGCCTTTTTGTTTTTTTGTAATGTCCGGAGACTCATCCCAACTTGTGAGGGAATCATAGCTTCCTTCACACTTTTATTTACTTACAACTCAAGAATTACAACTCGATACTAGAACAAGATATGACTCTATATGAATGCCTCTGGTGGTGTACCAGGATATGCAATGATCAAGAGTGTCATGTATGAAAATTATGAACAGTGGCCTTGCCACAAATACTATGCCATCTGCATGATCATGCAAAGCAATATTACAATGATGGTGTGTGTCATAATAAAACGGAACGGTGGAAGTTGCATGGCAATATATCTCGGAATGACTATGGAAATGCCATAATAGATACATATGGTGGCTGTTTTGAGGATATGTTGGGTTTAATGGACTAGCGAAAGTTGCGCGGTACTAGAGAGGCTAGCAATGGTGGAAGGGTGAGAGTGCGTATAATCCATGGACTCAACATTAGTCCTAAAGAACTCACATACTTATTGCAGAAATTTATTAGCTATCGAAACAAAGTACTACATGCATGCTCCCAGGGGGATAGATTGGTAGGAAAAAACCATCGCACGTCCCCGACCTCCACTCATAAGGAAGACAATCAAAACAAATTCATGCTCCGACTTCATCACAAAACGGTTCACCATACGTGCATGCTACGAGAATCACAAAATTTAACACAAGTATTTCTACCAATCCACAGTTACTCACTAGCATGACTCTTATATCACCATCTTTATATCTCCAAACAAATTCAAGGAATAAAACTTCATCTTATTCAACGCTCTTTATATGAAAGTTTTTATTATATCCCTCTTGGATGCCCATCATATTAGGACTAAATTCATAACCTAGGAAAATTACCATGCTATTTAGAGGCTCTCAAAATAATATAAGTGAAGCATGAGAGTTCAACAATTTCTATAAAATAAATCCACCACCGTGCTCTAAAAAGATATAAGTGAAGCACTAGAGCAAATTGCCTAGCTCAAAAGATATTAGTGAAGCACATAGAGTATTCTAATAAAATCGTGATACACGTGTGTCCCTCTCAAAAGATGTGTACAACAAGGATGATTATGGCACACTAAAAAACCAAGACTCATATCATACAAGACGCTCCAAGCAAAACACATATCATGTGGTGAATAAAAATATAGCCTCAAGTAAATTAACTGATGGATTAAGACAAAAGAGGGGTTGCCATCCGGGGCATCCCCAAGCTTAGATACTTGGTTGTCCTTGAATATTACCTTGGGGTGCCTCGGGCATCCCCAAGCTTAGGCTCTTTCCACTCCTTATTCCATTGTCCACAGATCTTTACCCAAAACATGAAAAGTTCACAACACAAAACAAAACAGAAAAACTCATAAGATTCGTTAGTATAATAAAATAAATCACCACTTTAGGTACTGTTGTGAACTCATTCTTTTTTATATTGGTGTAATATCTACTATATTCCAACTTCCAGATGGTACATACCCCCTGATACTACCCATAGATTCATTAAATTAAGAAAACAACACATAGAAAACAGAATCTGTCAAAAACAGAACAGCCTGTAGTAATCTGGAAATTATGTATACTTCTGTACGTCCAAAAATTCTGAAAAATTAGGACAACCTGGGAAATTTGTATAACAATCTTCTTTAAAAAAATCCATATCAAACGCACGTTGCTGTGATTTATATATTTTTCGGCAATGAGCGCAAAAGTTTCTGTTTTTCTGCAAGATCAAATCAACGATCACCGTAGACCATCCGAAAGGTCTTGCTTGGCTCAAACACTAATTAAAACACAAAAACACATTTAGTAGAGAGGTAATAATGTGTATTTATTGAAAAACAGAACCAAAATCAGAAAACATTGAATAAAATTGGGTTGGCTCCCAACAAGGGCTATTGTTTAACGCCCCTATCTAGGCATAAAACATATATCTAGGTATTGTAATCTTTGGTATGCAAACCATAAGTAGCCCTCTTAATAGATTCATATGGAAACTTATTCTGTTTATTGGGAAGTGTTACATGCCCTTTCTTAACGGAAATTGAAATCTAATGTTTCCTTCTTTCATATAAATAATTGCACCAATCGTTCTAAGGAAAGGTCTACCAAGAATAATAGGACATGTAGGATTGCAATCTATATCAAGAACAATAAAATCTACGGGCACATAATTCCTATTTTCAACGATAAGAACATCATTAATACTTCCCATAGGTTTCTTAATACTGGAATCCGCTAGATGCAAATTTAAAGAACAATCATCAAATTCACGGTAACTTAGCACATCACATAAAGTTTTCGGAATCATGGAAATGCTAGCACCCAAATCACACAAAGCATGGAACTCATAATATTTAATTTTAATCTTAATAGTGTAGGTTCCCACTCAACATAAAGCTTTATAGGGATAGAAACTTCCAACTCAAGTTTTCCTTCAACAGATTTGGTCATAGCATCAACGATATGTTTAGTAAAAGCTTTATTTTGATTGTAAGCATGAGGAGAATTTAACAGGGATTGCAACAAGGAAATACTATCTATCAAAGAGCAATTGTCATAATTAAAGTCCTTTAAATCCAAAAGAATGGGTTCATCGCTACTTAAAGTTTTGACCTCTCCAATCCCATTTTTTATATTTTTTGCATTAAGATCTTTAAACACTTAATCATTGGGACACCTTCTAGCTAAAGTTGACTCATCTCCAGTCTCGTCTTTATTAAGATTTATATTAGAAAACAAAGATTCAATAGGAGTCACACCAATCACTTTAAGATCATCATCATTATTCAAGGACTCCGATTTAGTAGCCATCTTGTTAACCAAAGTAGTTTGTTCATCAGAAATTTGGTCTACTAAAATTTCAAGATGAGCAAATTGAGATTTAAGACAATAAAATTCCTTAATAACATCATCAAGCTCTTTATTTATATGCTAAATCATAGTTTTTTTGTACTTTAGGCTCATTCCTAAAGAAACTATTATGCTCAAATTGTAAAAGCTTTTAGCATTATTTTCAATCTCTTCCAACTTCATATAATAAGCATCAAAGCTTTTGGGTTGAGCCATACGGGAAACGATCAATCTAGCACACGAGCAAACAAAAAGCAAACGAAAAATACGAACGAAAGAATGGTGAATAAAACGGCAAATATTTTTGTGTTTTGTGAAACGTTTTAGAAGTGAGGGAGAGGAAAATGGGAGACGAATGGCTAATAATATAATGCAAGAGATGAGAGTTTATGGTGGGTATTTGGTAGGCTTGATGTATAACCTCCCCGGCAACGGCACTAGAAATTCTTCGTCCTACATCTTGAGCTTGCGTTGATTTTTTCCTTGAAGAGGAAAGGGTGATGTAGCATAGTATAGAGATAAGTATTTCCCTCAGTTAAGAACCAATGTATCAATCCAGTAGGAGGCACAAGCAAGTCTCCAATTTATCACCTGCACAAACTAACAAACACTTGCACTCAACGCGAAAAAGGGGTTGTCAATGCCTTCACGGTCTCGAACAAGAGTGAGATCTAATGGAGATAGGTATAAAAGATTACTGAAACATAAAGCAAAATAAAAATAAATAAATTGCAGCAAGGTATTTTTGGGTTTTTTTGGTTTATAGATCTGAAAATATATGATGGAAAATAGACGCGGGGGCCATATGTTTCACTAGAGGCTTCTCTCTTGAAAGAAAATAATACGGTGGGTGAACAAATTACTATCGAGCAATTGATAGAAAAGTGCAAATTTATGATGATATCCAATGCAATGATTATGAATATAGGCATCACGTCTATGTCAAGTAGACCGAAACAATTCTGCATCTACTACTATTACTCCACACATCGACCTACTCCTGCCTGCATCTAGAGTATTAAGTTCATAAGAACAGAGAAACGCTATAAGTAAGATGACATGATGTAGAGGGATAAATTCAAGCAATATGAAAAAAAACATCTTTTTATCCTTGATGGCAACAATACAATATGTGCCTCACTACCCCTACTATGTCACTGGGTGAGGACACCGCAAGATTGAACCCAAAACTAACCACCTCTCCCATTGCAAGAAAAACCAATCTAGTTAGCTGAACCAAAGCGATAGTTCGAAGAGAAATACAAATATATTAGAACATGCATAAAAGAGTTCAGAGAAGACTCAAATAATATTCATAGATAATCTGATCATAAATCCATAATTCATCAGATCTCGACAAACACACCGCAAAACTATATTACATCGGATAGATCTGCAAAAACATCGAGGAGAACATTCTATTGAAGATCAAAGAGGGAGAATAAGCCATCTAGCTACTAGCTATGGACCCGTAGGTCCGTGGTAAGCTACTCACGCATCATCGGAAGATCAGCAAGGTTGATGTAGAGGCCTTCCATGATCGAATCCCCCTCTGGCAGGGTGCCGTAAAAGACCCCAAGATGGGATCTCATGGGAACAGAGGCTTGCGGCGGCGAAAAAGTATTTTGGTCGAAGCTTCTGTTGGATTGGGAAAATTTTGGAATTTATTACACAAGAATTAGGGTTGGAGGACTCCCTATGGCCCCACAAGCCCGGGAGCCCCCCCCCCCTCTCTAGAGCGCGGCCTCAGGGCTTATGGTTCCCTCAGGACTCTTCTGGCCCTCTCTCCAAGCTTCGTGGATGTCTTCTGGTCCAAGAAAAATCACTGTAAAGTTTTATTTCATTTGGACTCCGTTTGATATTATTTTTCTGTAAAACTTTAAAAAATGAAAAAACAGAAACTGGCACGGCTCCAGGTTAATAAGTTAGTCCCAAAAATAATAGAAAATAGCATATTAATGCATATAAAACATCCAAAGCAGATAATATAATAGCATCGAACAATAAAAAAATTATAGATACGTTGGAGACATATCAACACCCAATTATGGTGTAGGCAGAAACCGATACTTAGTGTGACGTGTCCCTTCTAGGTTTATCTTCACATCGAAGACTTCGTATGGTCGGCCAAAATGTCCAGGGAGCATGGAAACATCGTCAAATGGGGTCAAGACCTAAAAATCACGCCGTCTGAAGTGGACATAGAGCTCGAAAGCATCTAAGGCACCTTCGTGACTACCAAAAATAATGAGGTCCGCTCATCGTTTAGGTTTTTATAGAATTAGGTCGAGGAAGATCAGTCGAAGAAATGAGAGAGACAAATCTTGAAGCGGTCAATATAGAGGAGAGAGGAACCAGCAAAACCAGCGGCCTACCTATATATGGCATGCAAGACTATGTACACTTGGCCCATTGTGTAGTTTAACTAGACCGGCTCACTGAATTTGATGACTTATGTATTGCTTGTTGCTCATTTATTGTTAATGAACTTATTGTTCATTGTTATAACTTACTCTCGTTAGTTTTATGTCTTATTTGATCCTATTTATTGCTAATTGTGCGCTACTTGCATGACATTCCTCTGCTATGACAACATTTTGCTTGCAGCCTAAAGAACCTAGCAGTGGCAGCCTAAAGAACCTAGTAGGGATGTGTTGTTATTTCTACTGTTAATCATCAACAAAGAAAAGGTGACAACTCGTACTTTCCTTGTGTGTTCTCTTTTTTTAGATGTAGAGTAGAAAAAAACTACTCAGACAAGACCAATACATTCATTCAGCATGAGTGATCGAAGCCTATCCGGCACTCCCGCGATCACCACCTGGTCTCCATTTCTTCTTTTCTCTGCTGCAAGCTCATGTGCAAGGGCATTACCGCTGCGCATGATACAGTTTAAGCTGTAAGATGCAAATACTGTCATGGCTCTTTTAATATCCATTATCAGTCCATAGTGTTAGCAACAGGCTATGATATCTCTCTATTGATGAACATCACTCATACCTGTAGCTCTTGTTGGAGTTGTGTCGAATATAGTGTACAAGGTAGGTTACAGTTGGACTTGTAGTTGTATCGTGTTTACATAGGATGTGGAGTCGTGTCCTAGTAGGACACTTGTATCCTAGGCCTCTCTTATATAGCGAGGGTAGACACACGATGTAACCTATGCCAACATAATAGCACCGGAACGCAGGGGAAGCCGACGGCATGTGCTGGTGTCCAGGGCGATCGTATACGGTATTGTAGCGGTATCATGGGGAGGAGCGCCCATAGTCAGGCCCCGGGGATGTAGCCATATCGGCGAACCTCGTTAACAAATCTCGGTGTCGTCTTCGTGTGATTGCTTGGTCGCCGGATGATCGACGGTATCGCCGGTTTATTCTAACAAGTGGTATCAGAGC